>CM023613.1:2415486-2827986 GCA_013358685.1 Antennarius maculatus | reverse complement strand
CTACTCTCAGTACTATACTCTAGGCGTTTCTCGTCTCTTCTCTTCCTACGAACACACTTTCCTTTCCTTCTTCGACCAACATTAGTCCAATTTCCACCGGCACCCTGTAGGTGAACAGCACCAATGACGGTCGTTGTTAACCCGGGCCTCGTATGGAAGTCATAGATTTGATTTGCATGTTTGACACACACACACACACACACACACACACACGCACACACACACATATACATATATATGTATGTGTCTATATATATATAGACACATACATACATACATATATACAGTATATACAGTATATATATATACATATATATATATATATATATGACATGTGGAGATTAATTGTTCTCATGGGTAAACAGAACAAACCCCCCCTTGAACAGCAGCGTCGGGGTGATAAGGGCTGTTTTCATATGCTGGGACGGTGTCTTGGCACAGAAGTGAAGTCTGAGATCTGGCTGGTTGTGATCATCAGAGAAAATTCAACACTTATATTGTTATATTAACTCTTATTTAGGGGCTGGCAATATTTTTACAGTGACCTGAGTGTGATGTGGGGGTCAGCAGGTTGGCATCATGTAAGGAACATTAACGTAATACGATAATACATTGAAAGAAAGAAACAGATGTCTAGAGATATTTGATACACTTTGGTAACGTAGCATTGTCGTGACTCAACCTGAACCAAACGCCCACCTTCAAATTCAGCACAATTAACTCCTCACCTCTGCCACGTCACTCTGAATCATAAATAAAATCACCCATCATTTCATACATGAAAACCTCAAAGTGAAAGGAAATCAAATCTCCTCCGGGCTAAAATAATCTTAACCACAAACGAATTGTGCAAGTAAAATACCTCAGTGTGCATTCATACATTCATTCATTTAGTCTGTAGCTTTAAACATAAGAAACGAGCTTTTACACAAACTAAAACATTCTTTACGCTGTTCCAGCATACTAAGAAGCTTTCAGTATGTTCCAGCATACTAAGAAGCTTTCAGTGTAGGCGATGGCTGTTGTGAAAAGTTGTCCTGTAGATTTCTGAGTCGATAATATGTACTTCAATGCATTACTAGTTCCCCCATCTGGGCAGGTAAACTGCTGTAAATATTCCAAATGTAGTGAAACCAAGAATGCATTGTAGCAATAAAACATGTTTGCTATACATTCATAGAATTTTTTAATTTCATTTAATTTAATACACTGTTATAATCCCCGAAAGGGAAATTAAGAACACACACACTCTAGTTTTTGTTAGTCTCAATCACACGCATGCATATAGTAGTGTGTACAGGCCCCTGTAATACACACAACTACACACAAGGGGGCCTGTAGGCATGCAAGGGAGGTAGAGTGGCAGGCAGCTCCTTCTTGGTGTGCCTCAAATGAGCAATTTGTAAAGGGGACGGCACCTTGCTCAAGGGTGCCTCGGCAGTGCTCCGGAGGTGAGCTGACACCTCCCACTGTCCGCTCACCTCCGGGTATTTTTTGGGCGGGAGCGGGAATCGAACCGCCGATCTTGAATCATGAGACGACCCGCACTACCACCCACTTTACCACTTAGCCACTGCCGCCCCAATGTACACTAGAATGTACAGTATGTTAATATAAAACCTCCAAAAAGCAGAATCCTCTCCTTATGTTAGTTCAGCTGAAGCTAAATTTTCAAAAGTCCCACAGTAGTCAGACACATAGTGAAGCACTTCTGGACGATGAGCTCACCAACTCAAGCCTGGCCCAACATGAAATTTGAGTCTTTTCACTGATCACTGATGAAAACAGGAGTATCAGTAGTTAACTGTGTGACTGTTGAATCTCACTCCATCTCAGGTATACCTATTTTATAGTGTGGTCTTCCTGACCTACCTTCATCATTCGTACAGTCATAACCCTCTGTCTCAGCTGTCAAACACATCACTTTTACCTTCAGGAATATAAAACCCAACGCTCAAGACTTCAGTGTTCATGTAGGCAATGACAGCATAACCTAGAAGTGTGTAATTAGGAGGAACACCCTGCCTAATCTGAACCCAAATGCTGCTCTCTTGTTTGACTTCTATGCTAGTCACAGTTTGTCCGTAAGTAATACCATGTTTGAGCATAAGGTGCCCACAAGTACACTTTGTACCAGGACACCCTCGTACATCCAGGATCAACTTTGTAGTCGAATCAGCCAATCTATGCTGTACGCCATTTGGGGCAGCAGTAGGTCAGTTTACTTAGTCTTCGACTGGGGAACGGAAGTTGCCGGTTCAAGACCCCAGTGGGCTTAAATATTTTGATTGTGAACTGGCAGTGGGATGTGTCAGTTCACCAACTGAGCACTGCCGAGGTGCCCTTGAGCATGGCACATGGCCACACAGCCACTCTACCTCTGATTATCAGCATGCCTACAGGCTCAGTACCTCTCAGTCTGAGGTGATGGTTCTCAGCCAATTAAAGGTGAATTGCCCACTCTGGGCAGAACAGGAGTCCCTCCCTCAAGTGGAGGAGTTCAAATATGTTGGGGTGTTATTCACGAATGATGACAAAATGGAAGAGGAAATAGGCAGATTGTTGCAGTGTCAACAGTGATGTGGTTGCTCTACCAGTCTGTGGTGACGAAGACAGAAGTGAGCCACAACGTAAATCTCTCCATTTCACCATCCACGCTCAAAACCCTCACATACGGCCACGAGGTCTGGGCAATGATCAGAACAATAAGATTTCAAGTAGAAGCAGCTGAAATGAGTTTCTGTGCAGGATGGCTGGGCTCATCCTTAGAGATACAGTGACAAGATTAGACATCCAGGAGACACTCAAGGTAGAGCCATTGCTCCTTCATATCAAGCGGAGGCAACTGAAGTGGTTTGGGCATCTGGTCAGGATGCCCCCTGGAGGTATTCCAGGCATCTGGAGACCCAGAGGCAGACTGAAGACTTTCTGGAGATATTATATCTCTTGTTTGGATTGGTAACACCTTGGATCCCCCCAAAGTGGTGATTGTAGCTGAACAGTGGAATGTCTGGCCATTACTGCTCAAACTGATGCCCCACGACCTGGATTCCGATAAGTGGTCGAAAACAAACAAATACGAAACAAGAGTTGTAAAGCTTCATCTTACAGGTTTTCTGCATGCTGTGGTTTGTGAAAGGCACACGTCTGTTGCTTTTCACTATAACCTTGTGAAGATATAAACTTGTCAGTTACAGGTGAACAAATTAAATCGACAGAGAAACAAACATGTTGGTCAATGTCAGGAAACTTGCAGCTAGGCAAACAGCCAAACAACCAGTCCTTAGTTAAACAGCCAAACCAGCCCAGCTTCACCTCATGTTCTGTTTGCTCTGACTGTAAATCTATGTTTTCAATAAAATTTACATCTACTTTATGACAGGTCCATTTGGCCATGCCCTCTTTCACCCATCCACCCACACACAGCTCAAACTATGATGGGCAGTGTTGCTTTCCCTAAAGGTGTGCATCACATACCTGTTTCCTTTGCGCTTTCTTTACACTGAACAAGAATTTGCTCACGTTCATCTACCATTACAGTTTTTTTCAGTCGCTAGCAAGCGCTTACCCAAACTTCAAATACTTTTTCTAAGCTCTTAACACAGACTCACACCTAGAAAGCACAATTAACCAAATTGTTAATTTCCTTCTCAAAAACACATTTTGTTAAATAAACACTAACTCTTCATTTCAAGACAGAATACATCTTTTTCTGTACACACACTTTTTTTGTTTTCACTTCATAAGGTACACACAGTCAATCAAAGTACACCAGGTTTCAAAATATTGGGTATTGTTGACATTATAAAAATTGCATAGAATTTTATATTTCAGTTTTACTGATATTTGCATGCAAAATGTACACAAAATTTCTTGGTTTGGAACTTGGTTTGGTATGTCCACATGCAATGTTCACATTCACAAGAATTCCAGTAAAGATCAAATCTTTTTTTTTCCTTTACAGATTATTACAGGAGGTACAGTAAAAACACTGTTTACTATATGATAGAAAAGAAAAATCTTACAGTGAACAAAATAGCCAGGATTAATTGAGTATATTAAAATAAAAAAAAATATTAAAAATTAAAAAAATATATTTAATTGTTTGTTTATCAGCTGCGATATATTGTTTTTGAACTGATATCATTGCAGAAGCAGAGGTTTTTATACTGTATCTAAGGTTTGGAATATTGTTGTTGCTATTGTGGGATGTTGTGTGTAAACATTTGTAAATAATAAAAAAAAACAATCCATAATTTTGTTGGGAGGTATAGCTTGTCTGTTACGAAAATGAAAGCATTGTGGAAATATGTTCACTGACTGCATATTGAGTGAAAGCAACATGAAATGTGTGAATGGTACGGCCACAAAAGACCAATACTGTGCAAATTGTGTTTAGAGTTTAGAAAACGTGACTACTGTTAGGACAAACGCTTGTTAGCGACTGAAAAAAACTGTATTATGGTCTACTGTTTGTTACAGTGCTAAAAACTTTGTAATGCTATTTAGCTTCTGTCATACATGCGCTGATTTAAAAAGCTGACTATATAGATGATATACCTCAAAGACTGAGAATACATGAATAATATCAGGCTGACACCTTCATGCTCCCACCTGTCGTCAGTTGTTTGAGTGTAAATACTGCATATTTACAGTATATACCAACATGACACTGTGCTTACTTTTACACATTATGATAGTACTGCTAAAGGAAGATAATCTGAAATTGTTGTTTCCCCTTTCAGGATGTGGATGAGCAAAACATCCAGTCACCATACACACAAGGTACGTCCTCAAAACAAGACAATTTCACCAGTTGGTCTGGTAGAAAAATCATGGCCTCAAAGACTCATCTGAATTTCTCTTTATAATTCAGTGACCTCTGGATCTGATGGCCACCCCCCAGCCGATCCATCAACTGCAGGAAGTGATGGAGGACTGCAGTATGCGGGGTGGAGAGCTCTACCCCCTGTCACCAGTGCTGGCATGCATCCTACAACAGCACACTGGTCCTGTGATTACAGCCAGCTGGAGCAACCAGCCCACACTCCTGCCTCTACAACCAGCCCAGCACTGACAGCTGATGTGTACATGCAGACCCTGTGCCCCAGCTACACCATGCTGACCTACACACACACACCGCTGTTCACTAACCTTGGCGTGAGTAGGATTGCTGATAAAATGCTTAGATCACTTGGGACAGCAAAACACTATAGATCAGTGCAGCTGAAAACTACAGTGAAACTAGAGTTATCCATCCATCCATCCATCCATCCATCCATCCATCCATCCATCCATCCATCCATCCATCCATCCATCCATCCATCCATCCATCCATCCATCTTCTTGAAAACGAGACAACCATCATCATCTCGTCTTCAGCATGTCCCAGCTAAGTGTAGGGCAGGGATGCTCGCACTTTTTCAGCATGCAAACTACTTAAAAAATTACCAAGTGATAGAAATCTATCATCTGCAAAAATGCAAACCATATATACATCAATGTATACAGTGTGTACACATTGATGTACCTTGCATACTGGGGCAAGCCCATATTGCACAACTCAACACAATTAACTACTTTCACTTTTGCCATGCCATTTTTTGGCATTTTTGTCAGTGAGTTTACTCTGATGACTTGCACTTAATTGATTCATTCATCATTCAGACAGCAGCTGGTGACAGCCAGCCTCAAGCACATTTCTCAATGATCATCTGTCATGGTGGACCAGCTCTTGGACTTGACTTAACTAACAGCCTCTGACCGCAATTTACCTGCTTGTAATCTGCATGTCCAACTACATTAACAGAGCTCTGAAAATCTTTGCAGGAGTTTCCCTTGACCAAGCCATCTCATGACAGTGTATAGCAATAACTCAGACTGGTCGCAGTCAGCCTTCTCCAGATGTTCACAGACTAGCTGTCTTTGAAGAGATCTGGGTTGAATAGAACAATCTTCGTTGCCACAGCCATGATCTATTTCATATTGAGCATAACACTTGTTGATGAATTATGCAGCAGTAATCAAGGAAGTCCGGTGGCAGAGAAGTATGTTAGAGCGGTGCAGGACATGTATGAGGACTGTAAGACAGTGGTGAGGTGTGCTGTAGGTGTGACAGAGGAGTTCAAGGTGGGGGTGGGACTGCATCAGGGATCAGCTCTGAGCCCCTTCTTGTTCGCTATGGTGATGGACAGGCTGACAGACGAGGTTAGACAGGAATCTCCATGGACTATGATGTTTGCAGATGACATTGTGATCTGCAGTGAGAGCAGGGAACAGGTGGAGGAGAAGCTAGAGAGGTGGAGGTTTGTCCTGGAAACGAGAGGGATGAAGGTTAGCCGCAGTAAGACAGAGTACATGTGTGTGAATGAGAGGGACCCAAGTGGAAGAGTGAGGTTACAGGGAGAAGAGATCAAGAAGGTGGAGGATTTTAAGTACTTAGGGTCAACAGTCCAGAGCAATGGAGAGTGGGGAAAAGAGGTGAAGAAACGTGTACAGGCAGGATGGAACGGGTGGAGGAAAGTGTCAGGTGTGATGTGTGATAGAAGAGTTTCAGCTAAAATGAAAGGAAAGGTGTACAAAACTGTGGTGAGACCAGCGATGTTGTTTGGTCTAGAGACAGTGTCACTGAGGAAAAGACAGGAGACAGCTGGAGGTAGCAGAGATGAAGATGCTGAGGTTCTCTCTGGGAGTGACCAGGAAGGATAGGATCAGGAATGAGTACATCAGAGGGACAGCACATGTTAGAGGTTTTGGAGATAAAGTCAGAGAGGCCAGACTGAGATGGTTTGGACATGTCCAGAGGAGAGATAGTGAATATATTGGTAGAAGGATGCTGAGTTTTGAACTGCCAGGCAGGAGGCCTAGAGGAAGACCAAAGAGGAGGTTTATGGATGTAGTGAAAGAGGACATGAAGGTAGTTGGTGTGAGAGAAGAGGATGCAAAGGACAGGGTTAGATGGAGGCAATTGATTCGCTGTGGCGACCCCTGAAGGGAAAAGCCGTAAGGAAAAGAAGAAGAAGAATCAAGGAAGTCCGGGAAAGCATCATCCGGCCTGCACTTGTCGATAAATACATTCTAGCGGTCAACAACTGCGGGTGCTCCATCCTTAGTCTTTTGAATGACAGAAATATGTCATCTCCTCGTGCCTGTTCTTTCATGGACTGTACTGTTAATGACTCCTTAATAGATAAATTCCGTATTAAAATGTTTTGTTTTTACTCCGCCACTTATTCAATACCTTTTCTTAAGTTTAAGACAAAAGAAATCTATCTATCTATCTATCTATCTATCTATCTATCTATCTATCTATCTATCTATCTATCTATCTATCTATCTATCTATCTATCTATCTATCTATCTATCTATCTATCTATCTATCTATCTCTCTCTCTCTCTCTCTCTATCTCTCTATCTATCTATCTATCTATCTATCTATCTATCTATCTATCTATAGGAACAAAAGATTGTAATGGTCTAGTCAAAGTCTGGACTTAAATGAGATTGTGCTGTGGCCTGACCTTAAACAGGCAGTTCATTCTGGAACCCACACCCCCAAAAAAAACTAAAAATCATGGGCCAAACTTCTTACTTCTACAGCAAGTAAAGCAGTCACTACCAGTAATGGCAAACTGTTACTGTTTTTTTAAAACATAATTTTGCTAAACTTATTTTTTGCACTATTTGATGCACTACAATCCAATACAATTTCTGAATCTATGTATTACGATAAAATATGGCACTTTCTAAAAGAAGACAGATCTGTTAGGTCTGGTGCAGTAAGCTTGACCTATAGGGCTGATGCGCAGGGCATCACTGCTGGGTGAACCATGCTAGATGAAGTTAAACATGGTCCATATAATGTGTACTATCCTTGTTGATCTCCTGCCCTCAGTTTTCGTAGGAGGTAAATGGGTCATTGGATGACGTTTAGTCTGTTTCTGAGCATTTAGGGAACATATTAGGGTTAATTCAGTGAGTCTTTTTTTAAAAGATCTTTTCATTTCACAATCTTAATTAACATTGTTGATCTTCTTTTCCTTTTGGCTTTTCCCTTCAGGGGTCGCCACAGCGAATCAGTTGCCTCCATCTAACCCTGTCTTCTGCATCCTCTTCTCTCACACCAACTACCTTCATGTCTTCTTTCACTACATCGATAAACCTCCTCTTTGGTCTTCCTCTAGGCCTCCTGCCTGGCAGTTCAAAACTCAGCATCCTTCTACCAATATATTCACTATCTCTCCTCTGGACATGTCCAAACCATCTCAGTCTGGCCTCTCTGACTTTATCTCCAAAACCTCTAACATGTGCTGTCCCTCTGATGTACTCATTCCTGATCCTATCCTTCCTGGTCACTCCCAGAGAGAACCTCAGCATCTTCATCTCTGCTACCTCCAGCTCTGTCTCCTGTCTTTTCCTCAGTGACACTGTCTCTAGACCAAACAACATCGCTGGTCTCACCACAGTTTTGTACACCTTTCCTTTCATTTTAGCTGAAACTCTTCTATCACACATCACACCTGACACTTTTCTCCACAAATTCCATCCTGCCTGTACACGTTTCTTCACCTCTTTTCCCCACTCTCCATTGCTCTGGACTGTTGACCCTAAGTACATAAAATCCTCCACCGTCTTGATCTCTTCTCCCTGTAACCTCACTCTTCCACTTTGGTCCCTCTCATTCACACACATGTACTCTGTCTTACTGCGGCTAACCTTCATTCCTCTCCTTTCCAGGACAAACCTCCACCTCTCTAGCTTCTCCTCCACCTGTTCCTTGCTCTCACTGCAGATCACAATGTCATCTGCAAACATCATAGTCCATGGAGATTCCTGTCTAACCTCGTCTGTCAGCCTGTCCATCACCATAGCAACAAGAAGGGGCTCAGAGCTGATCCCTGATGCAGTCCCACCTCCACCTTGAACTCCTCTGTCACACCTACAGCACACCTCACCACTGTCTTACAGTCCTCATACATGTCCTGCACCGCTCTAACATACTTCTCTGCTACTCCAGGCTTCCTCAGACAATACCACAGTTCCTCTCTGGGCACCCTGTCATAAGCTTTCTCCAGATCTACAAAAACACAATGCAGCTTCGTTTGGCCTTCTATGTACTTCTCTATCAACATCCTCAAAGCAAATACTGCATCTGTAGTACTCTTTTTTGGCATGAAACCATACTGCTGCTCACAAATGCTCACTTCTGCCCTCAGTCTAGCTTCCACTACTCTTTCCCATAACTTCATTGTATGGCTCATCAGCTTTATTCCTCTGTAGTTGCCACAAGTCTGCACATCTCCCTTGTACTTAAAAATGGGCACCAGCACACTTCTCCTCCACTCCTCAGGCATCTTCTCACTATCTAAGATCCTGTTGAACAACCCAGTCAGAAACTCTACTGCCACCTCTCCTAGACACTTCCAAACCTCTACAGGTATATCATCAGGTCCGACTGCCTTTCCACTATTCATCCCCTTCAGTGCCCTCCTCACTTCATCCTGACTAATCTTTGCTACTTCCTGGTCCACAACAGTCACCTCTTCTAGTCTTTGTTCTCTCTCATTTTCCACGTTCATCAACTCTTCAAAGAACTCTTTCCATCTTCCCATCACACTACTGGCACCTGTCAATAGACTTCCATCCCTATCCTTAATCACCCTAACCTGCTGCACATCCCTCCCATCTCTACCTCTCTGTCTTGCCAGCCTGTATAGATCAGTCTCTCCCTCCTTACTGTCCAGCCTAGCATACAAGTCATCATAAACCCCTTGTTTGGCCTTTGCTACCTCTACCTTCACCTTACGCTGCATCTCCCTGTACTCCTGTCTACTCTCCTCAGTCCTCTCAGTGTCCCACTTCTTCTTAGCTAACCTCTTTCTCTGTATACACTCCTGTACCTCCTCATTCCACCACCAAGTCTCCTTATCTACTTTCCTTCCAGATGACACACCAAATACTCTCCTACCTGTCTCTCTGATCACATTAGCCGTAGTTGTCCAGTCATCTGGAAGCACCTCCTGACCACCCAGAGCCTGTCTTAACTCCTTCCTAAAAGTCATGCAACATTGTTAATTAACATTGTGGTTAAATGTGAATATTTCATTCAAATTTATCTTTGTTTCAGACCATACCAATGGCCCCAACAACAACCTCTGTTCATCAGGTGGAACGTCCAGACTCGGGGCTGACCTACCTCCCCTGGGCCCAGCCACTCACCACCATATCCACCCTGTCCAATCCAGGGGTCAAGTTTGCACCTGGCTCTGCAGTGTTGGCTGGGTCACCTGTGGTCCACACACCCTTGACCATGTCTTTGACCACCATGATCCCTCAGCTGGATTGCCAAGGCATGGATCTTCAGCCACCAATTGTGGACTCTGGACCACAAGGCCACTCTCTGGATGATGATCCAGGGGTGGAGCTGGAATCACAGAGCCTCCTGGATAAACTTCTGGAGAATCAAAAGGCTGATGGTGTTGGGGAGGGCAAGGACTCATATAGCAGCTCCTTTTTCATTCTCAACAGCTGAAAATATGAACGTGTATTTTCTTTTTTTGTTCATAAATATAAGAGTTTAGACTGGTAGCAGATTCATCATTTCTTTATTAAAATTTATGTAGTGGTAAATTGATCAGTTCCATGTTTGTAGATATATATTCAATATGTAGGAATAATGAATTGAGATCTGTTCTTCTGCAGATATCCTGTTTCAAAGCAAAATTCGCTTTCTAATAGACAGTCAGACCTTCTGGTTCGGAAAAAGTTTCTAAAGTGCAGTGTTGACCTGCCAGCACTTCCAGCAGGTGTGTTGCCAGTGCATCGCAGGGCCACATGACAGAAGAACAACCACTCACGCACACACTCACACCTACGGACAATTTAGAGTTGCCAATACACCTGATTTTCACTGCAAGTCATTCTGATTTAATTTCTTGCTGGCAACTGCGTTCTTGAAATAATACATTGACTAACAGGAAACAGATGTTGTTTTGGTGGTTTTGTCAGTCAGTGCTGTCCATCTTTACACAGCCTTCAGGTTAATGGGTCATTAAAGCTGTCAGTCTCAGCTTGGATAATTATTACGTGTGCTGAAGACGTCTTTTTCTCTTTCATAAATGATGGTTTGTGACACAAGACGTCAAGAGTTTTTATCCTGCTTGTCGCTGCAAGCAAACCAAACAGGATAAAAAGAACAAATAGAAGGTTATGCAGTAACTATCAATTATCATTTATCAAATGACAACCTGGTGAGTTAGTTCAACTAAACCAGCCCTGTAGGTTTAATCACGAAAATATAGAGACATATTTAGTACAATGGATCCAGCAGAGTTTATATTTTTCAAAATTCCCTGAGATTAAACTAATAATAATTAGCCAGTGGAAATATCTGGACAACTCAGTACGTCATTAATGCAGGCAAACCTCGATTTCCGACCACAATTTGTTCGGGAAGGCTGTTCGAATAGCGATTTGTTCGAATTCCAAATACATTTTTCCCATTACAAATAATGCAAATGGTCTTGATCCGTTCCAAGACCCTAGTAAACTACCTTTTTCAACATAATATGATATTTCATAATGTCATTTATATATCAAATTGTATAGTAATGAAACATATCAAAGAAATGTAAAAAAAAAAAAGAAGCAAACACGAGAAAGAAAGAAGGAAAGAAAAACATCGATGTAATCAGGTTAGACTAAGGTGCGAGTTACCGTTGTCTTTTGGACAGAAGTTTACGGTACCGTAACTCGTACCATAGGCAATGGAACGCAAATTAAGTGAAAAATTATTGAATACAGTAAACTAAAATAAAAAGCACATTACTGTCACATTTTCTCTTGACATTTCTCGCCTTTATCGCGCTTGGCGGCGAGAAAAAGGCGATTGTTTCACGTTCGACTTCCAAATTTTGTTCGACTTCTAAGACAACAAAATTCTGAATTATTTGGTCAAATTCCGATTTGTTCAATGTCTAAAGCGTTCGAAAACCAAGGTTTGCTTGTATAAACACACAAACAACTAAGTATTTAAGTAATCATTTCAACTCTCAGTTTTTCAGCAGCTTCTTGAACCCATTGAAAGACAAAGACGTAGGAGACGACAAAGGAGTGCTGAAGGATTTCATGGCTAATGGCGAGCTTTATTTGTTTTTGTCATATAAAGCTGTTAATTAACTAAGCTGTATTGCTACCCTTAAATTATTATTCGGCTGTCATATCCACACAAAAAAATTATCATTATTATTATTATTATTATTATTATTATTATTATTATTATTATTATTATTATTATTATTATTATTACTATCATCATCATCACTATCATTATTATCATTATTATTATTATTATTATTATTATTATTATTATTATTATTATTATTATTATCAATATTATTATTATTATTATTATTATTGTTATTATTATCATTATTATTGTTATTATTATTATTATCATCATTATCATTATTATCATTATTATTATTATTATTATTATTATTATTATTATTATTATTATTATTATTATTATTGTTATTATTATTATTATTATTATTATCATCATCATCATCATCACTATCATTAATATTATTATCATTATTATTGTTATTATTATTATTATTATTATTATTATTATCATCATTATCAATATTATCATTATAATAATAATTATTGTTATTATCATTATTATTATCATTTTTATAATATTGGTATTATTATTATTATTATCATTATTATTATTATTGTTATTATTATTATTATTATTACTATTATTATTATTATTATTATCACCATCTTCAGTAGAATCCACAGAGGACTCCTTTCCTGTATGTACAAACTCCAGGCTCAGGTCTCCTGCAGATGCTGACGTTCCCTGAGCCCCGCTGTTTCCCCTCAGGGGAAACTGAAATTGTTGCAGGGACTGAAAGACACCCATAAATCATTCCTGGAAACACCGGATATCGTATCTCTGAGGAAAACATGTGTTGGGTTGGCTCAGTTGACACAAACAGAAAGAGGAATTGACTTGCAAAATTGCAAACTGCTGTCCAGGTGAACTACGATGAGTCCTAACAGGCCAACGCAGAGAGCATGGATCAAACTGACAGCCTTGAAGAGTACCGCTGAAATATGATGCCACATATTGCATAATTCACAGGGAAGGTTTGTACTGATTACTTGCGAGTTTGTGAGCTCATTTTCAACACCAGCATAAATGTGGCACAAGTCCAGAATTAGATGGGAAAAAAAAAAGGAAGGTATTCCGTCATTAAAGTTGTGTTGCAGTGACTATGAAAGCATTAAAAACATCACATGTATCTCTCATCATCCGGCAGCCTTAACGATTTTTCTCATGACTCATTCAGTGTTTGTCATTCACGTGTTCAGTCATTTTGTCTTTCGCACCACAGATATATAGATTAAAAAGCACTTAGTCGGTGTTTGGTTTATTTGACAACTCATCTTCACGTCTTAAGCGGTGCCTCAGAAGGAAAAAGTTTTGTTGAAGGGTGATCCCAAATCGGACAAGTCCGGGACTGCTCCTTCTCCTTTCAAAGCATCAGCCTAACAGTTTTATCTTTTCTCAGAGTTAAAGTCAGGTTGTGTTTGATGAGAGCCGAACTGTTGAATCATGGAGAGGCCCTTTTAAAAAAAAAAAGCTCCACCTTTGGGCTAAGAGGCGTCGCAGCAACATGCCTGTACAGCACCTCTGATAGCATGCAGGGGTGGGACACATGGAGAAATGTGTAGAGCTTATCATGGAAAGATTGTACCCCCAGGACTTAAAACCTGGCACCCCATGGTGACTGGGGGGGGGGGTATTCATTTATGGCTCGTTCCAATTAGATTTCTCTCGTATTCACCTCACTGTTGCTCAGCAACTGCTGCTAGTGCAAACTTGCATTATTTTTCCACATTCTAGTGAAATAATTTAACACAGGCTTTCTGATTGGAACTAGTTCATTTATCATTTCATTTTATTTATGATTTATAGATCAGTTTTAGGGTACGATTTTGAAATTTTGGTTGCCAGTTTATCCTTAGTCTTAAGAAAAATAAATTCCATTTGTAATACTTCCATAAGTTCCTATATGCAAAAACAAGGAGACCCACAATATGTTTACCATAATTTTATTTAAGCGACAGAATTTACATTTTGGAAAGACCATGTCTTTATAGACAAGGCCACCGTTGGAATGAATCTCCCTGAGAAGGTGGGAAGGACACAGGCGTGGAGAACCTGTGAAGGGGAGGGATACAGAAAAACCAGCAAAAACACAAAATAGACCATTTCAATAACTAAAACAAAAATAAATGTTCTTTCAGAGAATCGTAGAAGTGATGAAAGTAGCATGTGTACATTGATTCACCAGATGTAATACTCTTGAACTCAGTCAGGCTGAGTGAATAAAGTGATTAATAGGAGAATTTTTTTGTGAAAGCTTTCACAAATAATGTAAAAATGTTGATTATTTGCATTAATTTTCTCTCAGGTACATGAAAATCCCTTGGCCCCATGAGCGTACCTCCATTTAACCCTCGAGAACTGTTTGGTCCAAAAAAGGACATTTTTGTTGTTTTTATGTGTTTCTCTCCAAATAAATCAGTCAATTGAAAGGCTAAATATATGAAATTTTGCCAGTAATTTTCTTTCAACTTTATTTTCTAAATACCTTAATGCCTGTCATTGGAAGTGTATAGAATAGCAGATTTTCACTGTGTATACACATTACCTGATTGGGCCAAAAATGCTCCCATTGACTCCCATTATAACCACATATTTTTCATATACTATAAGCATATATATATATATACAGTATATATATATATATATATATATATATATATATATATATATATATATATATATATATATATATATATATATATATACAATATATATATATAGTGTATATATATATTGTGTATATATATATATATACAGTATAAACATATACTGTATAATAATAATAATAAATATTTCTGGGGGTTTTTTTGCTTCTTTGGCTGCTTGCATAAAAAAAATATATAAAAATTTTGATTGTAACTTACAAAAAGGCAAAAATTCTTCAAGACTAAATTTATGAAAAACTGTTTCACCCAATTGGTTCTCCATTGGGTTGGAAAGTTCTTCTACATCAGAATCTCACAACTGTCCTGCTGGCTGTATATTTTCAACTTTAATAAACTCAAATTGCAATGTTGAACTCAACGATCTCAACCGTTTTCGATAAACACAAAGAAACCATTTCTCTCAAATATTGTTCACAAATCTGTCTAAATCTGTTAGCGAGCGCTTCTCCTTTGCCGAGATAATCCATCCCGCCTCACAGGTGCGGCATCAAGATCCTGATTAGACAGCGTGATTATCGTGCAGGTGTGCCTCGGGCTGGCCACAATAAAACGCCACAAACACTAGCATCAGCTAGTTTGTAGCAGGGCCCGTCATGAAGAAAAGGCCATGTGTGGGAACCACATGTTGTTTCACCAGGACATGTCCACAGTCACCGAGTTACAATCATCAAGCTTCTGAGTAGCTGGGAAGCAACAAACCTGTAATTTAGGGAGTGATTCAACCGTTATTATATCAAAATCAATGGGTAAATGTCAGGTTACCATAGAGATTAAATTAATGGAAATGACTCAGAGCAAAAGAACACTGTAACACGTGCTTCGGAACACATCCTTGCTCAAATAAGAGAGGTGTTTTTGTCCTACTGATGAACCATTTCAACTTGATCAAGTCGCATCAGACGCTGTCAGTAATAAGTGATATATCAGTCCTCTTCCAGGCAGTGGCAGCTGCAGCGCTTCATTTAAATTCAATGGTGATGCAAACAGACATTAGAGTGGATTAAAGCGTCTGACTGGTTGTACAGGATGTGGGGAAACCCCAGAAATAACATCTGCCAACAGAGACCCGATCTGTGTGTTTACGCATCCACAGAAAAAAAAAAAAAAAAAAAAAAAAATCCTCACTGCAATAAAATAAGACATAATAAACTTTTTCAATATAAAAACTCAAGTCTATATGATTACATCTGCAAAAACGATTTCACACATTACTGGAGACATCTATCGGTGAAGACATTTTGATCCCATATTTGTCGACAAAATATTACATCATTTAATTCATTTAGCTTACCATAAAGACTGGAAAGCCTTTGGTTTTGTTAAAAGACAAAGATTTAAAAAAAAAAAAAAAAATTACGTAGATGCATCCTTCATCTGCTGCCTCTGGTTCAATATGTTGTTGTTGTTGTTTTTTTTCAAACTGCAGAGAAAAACAACCTTTCAAAGAGTTTGAATTCAACAGCAGGAAGCAGCTCGGTCGTGTCAAGGCATGTTTTCCCTCTTGGAGAACACGGAATATGAAGATCAACTTTTGAGACGCTAGGAGATGCTGCAGATCAGAACGGTGGAGCGCTAATAAAGGTCCAAAATCTTGACAATGAAGCGTCATATAATACACACAGAAAACGTGTTGGAACCTCTTGCAGAATTCATACCAGAAATGTTCTGACTGAAAGAATGGATGACCTTTAATGAAAATGCCAGGAGGCTCTTTCTGTTAGCAGCTAACCATCTGGAAGAGGAAGAGCCCCGCCCTCCACAATCAGGCTTTAATCACACCAAAACACGACTGCTTTCATAAACTGGATGCAGATTAATCAATCAATCAATCAATCAATCAATCAATCAATCAATGTCATCAGCTATCGATTTATTTTTATTTTTCCAAAAACTCACGTGTCACACCAACAGCACACACTTCTCTCACAAAACAACATATATGTCTCACACCGGCAGACGCACTCTTTCACACTAACAACACACGTGCCTCACAACAACACACGTCTCACACTAACAACACACACGTCTCACACTAACAACACACACGTCTCACACCAAAAAAATGCACATTTATAAATAAAAACACTCACATCCCAAACAGCAACACATATGTCGCAAACCAACAACACATGTCACACTGACCACACACACGTCTCACATTAACAACACACACGTCTCACATTAACAACACACACGTCTCACAATAACAACACACACGTCTCACATTAACAACACACACGTCTCACATTAACAACACACACGTCTCACATTAACAACACACACGTCTCACATTAACAACACACACGTCTCACATTAACAACACACACGTCTCACTCCAACAAAACATCTCACGTGGACGACACACACGTACATGCCAAAAACACACACAATTCACACTAACAACACACACAACCCACAACACACGTGTCACACCAACAACACACACGTCACACATGAACAAAGCACATGTGTCACACCAACGACACACTTTTCACACTAACAACACGCATGTCTCTCTCCAATAACACGTCTCATTCTGACAACACACACATCTCACAACAACGCATGCGTCTCACACCAACCACACACATGCCTCACACCAAAAACACACATTTCACACCAACAACGCACATGTCTCACCGTAACAACACAACCGTCTCACACCAGCAACACTAAAGTCTCACACTGACAACACACACGTCTCACTCCAGCAACACATGTGTCATTACTCCAACAACACACATATTTCACACCAACAACACACATCGCACTACAACTCACAAGTCTCACACAAACAACATGCACGTCTCACATCAAAAACAAAAGTCCTACACAAACACCACACTTGTCACACCAATAACACACACATTTCACACTAACAACACACATTTCACACCAAAACGCGTGCATCTCTCAGGGTTGTTTTTGACCTGATAACAGGTGAATTAGATGACTAAAACTTCCTGCTGAATCAATTCACTTAATCTTATCGCAAAGATTCTCGTGTCTCACTTAATGTTTTCTTTTCTCATATTTTGGACGTCCCTGTGTACCCAAAATCCGGAGACTCAATGCAGCAGTCCAAATGGTTTTCCTAATTTAGACCAGTTGCTCTCACTTCTGTTGCAATGGAAACCTTCGAGCATCTTGTCAAAACAGAGATAGTAAAGGAAACTGAGCAGCCATTCAGTTCAGTTTGGGGTTTACGATGTAAAAGTCACTCTAATAAACTACTTTAAAAGTGATTTACAAGGCAACAGGACACATGCTCTGCTGCTCTTAATTGGTTGTTCTTCTGCCTTCAATATAATCCAGCCCCATATTTTAGGAAGAAGAGTTTCGTCGGGGTTCTGATCTTGGTGGAGTGGACTTTGTGAGCAACGAGACTTAAAAGACACAAATCATTGACATTTTATCTGGTGTATCTCCTTCTACAGACAAAGGTTTTGCTGGTGATTCATTTGTTGTGGGTCTGCAAAATGATGAAGATTCCAACCACAGATCAGCAGGTGTACCATCAGTGAACCAGTCTCTCTAGGAGGTCAACAAGACTTCAAAAGCAACTCTCCATTCATTAGACACCCAAATTCAAAAACCAGAGAGCAGACAGTGTACTGCGTGGAGGACTATGTTGTCATTGACCCGAAACTGAAAAGAACAGTTTCTGAAAACATGCATCAGTGCCTGTATAGCTGCTCCATCCATTTTCTTGTCTAAAGCCACTTACCTGCCTTGTGGGTCAGGGGTTACACTACAGTCTACCCCAACTGGCTATGGCCAAGAGGTAGAGCAAGGAATAACCATTTACTCACGCACTCACACAACGTGGAATAATCATTCATTCATTCATTCATTCATTCATCTTGACTGCTTATTCAAGTCAAGATGAATAAACAGTCTCTCACCCATAAGTCAGCTGGAGCCTATCCCAGCTGACTTATGGATGAGAGGCAGGAGACACTCTGAGCACGACGCCAGTGCCCTGCAAAGCCACATGACAGTCAAACAGACTGTCATGTGGATGACTGACTTGACTTGAAAAGTGAAAAGTCTCTTACCCAAAAGGTGAAAAAGATTATCGGCTGAACACGGTTGAAGCCCAAGGCCACAGAAACTGATTCTGTTTCTTCCAGCTATTACACTACTAAATAAAACTAGACCTGGATATGTTTATGACGTCAGAGGAGCGGATCAGAAAATTGATATGGTGAGATGTCCTCAGTTTACCTGTCAATTCACGTTCCTACAATCATAAGCTTTGAATGGATGGATGGATGGATGGATGGATGGATGGATGGATGGATGGATGGATGGATGGATGGATGGATGGATGGATGGATGGATGGATGGATGGATGGATGGATGGATGGTAACCTCAAGTCATGTCTGCTGCTCAAAACACCACCTACTAGTGATGTGGTTTTACCAGTTTGTAATAACCCTGCAGGTATACACAAATGATAGTGTAAATGGTAGTATGTTATGTGTTTAAGATCCATTCACTAAGCCTCCCCTGGGTTCTGGAAACACTGTTGGGGTGGGCGGGGGATAGCCTCCCACTTTGATGTTATATCTTGGGCATCGCGTGCGCCCTATGATTCCAATTATACAGTTATAGCCTCAGGTTGGCTTGTCTGCAAGATCCTTGTCATAACCCGTGTCATTATCATCTTAACACTTTGTATTTTGTATGTCTAAGTTTTCTGCGCTCATATAATTGAAATATGAGAACAGTTGACCTCATATCTTTAATAAAAATGTTTATAATCACATGATCTTCACCACATAAGAAACCTGCAGTTACAGGCAGGCTGTCTTTAAATAAAGACGATCCTGGAGACACCGCTTATTTTTCCACACCCTGGAAAATCTGATTCATAAATCAACAATATTGTTCCATAAAACAGCTTACTTTGAAAATGAAGAAAGAAAAAGTTTAATGTAGGAAAAATGTTCTTCTGTCAGCACGGAGAGAAAACAAATACCATAAAATGATAATGCATGTAAAAACATCGGTATCAGCAGAGCGTGGTGCTGTGGGCGTTTCTTGCTTGTTCAAGTCTCTGCAGGGGGATTTCCACAAGTACTGGTTCAGTAGCAGTAAGAGGGGGCTCACACACACACACAATGACACACACACACACACACACACACACACACAGAGACACACACACACACACACACACACAGTAATCTCTTACTGCTTCATTCTAGTTGAGTTTTTTGTGCTTCCAGTAAGGAATAAATGCATAATTTTTTGTTGCAGATTATTTTACACTAGTCATTTCATTTCATTAGAAAGCATTGGAAAATATAACTTTTTTAAAATATCACATTCCTGTGCTGCCTTTTGTCTGATCATGAGTTATGATAAAGAGCAAAAGCTTGAGGTAAAGGTAAAGGGTTAGACATGCTGATACAGCTCTTAAAGATTTCTGAGTTTGTTTAAATGTGGTTCTTTTGTTTTACACAACCGTGTGATGATGGTGTGACCAGCAGGGGGCAACCTCATTGGTTTCAAACGGAATTTCAAGATTCAATTCCAGCTTATGAGAAAAAAAAAAAAAAAAAAAAGTTCCTTCTCTTTTGATATATTTACCTCTGAAAACATTTTCTTCAATAATTTAGTCTCATTTGTAATTTTGTGTTTTTTACATGTTAAACATCTCCTGTTAAACAGTGATGAGAAAAGCCATTTCAGAGCTGGGACCACCTGACTGTTAATGATCAAGTTAGAAAGTGGTGTTATAGGAATGTGTTAATATTGGGCTTCTAGGGTTGTGTGGCTGGAACCATTTTAAGCATTTTTATTAGTGTAGCCACCATGACTCAGACTCCTGGCGTGTTTAGTTATGCAAACCAGAGGTGTCTAGTCCTGACCGGAATGTTGGACAAAGGTGTTGTCAAAAACTCTGAAAGGGCTCTACTGTACTCCCTTTTGAATGACTTCATTTCAGGAGAGAGACAGAGGGAGGGTGGAGAGAGAGAGCGAGAATAAATGTGATTTTTAAAAATCACATTTATTCACAAACGCCAAATTACAAGATAATCACGTTGACACAAAACCCAAAAGATTCACACAAAAAGCAATTCACATTTCAAAAACAAAATATGTAGGAAAATATACATGAATTAAACCAACCACTGACTGAACACAAGTTCTTCACTCGTCATGGAACATAAGACACCTTTGACACACCATAAGTTCATAAAAGTGTCTAAATCATTCATAGCTCTGAAATAATTAAAATTGATTATGATTCTTGTTTGACATTCTTTTTAAAAAATAGTTTCTGAGGCAGAGAGAATTCAAATTGATAAAATCTCCAATGTTGGATGTGTGATGGAGATTTGTGGACCCACCCTGGATGACGCTGCAGCTCTGTCCTCTGCTGTGGGTGTGACGAAAGCCTTTTGAGGAGGTGGAAGAGCCGACTCACCCCACAGCAACTGACTCTGATAGATCTTTATTGTACAGGCCTTTTAAACCTGAATGATGCTGATTCTTTCCCTGCAGAGAGTTTGTCTCTTTGCTCTAATGTTTCTGTGTCAGATCCGATCAGGAAAAAAACATGTATAAACTGATGGTAAAGATTTTAAACCATGATAAACTTAAAGATCGGGTTGACACACCGTGGAGGGTTCACCTTGGTCTGGCGACAGATGTGAGCCCTTCATGGGAGTCTTTCTACAAGCCACCATCAACAAAGAAGGTTGGGGATCTCCAATGGAGGCCGTCAACAGTTATGTTTCCAGTTTGAATCCAAATATGTCGGAAAACTGTCCGTTCTGTTCTCGCAGAGAAACCGTTTTCACTGCTTCCTAGACTGTCAGAGACTCGACAGTCTGTGAATAATCGTGATTTTAAAAATCTTCTTCTTCTTCTTCTGTCAGCCTACCTTCTGCATCCTCATCATCAACTGGTCTCATGTCTTCTCTCACTACATCCATCCACCCTCTCTTTGTCTTCCTCTTGCCCTCTTGCCTGGTGGCTCCATCCTCAACACCCTTTTACTAATGACCACACCATCTCTCCTTTAGATGTGTCCAAACCATCAAAATCTGCTCTCTCTTACTTTTTCTCCAATACATGTCACCTTGGCTGTTCCTCTGATTAACTCTTTTCTGATCCTATTCGCCCTGGTCACCCCTAGAGAGAACTTCAGCATCTTCATTTCCGCCACCTCCATCTTAGTTTCTTGTTATCTCTTCAGTGGCACTGTCTCTTGTCTGGCGGGAACGGGAATCGACCCGCCGATCTTGGAACGTTGGACGCCCCGCTCCACCACTGAGCCACCTCCTTACCACACTCCCCGTTCCTCTGGACTGTTGACCCCAGGTATTTAAAGTCCTCCATCTTCACTATTTCTTCTCCCTGTAGCCTCACTGTAACTTCTCCACTCCTCTCATTTATGCACAAACATTCTGTTTTCTCAACTTCCACAACATGGTTCTCTGCTCTAAAATAAACTCCCCCCCTGCCTGTGGGGCATAACCACTAATCATATTGTATATAACACCCTTTATTTTAAGTTTCATCCTTACTCGATCTGACACTCTTTTCACCTCCAAGACACTCTTAACTAACTCCTCGTCTAAAGTGACGCATACTCCTTTTCTCAGTTTTATGAGGGATACCCTTCCTGCCACGACCCTCTGCATTAATCCAGGCTTGGGACAGGCCAACAGTTGACACTGGCTTGTGACCCTGTAGGGCTGCATTAGTGTAATTCATGAATCCTTTTGTTAATAGCCCAAAGCTCTGACAGAACTGGGGGCTATTAACTGACTAGAGAAACGGTGCTGTGAGCCACTAGTCATTGGTGTCTCATCAGAGGCTATTAGAGCAATCAGACACCCGAAGGGATGAAGTGCCTCAGCACAAACTCTTCCATTCTCAAATCCACATATCAATCTCGCTAGTGCTGGTGGAGGTCACCGGGGGTCACCTCAGGAGAAAGCAGCCTTGTTTACAGTAAGAGATCAGAGTTAGGAGCAGCAGACAGCCAGATCTGGGTGGATCACAGCTCGATCTGGACTAACTGCTGATTAAAGCAGTCCCACATTCCCCAACCCTTTCACTTCAATGCCTCAGGGCCCCCATCTTGTGTGTGTCTGCAGCAGATCGCTGTGTGCCTTGTAGATGGATACACTTTTCTATTGGCTGGGATCACAAAGGAAAAATAATGTGAAAGAAAATGAATACCGCAGTTCTGGAGGTCTAAATAAGGGTATGAGCTTCTAAAGTCACTTTCTCAGGCTGATGCAGCTTGGGGCAAACATCAGGGTACCCTAAAAATACAACTCTTTAGTCAGTCTGCACTTGGAACTGAAATTAGAGACACGGTAAAATGTTGTCTTGAAAAACCACTCCAAAACAAAATTCACTAAAACAGCGAAGTAATCACGTTCATTGGTCACTTTTAATGGAGGTACTGTCTGTATCTTTTTTATGCTCTTGTGAAGTCAGTAGCATAGTATGTAGACTCATCTATATTGTGTGTAGATACAAGACTGGTAAGTAGAACTTCAGAGAAGTTGGTGATTTGTTGCTGCAACAATGGAGGTATCTTTGAAGCAGATCGGCCGAAGGACATGGATCAACAACAGGCTTGATCAGTCCATCAGGAACCCCTGATGAACTGATCTCTGAGCATCCAGAGCTGCCATCGGGGCCTGCAGCTTTGCGTGCATTGATCCTGCTCGGCACTGCTCTGACTTTAGTGGGGGAGAGCGGTCTAGTGTGCTGGTCGTAGCAGTGCTTGGCCTTCTGGATGCCTTGCTCCAGGTCAGCCATGGATTCTGGATTCTGCATCTGCATAGGTGATGTTACTGGCCTTTCGCGAGAGACTGACGTCCCTGTCCACATTGGGCTTCTGATTTGGGTACATGGTGATCTGTTTCCGTCACTCTTGATGTTACGTCTAAGTATTCCCAGGATAACTTGCATATCCAGTATGACTTGTATTTGAGCCTTGCATATCTGGCATATACAGGGCATAAATGCAACAAAGACCCAGTGACATTAGTTTGTTGGTGTTTACATCAAGTGTCGTTGAATAGTGGAACATTTCAGACACACACACATGCACACACACACACACACACACACACACGAACATAGACAGATGGGGCCTTTAGCATGCAAACGGGGAGGGGATCATGCTAGAGTGACGAGGCAGTCACATAGCACCCTATAGCAGCTTGTGGGGTTTGGTGCCTTGCTCAAGGGCACCTCTCCAGTTCACATTCCATACTTCTTGGTCCACAGTGGTCTTGAAACAGCCCCCCTCTAGTCCCCAAACCTGGACCTAGAGGACTGAGATACTGCTTCCCTGTTGCTCAAACAAATCTATAGTATTTGGGTTTTCTTGTCTGTGATGTCAGTCAGATATTAAACCTCATGAATTTGTTTTAATCAAAAGAATTGACAGCATTTAGGTGGCGTAGGACACTACCTATTTATAAAGAATATGATTTAAGGTTATATTCTTTACAGGTTTCAGGAATGTGTTGATGGTTTCTGCAGATGATGTTGCTGAATTAACAAAAACCCTTTAACCTTTGGTTTTGTTTGAAGAAAGAATATTTTTTTTGAACTTCAACTCAGCGTTGCGTTACAGCAAAAGTCAGCCCAAGGTATTATCACCTGTTTATACCTGTTTTAACACACACACACACACACACACACACACACACACACGTCTTCTGTGATAGATGAGGATAATATGAGGTTTGTTCTGTGAATATTTGATTCATTATAAAACGGAACCGACGCTGTTCACGCTTGTATTTCACCACCGTACGGTTGTTGTTGTTTCTGTCAGCTGATTGATGGTCGTCAAACCGACAGGGTGGGGAGGACACGACGAGATGTTTCAAACCTCTTTTCATGAATAAGACAAGGACTTTTTTTTTTTTTTTTTTTTTTTCTTCATTCCTCCCTCGAGCGTCATCTTCTCATTGCTTTTCCTTCCTTTCGGCGTGTTGATTTGTTCGTGTACAAACTGGTACCAAGTATAAAGTGCAATTTCACAACTGTGGCTTATCTGATGTTCTCGCTCTTATCAGATCACGAGGGTTTTGTCTCCAGCTGTGAGATGAATTGTGATGCAGAATGCGTTTGCAGACAGTGGAATCTCTCCATCAATAACACAAAGGTCAAACACATTGAGTTTTTTTTTTTTTATTTATTATTATTTATTATTATTGAGAACAGCACAATGTAAAGTGTATGAAAATAAATCTGGGTAGTGAAACAAGGTATTGATACAAAAATATCAGTCTATCCATCATTCATGACTCATATTCACGCCACCAAAACACAATCCAGTCACTGAAATGCAAAAAAAAAAAAAAAAAAAAAAAAGGACAATTAATTCACATCCTCATCATAGTACGTTGTAACACATCTCTGAGCTCTTCTGCATTTCCCTCCTCAAGTAGCTCTCCTCCATGGGACAGGTGTACGGATAGTCTGAGGGGTTGTAGTAAGGGGTGTAATTGGGGGTAGGGAAGCTCTCCTGCTGGCCTTGCCAGCAGTGAGCCAGGCAGTAACAGTCCTGGAGGTTGCAGTGCTGATAGTGGAAGTGCTCGGAGGTGAAGCCGTGATAGCCGGACTCCATTCTGGTGGGGGAGTCGTAGCAGGAAGAGGAGGAGGAGAAAGAGTCCTGCGGTGAGTAGCTGTTGGGGTCCACAGGATTGCAGAGTTTCAGGGACTCTGGTGAAGAACAGGGAGTCTGGAAGAGAGGAAGACTGTGGTGAAGAAGAGGTGAAGACTGTCTGATGTGTTCTGTGGTGTGTCAGGATGGTTTTACATCAGACTGCTGCTCTAAAGCAGCTGATCCAGGTCCCTGCTGGGGGTGGGGGTGGGGGGGGGGCATCATGTCATCAACACTAAACAATCCTGCGAGGATGAGCTCCACAGAGTCTCCCTGACAAACCTACCATCCCATGACCGTAGTAGTCTGCGTCAGAGGAGAGTCCGTGGCACCAGGGCGACGGGAGGTCGTGGGGTGGGGGCAGGTGGGTGTTGTTGTAGCTGCCGTTGATGTCGTCGCCGCTGTAGCCGCTGCTGGGTAGCGTCACGTCCTCAAACTGCTGCTGGATGTCGCTGAAGACGCTCTCCTGCATCTGGATGCTGCAGGAGCTTTCGAGAAAGGGAAAGGAGTCGGTGCGCATCTGGAAAGCTCTGGCGCCGCAGCTGTTGGCGTCAGCTGGGGGGGCGGTGGGAGGATCCACGCAGCGACCTGGAGAGAAATTTGAATAAGAAAAAAAAAAAAAAATTCGAGACAAGAACAAGAAAGTTATTTCTTTCTTCTTCAAAACATCAGAAATGTGTTAACATGGGCGCACAGTGTGGGGTTTAAAGGTGTGTGTGTGTGTGTGTGTGTGTGGGTGTGTGTGTGTGTGTGTGTGGCCACAGGAGGACATTTAAATAGAGATTGAAACACTGATGTCATGACAACATCAGGCAGCACATTTAAATAATATCCTGCGCTTTAAAAGAGACCGAGCTGGTTGGATAAATCCGTCGGCCGGTGCGGTGTGTGCGCGGCCAGGGCAAATAATTCATCAGATTATTTCTAAATCTATGCTTGTGGTTAGGCTGGATTTTTTTTTTTTTTTTTTTAATTTTGGTTATTGTAATTTACACGTTGTATCTTCATTTTGCATTTGATTTGGTTCTGCTTAACCTCAGCTGTTTTATCTCCGCGTGTCGCGGGTGGATTTACCTGGAAAGGTGGACGCGCAAAGGTCCTGGTGATCCAAGCAGGCCTGAGATATCTGTTCAGAGGAGGAGAATAAGAGACATGTTATGTCAGGACGTGTGATTTACAGTTAAAAGAGAACTTTTTTCTTGCGTTTATCCACGTGAGCACCCACTTGTATGCGCGTGTGTGTGTGTGTGTGTGTGTGTGTGTGTGTGTGTGTGTGTGTGTGTGTGTGTGTGCGTGTGTGTTCGTCCGTGCGTAATGGCAATCATTTACAGGGGTCGTTTATTACTTTGTTCATTGACAGTTTCTGTCTTCCAGAGGCACCGTGACAGTAAGGGGTGTGAGGGGAGGGAGGCTGTATGAGTGGGTGGTGATGGTGTGTGTGTATCTGTGTGTGTGTGTGTGTGTGTGTGTGTGTGTGTGTGTGTGTGTGTGTGTGTGTGTGTGTGTGTGTGTGTGGGAGGGGGGGGTGTTGAAGTTACCGTTTTAATAACTTTTTTACTGTTGGCCTCCCGGGCTCTGTGCCTCTGGAGCAGCTCCTTCACCGTGGTCTTCACTCGGACACCCTGGTACACCCTGGGCTTATCTGTATGAAGGGAACAGCATGTCACTCATGTTTACTAAACACACCCGTCTGAGCGGACAATAGCGGACTGCCCCCCACTCCCTCCACCTGGCTCCTACCTGTCTTTAAACCCAATATGTGGTTTGTTTTAAATTAAAAAAAAAAATTTAATTTCTTATTTAATTTCCCCATGAACCCCCCCCCCCCCACTACCACCACCACCCATGTTGCGAACCATAAATTCTTTAGTAGATGAACACAAATATCATGTTATAAATAAATTATTATAAATGTAACATATTATTTCAAATGCGATGTTCAATTTTTTTGGCACATCCATTGTGCGTAAAAGTGAATTATTAGCGCGCAGGTTGTCCGTGGCTCCCCAATTATTATTTTTTTTTTATTCAACCTGTCCCGACACCAGAACCCCCTCTGCACCCGATCAGGTCGGCTTCTTCACGCCTTCACACGGCTCCCTATTTCCTCTTTCGCGGACAGCAGACTGCTGAATCTGGTCCGCACTGCAGAGCCACACCCGGTCAGACCAGGAACAATGGCAAAACTAAGAGCGTAAGTAAATATTCCTGATCATATAATATAACATAACGAATATTCAAGTGTAAACCTGGAACTAGTTCGAACTTGAAATAGGAGTTATAGTTTGATATAAGTGGGCAGCGCTTGCGTGGATCGCGTAAAAACGCACGAACGGAGTGAAAACGGGTCCGTCTGGGGGGGGGGGGGGAATCACCGCTGTGAATCTGTGGATTTTTATTTATTTTTTTTTTTTTTTTGCGTGTTCAAGAACAAAAACTAAAGATTAATTCGGTGAAAGTTAAACCGCCAGGATTCCTGATTTAAAAAAAAAAAAAAAAAAAAAACTTTACTGAAAACGTATTTCAGCTCATTTACCGGAATGCGCCTTAAAAACTCACTGCGGGGCTCCCGTTTAAATCAAACTGGTGCGTTTAGTGGAATTAACTGCTGGTGTGGTTTATAATTCAATTTCAGCTC
Organism: Antennarius maculatus; assembly: GCA_013358685.1. Taxonomy (NCBI): domain Eukaryota; kingdom Metazoa; phylum Chordata; class Actinopteri; order Lophiiformes; family Antennariidae; genus Antennarius; species Antennarius maculatus. Next base: position 2,799,834 of record CM023613.1, on the reverse strand, counting down.
CGCTCTAAGCCCTTTTTCTTTTTTCCATCTTGTCTGCCATTCAAAACTGTAACGGTGAAATGCCACGCACACAGAATTAACTGTCTGTATATTTCCTGTAAGTCAAATTTGATTGAGGAATACCTTACATAGGGCCTTGCATAGATGCACATAAATTAGGCTCATAGGCGGAATTTAACGCGTCCAGGAGTGGCGGGCCCGCTTGGAAAAAGGCGATTTGAAAAGGAGACGAAAGCAGCTGTTGGAAACCTCATCTGATAAATATTCATACAGCTAAATGCTACTTGATGGTTTGGCGTAAAAGTGTCGAATAGTGGGCCAAAATTACAAACAGACACATCCCACTCCTACACGGTTACGTCCTGTTGCGCACCAGCAGCCCGGGCAGAGGCACTACTGCTGAAAAGTTTCATGTAGTGTGAATTCCATTTTAAACAAAATGTATTGGAAGCTCACAGTTTGCATAAGCACGTTTATGCCAACAGACAGTGGTCACAGTAACATTTAATACGATGAAGCCTGAAATGTGCGTAAAATATTTTTTTTTTAAAAAAAGAACTTTTTTTTAATACAGAAAAGCAAAGCCCAACAACTTGGAAAAATTACAAAGATAGAATAAGAATAAAAGTTATTTTTACTGCATCTCATTTTAAGTTTTATATCAACTTCCGATAGAGTGCATATCTACAGGGAAACCCTCCTCATTTTGCTTGTGACTCTGTTGTGCTTTTTGATTTTCTCACTATCATTTCCCCCCCCCCCGTTTTTCTTTTCTCTTTTCTGGAAAAAAAAAAAAAAAAAAAAAGCTACAAAAGTCTTTTCCAGATGGAAATCCGATGTGAAACTCACCTGACATGATGGCTGCGATGAAGAGAGGCTCCCTGGGGAAGACCTGAGGGACTCCACAACGTCCTTTTCTGCCTCAGCAAAATGGCAAAGAACGAAATTTGTTCAAAAGTCTCCAAAAATCTCGACACAAATGTCTTACAGCAGAGTCAGAGCATACAACAATATTGTAATATAGCTGGGGACTTATTAGTTTGAGATTTTCTCCCTCCATGCCTACTATTTAAAACCCCTAGAACTCAATGATTTGACAATGATTTGATTGCGCGTTACTTTCAATTTGAATATTCAGAGGCAACAGACTTTTATCGATTTTTAAGTAAAAATCACTACACATAGACATTGTAAAAGCTCCACTTTAATGTAATACAAAATTATTTTACATTTTAACCGAATAGAAACCGCACTTTTAATAATTTTATCCGCCTTTTGCAATATCTGGGCATCACACCCCCTCATTAAGCACTGCAGCACTGAGGGCTTCATGTGCGCAACTTTAACAGCGCATTTCATTTGAAATGTAGGACGAGGAGTTTGCTGCGGCCACTCCACATGCTGACTACACTTTCAAACGTGTTTTTTAAGCTTTATTTCAGAGAAAAGTGCACAAACGTGTGGAAGGAGTGGGCGTGGCAAGGCCAGTAGCCATCTTTGGGATCTCAGGCCTCCAGCTGAACGCACTCACCTGCAGAAAGGCTGCTGGAGACTCCGGGCCCCCACATTTTTAAATACTTTTTAACATTTTTATTTTTATTTTTTATTTATTTTTTTTAAATGTATAACAATGCATCTCTATTTCACAGCCAGATCGGTGAAGGTTTGCAGTCTGAAGGTAGTTTGTGTCTCGTTTAATTCAGCATCACGTCGGCTCACATCCAACCAGACCGCAGGAAGAGCAGCAGAAGATGAAGACATTTGTTTTATTTCATTCTAAATGTGGTTATTCAAAGCGATCAAGCCTCTTCCTGTGCGCCCAATAAAAACGTGCACGTCAGACTGAATAGAGGAGTCATGATATCCTTTCAACCTGTCATGATGTGGACAACACGGATGGATTAAATTCATTACTGTAAACACCCTGCCTCATAGTTTGTCCTGTCTGCCGGCTGTAAAAGCATCAAGGTTTGTCAAAATGGTAAAACACTGGTTATTCAAGTTTCCTATTAACATCATCACTGCCTTTATAATTTACAATATTGGAATTATTAGTATTCTCAGCACCTTGAACCTGTCCCAGTAGGAGCAGAACAGGCACACGTCATGTTTAAACTTCTACATGTTGGCTGAAACCTGCTGTTCGCGCCTCACGCACCGCTTCATATTTTACGTTGGTCATCGTCTTCACGTCATCACACTCAGACTCTTCATCCCTCCATCCTGGGCTGTAATGGGTCCCACGTCTTCTCCCCGCCGCTGCAGAGAGCGCGTCTCTTTTTCCACGGCTGCATTTGGGTCAGGGCGCCTCCTAGCGGTCAAACCACACAGTTTTCCCTCTGCTCTCACGTTTGGGTGAATAATAATAATAATAATAATAATAATAATAATAATAATAATAATAATAATAATAATAATAATAATAATAATAATGAGCAACAATAATAATAATAATAATGAGCAACAACAATAATAATAATAAACAATAATAACAATAATAATAATAATGATTAACAACAATAATGATGATGATAATAATAATAATAATATTAAGAATCAGAAAATAGTTTATTACCAGGTGCGGTAAAGTTTACCACACGAGAAACTTGACGCGGTGTCGGTGCATTAAAAGGTGGAAGAGAAGCAATAAGGAATATTAAGGAATAAGGAATTTTTTAAAAAATTTACAATTTACATTAAGGTGAGGTGAGGTAATGATATTATTATTATTATTATTATTATTATTATTATTATTATTATTATTATTATTATTATTATTATTATTATTAAATCAATATAATAATAGTGATAATAATAATTAATAATAATATAATGATGATAATAATATTAATAACAAAAACAATACTACAACTACTACTACTACTACTACTACTACTAATAATAATAATAATAATAATAATAATAATAATAATAATAATAATATAGGCAGTGGGTAGCCCTGTTGCTGCACAGCGAGGCGGTTCCCAGCTTGTGTCCCTCTCTGTGGGGAGTTTGCGTGTTCTCCCCGTGTCTGATGAGTTCTCTCCGACTTCCTCCCACCTCCAAAAACATGGACTTGTCCGGCGTCAAACTGCTTCACGCACCCAGTCAGCTGGTATGGGATCCAACACCCCCACGACAGGATGAAGCGGGTAATAGTTAATGAACGAAAGAATGAATAATAATTTAATAATAACATGAGACAATCTAACATTTGATGATGATGATGATGATGATGATGATGATGATGATGATGATGATGATGATGATGATGATGATGATGATGATGTTACTGGGTCTGTAACAACTTAGCTTTTAAAATCTGGTGAATTCAGACTTTTATGTGAATCAGCACTAAATTTCACACAAACTCTCTAGAATAAGTGATATTTTACGATGTTTTATTATTCCCTCATGGAGACGTTATATTTCCACGTGTCTGCGTGTTAGCAGGATTACATAGAAATTGATGTTACCACTTCCATAGAATAAAATACCCCACAAATGACCCTCCATAAAACACAGGTGTAGATTTGGACTCCAGTTACATTTTGCTTTCTAGAATCATATAATGGAATTACTAATGGATTGGATGCTTTAATCACTTTGAGTGTTAAAATTGTTATTTATAGATGAGGCCAATCAAATGTCACATGTAATGTTGAGTCAGTGTCAACACGTTTATTAGAGGAGACAGAGGAGCGTGGTCGGAATGATCATGTCACACATTAAATGATAATACATATATTTTAAAGTATAAATCTTGTGACTTCATAAATATAAAGGTTTCGATATAATCAGCATTTATTATAGTAGCTCAGCATGAAACCGTTGCATTAAACGTCAGCTATTACAGTGAAACGAGGCAATAAATTAATGTGTTACACGTAATAAAAGAAGACAGCTGAGACTGGCTTCTGATTTCACACCAGCCACACTTTGCCAGAGATCTCTAATCAAAGAAATAATTCTGTCTGTTTTAGTTTTTTTTTTTTATTCCATGTCAAATTTTAGATCTTTTTTTTATTATAAATATTTAATTTAAATTGACACATTCTATGCAATTCTATTGTCACACTGAGTCAATATGAATGAATGAATGAATGAATTAATTAATTAATTAAAATTCATCGCACAAACTGATTTAATTTATTCACTTTGACTTAAACTGATGATTTCAGTGTAATTACAAAACATTTATAGCATTTTCTTATTTTTTCTTTTCCTTTCTGCCACCCTTAGTATTGAAAACTTCTATCTGATTGGTTGTGTGAAACTGTGTGATCCACTGATTGGTTGTTCTGGTCATTAATGACAGATCACACGCTCACCTACCTTATTTTAAACTAAACACACATGGACAAAAGAACTGTACGCATCAGACGAGCTGCTCCCCAGTCACACCAGTAGCCACTGGTCAGTGTTCAAGTACCTCTTGGTGGGACTCGTACCTGTAAGTCCAATGACCTTTGACATTTTCACATCGGACACCACAAACATAATGTTTTCTAATTCATGAACTTGTTTTCCCCTCTGAGGGAACCTGTTCTGATCGTGTCCAAACTGTCTTTCTTTAAACATAATATCAAACAGGTCAGCCCACATTTTAAAAAAGGAGGGACTCCCCACCAGATCATCCAGTCAGTAGGCTCTCCTGATCTCATAGGAGGACCAGGGGTTCCCCCCGTCCTCTTTGGGCCAGCAGGAGTGGGCCTCCCCACTGGGGGCTAAACTGGGATGGCTGTCGGCGACCTCTTCTGTCACAATCTTGGACACCAGCTCGCTGACGGGGCTGCTCATGTAGGGGGGGCAGGGGAAGGAGGTGGACGGGACGGGATAGGAGCTGCTGGTGGTCAGGGGGTGGTAGTGGGTGTCCTCTAGGGTGTGCAAAGTGTAGGGTTGGCTGCCAGGTCCCATGGAGGCGCCACGGCTGGGTGAGCGATACTGGGAGGGGCTTCCTGGGGTCCCTGGGCTGGGCATGGGAGGTGGGATGCTGACAGAGGCCAAGCCGTCAGGACACAGAGCTTCTTCCTGGGATGCGGAGTCTGGAACCGACTGCTCCCATGAGTCTCTCTGGCAGGAAGACAAGAACATCAGTTCATTTTCGTCCTGCTGACAGGGTGGAACCCAAATTACTGCTCTCAGTAGCTCAGTCCACCAAGTCTTGGGCCGGGGACCGGAGGGTCGCCGGGTCAAGACACATGTTGGGCAAAAAATGTCAAGAGTGTGAACTGGAGGTAGGAGGTGCCGATTACACATACAAGAATCCCTCAAGCATTCACTCATCAACACGCACGGCTTCACCTCATCGCGGATTTTTAGTAGGCAGTCACGTGATACCGTACGCGCAATTCTATTGGCTGACGGCATCCGGAGGTGCGATACGTTCCGTTGGTCTTGTAACGCAGCACACTTCTGTGAGACACAAATGTGTTTTAAACAGTCGATAAGAGTGTGGGGAAAGACGGAATTTTGCGGAATTTCCTCTTTCTCTCACCACTCTCTCTCTATATATGTTTATTTATTTATTTTAAATTATTATTTATTTATTTATTTATTTATTTATTTTGTTTGTTTGTTTGTTTGTTTGTTTGTTTGTTTGTTTATATACATTTCGGGAACATTATAGATCTGGATCTGGGTCATGTTTACACATCACAGTGACATGTGCTGGATCTGACAGTTTTGACATTAAGGGGGTTTTTTGGTCCAGTCATTGCAAACTGACAACACAAATCCATCTCAAAGCCTTAAAATACCCCCCTAGAATATTTCACATTAATCACTATTTATGGAGGAAATAATAACAAGAGTCTCAGTCAGTTTCAGGACATGATCATGATAAAGAAATGTTGAAGGCCAAATTGAAGAGTCTTGGGTGCTTCACAAGGACTGAGGCTGCAGGCGAAGCATCAAGAGCCCCCAAAACACAGACATGTCCAGAAAATGAACTACAATATTCACACTCCTGGTGTAATTCCACTCCTGAACCAAAGGTAACATCAGGAGAATCTTCAGCTCAGAGGTCCAAAATCCTCTTTTCAGATGAAAGCAAAATTTACATTTAATTTTTTTATAAATTCAGGTCTCAGCGTCTAAAGGACGAGTGGAGATGAACAGAAAACAATCTGCTTGAAGTGACGTGTCCTCAGTCAGTGATGGTTTGAGGTCCACGTCACTCCTTCTACACACGCTTTGACAGCAACCCCATATGTAGGACACATCACATCTAGATGAATACCTGCACAGGTAAGATGAAAATTGTATTTTTGATTTTGTGTTCAACTATTACTTTATGACCCTCTGACCTTCAATCTTCACACACTCTATCCTGGTGTTGTCTTTATTTGTCTCACTTAATTCAAATGAAAACACTCACTATTAAATAATTAAATATCTATAATATTTGATCAAAACTAAAAAGATGTGTACTAAACTGATTTTAAATGGATTCACAATGAAAGAACTAAATCCATCCTATCACAAAAAAAAAGGACCCTACCAGAAATAAATGTGAGGCCTCTCCACCAAAGGGAGGCAGCAGTGAGGAGAGGGTCGACGGCGACAGGAACGATCCTCCGGAATTGGAGAAGGCAGCAGCACTACGATAATCCCCAAAGGTCTCTGGGTAGTAGCTGTCAATGAGGGAGGAGTAGCCCGTCACGGTGGAGGGGTCACATCCCAGAGGTTTGCTCCCCAGTGTGGATGAATACACATCAGGGGAGAACTGCTTGTTGGACGGGCAGAAGTCTGTGTCTGAGATCAAGGGACGCCTCATACCATAATAGCCGGGCAGCATGTGAGACCCTGTAAGATGAAGATTTCAGATGGATAAAAACGTCCCCTTCGTCATCACGGCGGCGGGCCGCTGTGTAAACACAAGAGATTCCTGAGGTGGAATTCCTTAGATGCAGATAACTGAGAACAAACTTCTAAGTGTGATTAGCATTAAGTTAGCAGTAATGACTGAACCTGTGGTGACAGGTTTGTAGGCGGTGGGGGTGAAGAGACATCTCACCTGGCATCGGGACAAATGAAGGTGGGGTGGTTGACCCTCCCTGAGAAAGAAATAACATATGGGATAATAGATGAACACCATTATTTTTTCATGGCAGATTTGTATTACTTATATTTCTGATTGGTTTTTGATTTGGTTTGAGCTGCTAAACTTTTTAATTGTTAACATTTTTTTGGTTTTTATGTCGTCAGGAAGAATCAATCAAATCTAATCAAAACATTTCTTTTATAAGTAAAATGGTTTTGTGTATCTACCAGTATCATAATCCATCCTATGTCCTGCTTAAAAAATAAATGATATATCACATGGAGTAGCAGAAGGAGTGAATAAAGACATGTTGAAATGTGAGACATATGAGAGCCATCATGCAAAGGCTGAGGCAAGTCTCAAAATGGATCAAAAGTATCAATAACCAGTGAGAGCCATAGGAAGTTTGGCGATCACTTATTGGAAGTACAGAGATGACCCATAGGAAGAAGAGATGAAGTAAGGAGATGAACCATAGGAGGTAAGGAGATGAACAATAGGAGGTAAGGAGATGAACCATAGGAGGTAAGGTGATGAACCATAGGAGGTAAGGAGATGAACCATAGGCGGTAAGGAGATGAACCATAGGAGGTAAGGAGATGAACCATAGGAGGTAAGGAGATGAACCATAGGAGGTAAGGAGATGAACCATAGGAGGTAAGGTGATGAACCATAGGAGGTAAGGAGATGAACCATAGGAGGTAAGGTGATGAACCATAGGAGGTAAGGTGATGAACCATAGGAGGTAAGGAGATGAACCATAGGAGGTAAGGAGATGAACCATAGGAGGTAAGGAGATGAACCATAGGAGGTAAGGAGATGAACCATAGGAGGTAAGGTGATGAACCATAGGAGGTAAGGTGATGAACCATAGGAGGTAAGGAGATGAACCATAGGAGGTAAGGAGATGAACCATAGGAGGTAAGGAGATGAACCATAGGAGGTAAGGAGATGAACCATAGGAGGTAAGGAGATGAACCATAGGAGGTAAGGTGATGAACCATAGGAGGTAAGGAGATGAACCATAGGAGGTAAGGTGATGAACCATAGGAGGTAAGGTGATGAACCATAGGAGGTAAGGAGATGAACCATAGGAGGTAAGGAGATGAACCATAGGAGGTAAGGAGATGAACCATAGGAGGTAAGGAGATGAACCATAGGCGGTAAGGAGATGAACCATAGGAGGTAAGGAGATGAACCATAGGAGGTAAGGACATGAACCATAGGAGGTAAGGAGATGAACCATAGGAGGTAAGGAGATGAACCATAGGAGGTAAGGAGATGAACCATAGGAGGTAAGGAGATGAACCATAGAAGGTAAGGTGATGAACCATAGGAGGTAAGGAGAGGAACTATAGGAGGTAAAGAGATGAACCATAGGAGGTAAGGAGATGAACCAGAGAAGGTAAGGAGATGAACTATAGTAGGTAAGGAGATGAACCATAGGAGGTAAGGAGATGAACCATAGGAGGTAAGGTGATGAACAAAGGAGGTAAGGAGATGAACCATAGGAGGTAAGGAGATGAACCATAGGAGGTAAGGAGATGAACCATAGGAGGTAAGGTGATGAACAAAGGAGGTAAGGAGATGAACTTTAGGAGATGAACCATAGGAGGTAGGGAGATGAACCATAGGAGGTAAGGAGATGAACAAAGGAGGTAAGGAGATGAACCATAGGAGGTAAGGACATGAACCACAAGAGTTAAAGAGATAATCCGTGTGAAGTAAGGAGATGAACCATAGGAGGTAAGGAGATGAACCATAGGAGGTAAGGAGAGGAACTTTAGGAGATGAACCATAGGAGGTAAGGAGATGAACCATAGGAGGTAAGGTGATGAACCATAGGAGGTAAGGAGATGAACCATAGGAGGTAAGGAGATGAACCATAGGAGGTAAGGTGATGAACCATAGGAGGTAAGGAGAGGAACTTTAGGAGATGAACCATAGGAGGTAAGGTGATGAACCATAGGAGGTAAGGAGATGAACTATAGGAGGTAAGGAGATGAACCATAGGAGGTAAGGAGATGAACCATAGGAGGTAAGGAGATGAACCATAGGAGGTAAGGAGATGAACCATAGGAGGTAAGGTGATGAACCATAGGAGGTAAGGAGATGTTCCATAAAGGAATAGGTGACCCAAAGCTGCAGCAAATGAAGCTCTGACAACATTAACGAAAAAGATAAATTCCACTATGAAGCTCCACATGGGGGGGGGCTGCTATCTTTTTGATGATTCCTCAGAAGCTCTTTGTGGTGAATGATTATATCTTTCAGATATAATCAGATTATATTTTTCTTTCACATGAAAGATATAATCTGATGCATTGTTGCGTTTCAAGTAAAAATCACTAAAATTAAGTCAAATCAATAAAAAAAAAAAAAATCAATTCTTACTGCGATAGGACAGAAACCAAAAAATGTCAGACTAAAAGTCAATGAGGTTAAAACAGAGAAACAAAAAAGTACAAAGCAAAGCCAGAAATCCACAGGCCTCATCATGTTCCAAAGGTTGCAACATCTTGTTTCTTGTTCTCACCAGTGCAAACCAGAATCTACATCGTGTTTAATGGAAGGGTGGTAATAAAAGACACAGGGAATGTCTTCGTATAAACGTCTGAGGTGTTTACAGAGGACTGGAACCCCAGACTTTATACCAACCCGTCGCTCTCTGGCCATGGGTTTTTATTAAAGTGTTTGTCTGCACAGCGTCAATTTATACACACAATTCTCTTATTTATTTGCCTCTGTTCTGTATAGCTGGTTCATTTCCTCATACCTGATCAATCATATGATGTATAATTATTACATATTATAAATTCTTACTGTTCTTCCAGACAGACAACATGAACAAGCTGTTTATGTGGCAGACAGAGTACAGACACACAGGGTTGGATAGGATAGGCTCTCTTCTTTGCATATTGCTAACATGAAAGAGTTGATATTCAGCCCATGTTGGCTGGAAGGCAAGCAAATTTTGAGGCCAGAATTTGAATGTCATTTGTTAGTGCCAAGACTTCCTCATGTGGCACAGGTATGGCTCAGTGCATCTCTGAAGGCTGCATATGGAAATCATCTGATTTTCAGTGTGTGTGTGTGTGTGTGTGTGTGTGTGTGTAGTTGGGGGAGGGGGGGGGGGGGGGGCTGGTGATGGTGATAATGGACTGTTTATGTTGGCAAATCAATAACTAATGCACATCCTAACGGCAAAATAGCTACAACTATTTAATAAATAATTACAATCCATTGGATAAATAACTACATCCTATTGCACGTGTGTCAAACTCAAGGCCCGGGGGCCAAATGTGGCCCTCCACATCATTTTATGTGGCCTCACAAGAGAAAGAAAGGTCAGAGTGTCTAAAAATAAATATGTCAAAAGTGTGCTTTGACCATAAACTACATTTCCCACAATGCAGTATATAAACCCATTTTAACATTGAAAAAAACCCCGCTTTGAACAAAGTTAATGTCCTAACTTGTGTTATTTTTCTTTATTCTCTTGGATAGTTTGATCAATCAATCAATCAATCAATCAATCAATCAATCAATCAATCAATCAATCAATCAATCAATCAATCAACTTTTATTTATATAGTGCTTAATCACATCCTTGATTGATGGAGTTCTGTGGGTTTCATAACTTGACAAATTAAAAGAATTTATGTTATAACAGAGAAACAAACAAACACGTTTTTTCTGTGCGACTATAATGTTTGTAACTTGAATGAGTCATAAATATAGATTTATTTAACACTAAGCAGTAGTTATATTAGATAAGAGCTAACTCCATCCTATTGGATAAATACCTCCAACCAATTTAACAAATAGCTACATCCTATTTAGTAAATAACTGCAAGCTATTACAGTTATTTATTAAATAGGATGTAATAAATAAATGCAAGCTACTTGAAAAATAATTACATCCTATTGGAGAAATTATAGTACATATCTTATTAAATAAAATATTACATTCTACTGGATAAATCAGGCCTTGTGATGAGCTGGTGTTTCATTCAGGGTGTACCACGCCTCTTGTCCACAGGCAGCTGAGATAGGCTTCAGCAGACCCGTCACCTGTAAGGCAGGTAAGGCAGGTAGATGTAATTGGAATGTAATCCATCCATCCATCTTCTTGTAGCCAAGAAGATGGATGGATGGATGGATGGATGGATGGATGGATGGATGGATGGATGGATGGACGGATGGATAAATAATTCTATCCTATTAGATGAAAGATTACACCCTATTGGATAAATAACCACATTCTTTTGGATGAAGCATTGCGTGCGTCCCATTGGATAAATAGCTAGATCCTATTGGTTTGCTGACTACATCCTATGGGATCAATAACTATATCCTATTGGATAAGTAATTGCATCCTATTAGACAAAAAAGTATGTTGTATTGAATAGAACATTACATAATATAAGAACGTAATATAAGTAACTACACCTTATTGGATAAACTGCATCCTATTGGGTAAATGACATCATCCTATTGGATCAAAGGTTGCATCCTATTGGATAAAAGGTACATTGTACTCAGTGCTGCTAGTAGATAGAGCTGCCGGTTCAAGACCTACCCTGGACCAAAAATTTGGAGTGTGAACTGGTTGTTGGAGAGGTGCTAGTTCACCTCCTGAGCACTGCAGAAGCGCCCTTGAGCAAGGCACTGTCCCCGAACAGTGCCTCACTCAGCTGCGATCCACAGCTGACCTTGTAGGTCAGCCAACTACAAGTAAAACGCAACTACTAGCTTAGACACCAGCTCTTTATGACGCCAGCATTACATAACACAGAGAGAAAAAAAAACGGCATTCTTTTGCAGTCACAGGAAAAAGAATGATGTACTGCCAACCAGTCAGATGGAAAAGCAGAGCCTTTTCAGTTTGATGTGTAAAGTAGCTGCTGTTAGCAATTGCTTGGTAAACGGTACTCTGTGGTCATGAGATGTATTCTATCTATACCTGAAGCTACTGAACAAGAAACAGACTTTTCTTTAAAAATACTGAGTACAAGAAAAAAATTCAATATGAAAATTAATTGTTTTCATTTTTGGTCATATGATCCTGTTGTCATATGGAATGAAAGTAAATATAATTGGATTAGGTTACTTGTTCCTTTTATTGCTTTTTTTTGTGTAAGTGTATGGAGACACATATTTTGAGGAACCCTCCCAGTCCTAAGCATTGGCAATGGGTTTTACTGTCATTATTTGGATGTATTGTTGGTTTATTCTTGTCCTTTTATACTTTTTTAGTAAATAAAGAGGTTTAACATGAATAAGTGTCCATTCATTTGATTGGTCTAACTCTAGAGGTACCTGCTACCTCTATATCTTCATCTACCTTTAACAGTACGTTGTGTATAATATCCAGAAATGAGCTGAAGTCAGGATGCAGCATCTCATCAGATGATTGGATGTCAGTCATCCTGTCGGAGCTGATTTCACAACCATGAATCGTTTATGTAACAGATGCATGTTGGGACATGCCAACTTCAGACGCTGCCAGAGAAGAAAGAGATAATCTCTAAATTTTCACTCTCCATGTCCTGACATGAGAAGAGCGACTGTGTGGTCAGAGTTTGTTCTTTGCTCTCACTGCTGGTTCCAGCCACAGATAAAAGGCAGCTTTAGTTACCGCACGTCTGTGTTAGTGAACGCAGGAGCCAAGTGTGGCTTGGACTTGTTTCTTTCAAATAATAAAAAAATCCCTTATATCATATAACGATATTATGTGATATAAAGTGATCCCAAAGATAGATAGACAGACAGACTGACAGACAGACAGACAGACAGACAGATAAATAGATAGATAGATAGATAGATAGATAGATAGATAGATAGATAGATAGATAGATAGATAGATAGATAGATAGATAGATAGATAGATAGATAGATAGATAGATAGATAGATAGATAGATAGATAGATAGATAGATAGATAGATAGATAGATAGATAGATAGATAGAATCTGTACATTTTACAGTATATACAGATAATCAATTGGTAATCAGGTAAAGGTTGATCCTGGCTGAGTAACTACAGTCGTCTCCTACCTGGACTCTTTGACCCCTGACAGACACGCCTGTCTTGTGTCGCCTGGTTTTCGACATTAAATTTAACATGAGCTGATGTCAGAAATTTGTAAAATGGTCAAATTAGATGAACTTCTCGGCTCAAACAATATGAGCAATGAATATGTTTCAGAAGGATCATAAAAAATTGTTATTCCGCTCTTATTACTGCCAAGAAATCCCACAAGGAAAATCGTAAAAATCAGCGTGAGAGAAAAAAAAAAGAAATTCCTAAAAACCTGAGTAGTTTTCTTGAACTGCTAAGGTTTTTATAAAACGTGACTCTTCGGGGAGGAGTGTGTTGAAATGAGTCCAATAGTGGATAGACCCATGTATACAACAATAAACCCACTGACCTACTGTTCAAAACTAAGCTCATATCTGGAAGATTTTAGCTTTAATCCTGAAGATGACCATTGCTGGAGAATCAACTATGAGGAGGTCCCTGGAGGAGCAAATCTACTCTGTAGGCTCAGTTTAAGATTCTTAACAGGAAGGCTCTACAAGAATTAAGTAATGAGTACACAACTGACTGAGCACACATGACGTTTGTAAGAACCAAGAACAATTACATTTTAAAAGATCCTCATTGTCCTTCTTTCGTAGAAAATCGCTGGTATATGGATTGGTGTAGGGGTGACTAGTTAACACCTGCATCTTTATTTCAGAATGAACTGTTCCTTTAACACTGAATGTTTGGAACTAACACCAGAGGGTAAATCTGGAGTTCATGTCTAAGTGAGATGTAGATCAAGGGTAACTGAAGTATCTGCAGATATGACCTTAACCAGCTCATGATAGATCAACGTTTGTTTGATCCTCTGCAGCAGTTGTGCCTCTTCAAGATAGGCCTGAGTAAAGCTGGTTCTGTCCCCAGCACAGTTACCGCCCCCCTGTCCTTCTTGGACATCCCTCTGTACCACAATGTAATCTCTACAGACACTAGGCTCCAAATTAAGTATGGCTGGAACCTGTAGGAGTTGCCGTGTGGACCTGTCCTCGACTCATTTGTGGCTATCTTCTCCTTTATCTCAGGCACAATCCCTGCATTAGGTGAGTCTCTGGCGGACTGAGTGTCTATAGAGTGGACGTGCCAATACTACGCAGAGAGCAAACAGTGAACACTGTCCTGTCAGAGCCTTTTGACGGTGGTTTATAGAGAAAGAAAAGCCAATCTTGCTTGTGCATGCAGAAGTCTGAGGTTGATCCTGATTCCTCTGGTTGTGTTAGTGTGCTGCAGTGTGTGTGTTTCTCAGGCAACAATAGGAGGCTTGTCTGTGGCCTGTACACAACACAGGACAATGTCGGCTGGCAGGTGTGCACGGACAAAACTTTGCATAGGCAGCCTCCTTCACTGCCTTTTCTCTGTCTTTCTATGCAACCTGTCCAGCTCAAGCCTTCCCACCCGCCCCTGCCACCAACCCCACCCCCACCCCAGGGCAGTTTTGGGAGATGATGGCCTTCACCGTTGCGAGCATTGTGTTAGTGTTCTTTTGTAAGGTCAGGTTGGGACTCAGCGCTTTGTGTCTCTCTCTACACATAACACTCAGCTATTTACAGATTGGCTCAAGAGGAGCAGAGACAGAGGGGGGGTGTGGAGCAGTGGGGGGGGGGGGCAGGCGGTCAATGGATCAACCATGGATCGTTGGCCACAAAACCAGCCAAAATGTAAACAAGGAGAGATTTTTTTAAAAGCGACCTCTTAATTGTGCTCCAAACGGAATGTCAATTGTGGCTGCACTATTTGGTCAGGGAGAAAAATGAAGTGGTGGGAGACAAAGGTAGACAGGTTTAGAGGAGCTTACGCTGTATCTGGGCCCACTGGTCTGCTGAGATCTCTTCTCTGCCAGCAAGTCTTTGACCGTGTGCTTGACCCGGACACCTTGGTACACTCTCTTGGAATATTCTAGAGAAACAGACAGACAGTCTGGGTGATTCAGATCCAGAAACAATTCCATTTCCAACAAATTTTCATCTATCCCCACAAATGTGTGTTCATTTGAATGTTTCACAGTTTTATTCATGTAGCCTAATGACTCTTTGAGAACAGTGTGTAAATGTCATGGAAATTGCCACTGGTTGGTTAATGCAAATAAACAGTAAAAAACAGTAGTTTAGACATCGACACTGTTCAGTTCAATGAGGATACAAGGTGTGCAGAACATAGGAACAAATCTACTGTGTAGTTTAAGATTCTGAACATATCATTAGGTGATAACAGCATCTAATGATAGGATAGGATAGGATAGGATAGGATAGGATAGGATAGGATAGGATAGGATAGGATAGGATAGGATAGGATAGGATAGGATAGGATAGGATAGGATAGGATAGGATAGGATAGGATAGGATAGGTTAGGATAGGATAGGATAGGATAGGATAGGATAGGATAGGATAGGATAGGATAGGTTAGGTTAGGATAGGATAGGATAGGATAGGATAGGATAGGATAGGATAGGATAGGATAGGATAGGATAGGATAGGTTAGGATAGGATAGGATAGGATAGGTTAGGTTAGGATAGGATAGGATAGGATAGGATAGGATAGGTTAGGATAGGATAGGATAGGTTAGGATAGGATAGGATAGGATAGGATAGGATAGGATAGGATAGGATAGGATAGGTTAGGATAGGTTAGGATAGGTTAGGATAGGATAGGTTAGGATAGGTTAGGATAGGATAGGATAGGATAGGATAGGATAGGATAGGATAGGATAGGATAGGATAGGATGGGATGGGATGGGATGGGATAGGATAGGATAGGATATGAGAATGTTTATCAACAGAAACTGTGCAGGTTCTCAGTTATGCAGTTAATGGTTATCCAAAGCTGTTAAAATGAATCCACTGGACTTTAAGAAAGTTTCTTGCAGACGTTTCACCTCTCATCCAAGAGGCTTGGATGAGAGGTGAAACTGCAGGAACCAAAAAAAAAGAAAACTGAAGGAACTGAAGAAGCCTCTTGGATGAGAGCTGAAACGTCTTCAAGAAGAAACTTTTTTTAAAGTCAAGTGAATTAATTTAAACAGCTTTGTATATCGACAGAAATGAAAAATACAAATGTTAAACAGGTTAAAAGTAAAAAACATGTTTTCCTCTCATTACATGCAGAGGATAGGCAGACAGATAGATAACAGAGCATCAGTGTATGGATGTGAGTGCCTGAGTCTTACCTGTGTCCATGATGCTGCTGAGCGCTGACACACACAGACACACACACAGACACACACCCAGAGGCCTCCCTGCTCTATTTATCTACAGTAGCTGACTCCAGTGTGCTGCACCATACTGAGTGGATGGGAACTATAACTATGCCTTCAGGAGGGCAGGGACATGAGCATGTCATCAGGAGGCAGCTTTTTCAAAATGACCTTTATCTATTTGTTTAAATGCAAATGTTTGGTAGGGACGTTTTTTTTACACTATTTGCATCTGCAGTCAAGATTAGGGTTTGGAGGCACCAGAAGCATGGAAGAGAGACTCAAGTACTACTCCAATGAGCACTCACTAGACATTCAAATTTGAAGGCAATGTATAATTTCCACATATAGAGTAGCTGCATGAGTTTGGGAGTTAGGGGGTGCATCTTCGGAACAAATGAAACCTTAAGGAACTCAGCATGCACTGAAGCATCTTGTAGTGTTTGGAGGTAGAGTGGTGGCACCTCCACTTCAACACTGGATAAAATAAACATATGAGAAATCTTTGCATGACACGACATTATTGTGTAATTTTCTACTCAAATTTATGTGATAAAATTTGTATGACAGACTCTCATTAAGCTGAAAACAAATAAATCATCTCCACTTTGGGTGTAAAAGAATAGGAAGACTAGCTGGGGGCTCAATAATTCAGTGTGGCGTCAAAGCTGCGCTCCCACCCAGCCTTTATAGTCTTGGTTGACCTTCAATCAGTGTTTGACCTCTCATTTAGAGGTCTTCCTTCTAAAGACGGAACCTGGTGACACTGATGTGGAATGACAGTGAAGCCTATGGTAACAGGAAATGGTCGGGCTTCCACAAGGAATATTCAACAGTTAGCTCGTCAGGCTCACTAGTAACAATTTCCTGTGGAAAAATCTGTAAAATATACTTTTCATCTGGCAGAAGTCCCTTTTTACATGTAGATATCAATAATTTACTTTTAGAGACATGAGATACATGAGATACAAGCATTTGTGTGAGACAACAAGAAAAAAAATTGACATCTTGTGTAAATTCTTCTTAGAATAAATGAAATAAAATCTAAGTATTAGGAAGATAATTGTTAGTAGTACTTGTACTTCTATTTACCCTGTTATTTCAGGTATCTGATACACAATTGCAGATGTAAAATCCTTCTTACCAGTTACATGAAATCACTGACCTAAATAGATAAAATACATTCCATTTGTCAGATAAACGCTTTGATGTCTAGAAACCCAGGTACACCATCATTATTATTGAGCATATAAAATGTGCATTCTAACAGTGAAGAATCAATTAACTGATGTTAGTAAATTACAATTAGGAAATTACAAGTACTTAACTAACATCAAGGATGTGTCCACTTTAATTAGAACACGTAAAAACTGGTATGCTGGGGGTGGGGTGGCTGAGAGGTGGAGTCTATCCCAGATTACTTTGGGCAGGTGGCAGGGTTCAAGTTGCCATTTCATTACAGGATCAAATAATAGATCAACGAACACCTGTGGTCTTCTGACAGTCACCAGTTTGGCCTCTATTTAAGGTTCCTGGTGAGAGGAAGCTGAGGAATTCACAGGGAACCCACACAGGACAGTCCTCAGGTGGATTCAAAACCAAACTCTCTGGTTGTGAAACACTGGTAGTTTTGAAACAGAATTGCTAGAGCATCAACCATTTGTCAGTATATGACACCTCCACGTAGTCAGTCTGAAGCAGTGATGTGTTGTTTGGGGATGTATTTGGTGAAGGTTGGTGTATAAAACCATTTATTACTGAACAGAAAAACCTTCCTGCGCTCCAAATACATGGGGTTTGGTGCATTCACTGGTAGAGACTAGAGTATAGTATAGTATAGTAGAGTAGAGTAGAGTAGAGTAGAGTAGAGTAGAGTAGAGTAGAGTAGAGTAGAGTAGAGTAGAGTAGAACTTTATTGATCCCTCAAGGAGGTTCCGTCTGGGAAATTAACTCATCACTGACAACAAATCTGGTTTGATGTTTGTATCCATGATGATGAGTTTTAGCGCCTCCATCTGGCCAACTGAGATTTTAATGGTGAGCAAACGTGCCTGGTTAAAAAGTAATAATAAGGCTGACCATGGTTTGACAGCATGCATGGATGATATGGATTAAATAAAATTTAACACTAACTAACCCTAACTAACTCTAAAAGAATTACTATGGAAAGGCTCAGGTACAAATCAAGTTCTGGATTGTATCATGCAGTAATCAGAGCACTTAAATGTGTGGAGGGTCTGGGTCTGTCAACAGAAGAGCTGTGGATCTTTGCTGCGTCAGTGAGAAGCTCCTGAACACACCTGGTGTTTTCTGGGAATCAGGTGTGGAGCTGACTTCCTTCTCATTAACAGTATGCTGGGTGATGCTATGTGTGCAGTTTTATCAGTTAGAAACTCATAGATAAGAGGGATGCACAGACTCTGAGCAACGGACACCTGGGACAGAAGAGGAAGGAAACTGTCCCACTGTGCTGCACTCGTTCCTTCTGCTTGGGGCAATTCCTCAATGTGATGTCTGATTGATCAGCGCTGTTTCTCTGCAGTTTTTATTGGTTCATCTGGGAACACAAAGGCAGTAAAGTATGGTGAGCTTGTATCTTGTCTGGAAGTAACATGTTTAAATCCCCAAAGGTGTGCCTCAACAGACTCACAGCAGTGGTGTGCCTAGCCTGTGTGGGGGCCGGGGGCGCGACAAACACAGATGGCACCGGCTCCATGAGGCAGTTCCAGCAATTACAACTTCTTCTTCTTCTTCTTCTTTTCCTTTCGGCCTTTCCCTTCAGGGGTCGCCACAGCGAATCAACCGCCTCCATCTAACCCTGTCCTTTGCATCCTCTTCTCTTACACCAACTACCTTCATGTCCTCTTTCACTACATCCATAAACCTCCTCTTTGGTCTTCCTCTAGGCCTCCTGCCTGGCAGTTCAAAACTCAGCATCCTTCTACCAATATATTCACTATCTCTCCTCTGGACATGTCCAAACCATCTCAGTCTGGCCTCTCTGACTTTATCTCCAAAACCTCTAACATGTGCTGTCCCTCTGATGTACTCATTCCTGATCCTATCCTTCCTGGTCACTCCCAGAGTGACCAGGAAGGATAGGAAGTGATCAGCATCTTCATCTCTGCTACCTCCAGCTCTGCCTCCTGTCTTTTCCTCAGTGACACTGTCTCTAGACCAACCAACATCGCTGGTCTCACCACAGTTTTGTACACCTTTCCTTTCATTTTAGCTGAAACTCTTCTATCACACATCACACCTGACACTTTTCTCCACCCATTCCATCCTGCCTGCACATGTTTCTTCACCTCTTTTCCACACTCTCCGTTGCTCTGGACTGTTGACCCCAAGTACTTAAAATCCTCCACCTTCTTGATCTCTTCTCCCTGTAACCTCACTCTTCCACTTGGGTCCCTCTCATTCACACACATGTACTCTGTCTTACTGCGGCTAACCTTCATCCCTCTCCTTTCCAGGACAAACCTCCACCTCTCTAGCTTCTCCTCCACATCTTCCCTACTCTCACTGCAGATCACAATGTCATCTGCAAACATCATAGTCCATGGAGATTCCTGTCTAACCTCGTCTGTCAGCCTGTCCATCACCATAGCGAACAAGAAGGGGCTCAGAGCTGATCCCTGATGCAGTCCCACCTCCACCTTGAACTCCTCTGTCACACCTACAGCACACCTCACCACTGTCTTACAGTCCTCATACATGTCCTGCACCGCTCTAACATACTTCTCTGCCACTCCAGACTTCCTCATACAATACCACAGTTCCTCTCTGGGCACCCTGTCATAAGCTTTCTCCAGATCTACAAAAACACAATGCAGCTCCGTCTGGCCTTCTCTGTACTTCTCTATCAACATCCTCAAAGCAAATACTGCATCTGTAGTACTTTTTTTTGGCATGAAACCATACTGCTGCTCACAAATGCTCACTTCTGCCCTTAGTCTAGCTTCCACTACTCTTTCCCATAACTTCATTGTATGACTCATCAGCTTTATTCCTCTGTAGTTGCCACAACTCTGCACATCTCCCTTGTTCTTAAAAATGGGCACCAGCACACTACTCCTCCACTCCTCAGGCATCTTCTCACTATCTAAGATCCTGTTGAACAACCCAGTCAGAAACTCTACTGCCACCTCACCTAGACACTTCCAAAGTTCCAGCAATTACAACAGTGTTATGAATACATTTATATGTATACTTCTTTTAATGATCTTCCTCATATTTCATAGTTACATTGTATGTGGTTCCATGAATCATTTGTGTTTTGGTGGGGCAATTATTGGGGGTGCACACGCCCAGGCATCGTCGTGCTGGAGGTCTACAGAGAGGGGGTAGTCGCACTTGTTCAGTGCCCCGGAAATTTTTCTACTTTTCATTGGTTTGTATAATAGGTGTTATAGACATAGCTGTCACACTCGCTATTTTTTAAAAAAAAAAAAAATATATATATATATACACACACACACACACACACACACACACACACACACACACACACACACACACACACACACACACACACACACACACACACACATATATATATATATATATATATATATATATATATATATATTAGCACCTAGTCTGGATAGAGGGGGGATTCCAGTATTCCAGTATTCCAGTATTACCCCAGCCCTTGATGATGTGCCCCATCTTTTACGTTGGCAGAAAAATAAAGCATAACAGATCTACACCACGTCTCCTCCGGTCCTTTTGCCACCCCCAAAATAACAAAGTCTTCTTCTTATTCTTCCCTTTCAGCTTTTCCCTTCAGGGGTCACCACAGCGAATTAGTTGTCTCCATCTAACCCTGTCTTCTGCATCCTCTTCTCTCACACCAACTACCTTCATGTCCTCTTTCACTACATCCATAAACCTCCTCTGGTCTTCCTCTAGGCCTCCTGCCTGGCAGTTCAAAACTCAGCATCCTTCTACCAATATATTCACTATCTCTCCTCTGGACATGTCCAAACCATCTCAGTCTGGCCTCTCTGACTTTATCTCCAAAACCTCTAACATGTGCTGTCCGTGTGATGTACTCATTCCTGATCCTGTCCTTCCTGGTCACTCCCAGAGAGAACCTCAGCATCTTCATCTCTGCTACCTCCAGCTCTGCCTCCTGTCTTTTCCTCAGTGACACTGTCTCTAGACCAAACAACATCGCTGGTCTCACCACAGTTTTGTACACCTTTCCTTTCATTTTAGCTGAAACTCTTCTATCACACATCACACCTGACACTTTCCTCCAACCGTTCCATCCTGCCTGTACACGCTTCTTCACCTCTTTTCCCCACTCTCCATTGCTCTAGACTGTTGATCCTAAGTACTTAAAATCCTCCACCTTCTTGATCTCTTCTCCCTGTAACCTCACTCTTCCACTTGGGTCCCTCTCATTCACACACATGTACTCTGTCTTACTGCGGCTAACCTTCATTCCTCTCCTTTCCAGGACAAACCTCCACCTCTCTAGCTTCTCCTCCACCTGTTCCCTGCTCTCACTGCAGATCACAATGTCATCTGCAAACATCATAGTCCATGGAGATTCCTGTCTAACCTCGTCTGTCAGCCTGTCCATCACCATAGCGAACAAGAAGGGGCTCAGAGCTGATCCCTGATGCAGTCCCACCCCCACCTTGAACTCCTCTGTCACACCTACAGCACACCTCACCACTGTCTTACAGACCTCATACATGTCCTGCACCGCTCTAACATACTTCTCTGCCACTCCAGACTTCCTCATACAATACCACAGTTCCTCTCTGGGCACCCTGTCATAAGCTTTCTCCAGATCTACAAAAACACAATGCAGCTCCGTCTGGCCTTCTCTGTACTTCTCTATCAACATCCTCAAAGCAAATACTGCATCTGTAGTACTCTTTTTTGGCATGAAACCATACTGCTGCTCACAAATGCTCACTTCTTCCCTCAGTCTAGCTTCAAAGTAATAAAGTCATTGTAATAAATGTAATTGGGCAGTTAAGGTACCCCTTTATTCACCATGTTCCCTTTCTGCAGCTCACCTAGCTGGCTGACTTCTCTCCGTGTCGCTTTTATCTTGGCCTCTAACCGTCTCTTCCATCGAGGGTATTGCTTGTTATGCCCTGTATTGATCTTATATCCCAGCATCGCGAGGATTACCGCTGCTGTACTGTGAATCAGCTTGTTGATCTCAGTTATGTTCCCTTTAAGTGAAGTAATAGGAGAACGAGGTAGGAATTATTGTGGGTCGGAGGCAGAATTGTCATCAGAAAGACATTCACCACTACCACTACCTTCAATAGGATTTGTTTTATCAACCATGATAAACAAAAGCATCCAAGATACGAAGCAAGACGCTCTGAGATGAAACAACAAGAAGAGGGGAGGGCAAGTGTTGGAGGGGTGTGAATGCAGAGGTGCTGCCTCTGCTGGGGTTGTGGCAGACAGTGAAACTGCAGGACAATAGTTGGATATGGTGACCAACATTTGTTCATATCTCTAAATGTTCTGAAGTTGAATAAGTTGAGGACTACCTGTAAATACACACACACACACACACACACACACACACACACACACACACACACACACACACACACACACACACACACACACACACACACACACAAAACACACTATAGGTAAAAGTTTGAGAACATCCCAATTTTTCTGGTTTGTATTGGAATTAAAGCATTTCAATTCCATTGAACAGCTTGAAACGGTACAAAGGTAAGTGATGAGTAACATGGTCCAAAGGTAAATGGTATTAGGGAGGTGCTAGAGGTGAAGGAAAAAAAGAGAAGGCGTGTACATTTCAAGTTTATAAAAAGAGGTGAACAAGAAATGAGTTAAAAAGTTCTTCAGCAATGGATGTTGATCTAGCCCCAAATGTTGATGCTACCAATTCCAACAGGTGTCCCAACTTTTCTAAATAGCACCCCCTTCTGTCTGCATAGCAGTAGTGTTGGAATAAACTTTGATATCTTACCATTGTCAGCATTAAATGAAGAGTATTTTACTGCAGAAAGTAGTTTGTTACTATAATTACAGTGAGGAAAAGGCAATTAACAATAAAAGGGAGATAGACCATCACAGCAGTTAAAATTGTAGGTCTTTCCTACAGAGGAATTGCCGAGAAAGTCAAAGTGTCAGTATGTACAGTGTCCATCACCATCAAATGACACTCACAAACTGGGAGAAAAGTGGACAGGAAGAGGTCTGGCAGACCCAAAGCCACAACGGCTGCTGAGAGTCAACAGCTTGTGTGATAGGCGACAGTGGTCATAATAAACAAGTCTGAATTTCAACTGTGAAGATAGGACCGCAAGTTGCAGCAAGAAAGCCATTGCTGAGATATCAGAATACAAAAAAGAGGCTTTCTTGGGCCATCAAACAGCGTCAGTGGACTACTGAAGACTGGAAGAAGGCGTTATGGACTGATGAAACAAAATTTGAAATCTTCAGGACTGATGTACACCATCGAGTGGGTGAAAGGTTCCTCAGTGTGTGACATCAACTGTCAAACATGGAGGAGGAAGTGCGATGGTCTGGAGCTGTTTTGATGGATCTAGAGACAGTACAGTGTGAAGAGCAACCCGAACCGAAATGGTCACCACAGCATTCTGCAGCGCCATGCAGTGACCTCTGGGGTGGGCCTAGTTGGTCAGGGGTTGATCCTACGGCAAGATAGTGACCCAAAACAAAAGTCCATGCCATGCAGAACTGCCTTAAGAAAAAAAGAACACTATAGAAAAAATGCCACAAATATGTTCAACTGCTATATCTGCCAAAGTGGGTACTTTGATGAGTCAAAAGTTTAGAATATATTTTGGTTTCTAAAGTGATTCCATGATTTCTTTTTAAACAAAAATTGTTCCTTTGTTCTATATGCTTTAATTTCAGAGCTTACTGAGACATTTTTATTTGCAGTGAAATTCTGCAAAAAAATTGAGTTGTTCTTAAACTTTTGACTAGTAGTGTATATGATTGTGAAGTGAAAAAGCTTGCTTTCATGCAAACAGTCTGGCAGACAGGGTAACATATCTCTGATTGCAATGCAGTACAATGATGTACTGCTGCTCATTTGTAGTTTGGTTGGATTGTTTCCAACCAGGATTATAAACTACTTACGGGCTTTCTATGAAACCTTGTGGATGGGTGAGGCAAACAGGTAAAAAATAAAATTAAATGGGTAAAAAATAGGACACAGAGATTTTCTTTATTCAAGTCAAATATGTCATTTCTTCATTAATAGTTTAATAAACCCATTTGCAGATTTCAGAAATTCAGAATTCAACTTTTTAGACCAAATTTGAATGTTTCCTATTGTTCTAAACTGATTCTGCAAATTTCTGAGACCATACAGTAAATATTTAAAAAAACAAAACAAATATCATTTGGCTCATTGTAAGGACCTTTAAGGGTTAATTAACGAGACAGTAAAATGGAGAAAATCAGACTGCAGAGGGTTTTAACAGTGCTGGCTTCCAGTGGAATCCAGTGGAGCCACTAGAGGGCAGGAAGAGACTAATCTACACAGAGAAGTAATGACGTGAACACACAGTGACGGCTTAAAGCTGCCCCCTGCTGGCAGGTAGTGGAATAACAGTCATCCATGAACATCCAGCTGGTAACTGAGAGATATCAAATACATCAGAAGTGGAAACAAAACTAATGGTAAATTAGTACATTTTCTCGAGTTTTGTACTCAACACTATCCCTGTAGACTAAAGCCGGACCTAGCATTAGCATTAAGGCTGGAAATAGAGGTCTTCCTTCTAGCTCCACCTGGAGCAATGAGGAAATAAATTCCAAACCTAGACACAAGGGCTTCTAATAATGTTAGTCAGCGACAGCTTGACTTTTGAATAATTTCTTCTTCTATGCTGAATATTTTTTCACTTCTTAAATTGCAAATGTTTTTATGGGAAATAAATGTTCATACACTTGTTTTCTATAGAAAAACACTACTTGAATCACAACCACACCAGTCACTCAAATTAACAGCAATCGGACCAATCACAGCAGTTAATCAAACATACAGCAACCTGCTCCACCTGTATGCATCATCTGCTCCTTCCTGCTTCAGATATACATATTTCAGTCTGGAAAGTCCAGTGGTTGGAACACATTTAAAAGTATTAAGTCTGACTGTCCCACAAATATTCAGGTATTTACACTAACATAATCTGATTGATGAGAATTTAAACCAACAGATCATCATATGTTTAATGTGTCTGTATTATGTCGAGTGTAAAATTAAGAAGAAAAAAAAACAAAACACAATCACCACATAAATGCAACAAAATATTTCAGCAGGTTACAAATATCTTCCTTTCAGGTCCTATAATGGAAACCAAAAATTTTATAACCTTTATAATTCATGTTAGATTTTTAGTTTCCTAAGAGAGATTTCAGTCTATTGTTATCTCTGTAACCATCAGAAATAAACATGTTTCTTATCAGAAGACATGGTCTTGGACAGCTCAGTGGAATTTTCCAGTATTCAGTCTTGGAAAAAGAGGAAGCTGATTTTAGAGATAATTTTTTCTGGGTTCCTGTGCGTATCATGCACTTATAGGGATCATTCTCATAAAACTAAATTCCATCTCGTAAAGTTTTGGTATGTCTCTAAGCCCTGGCCACATGCTCCTTCTTGGAAATTACAATGCTTTGTCACAATCATGAGTAATACTTGAAATTCTTCAGAGACCGGAGGATGTTTTTTGCTGAGTGGGTAAATAGAAATGTGTATTCTACATCACTTTTGTGGACGACATGGACGACAAAACATATGAAGCTGTCATTATTTCCACAATCAATCCCTTGGGGAGGTGATGATGAAGGCATAAATAATTTTCCTAAACTCTTCCACTGTTAAAATAGAAAGTTGCCCAACTATGGGTGCGAGTGAGAACCCCACGGTTCACACTCATCAGACACACAAACATATTGAGACAGAGACCAAACAACAGACAGCAGTCAGCGAGCCGGATCAGCTGAGGTCACACTGTGAATAATCAATAACACATTCTATCCAGCATGCAGGGTGAAGGACTGGTACTGGTGAGAGTGAACCAGTGAAGTCAGCCCGCTAGGACACTCTTACATAAAAACAGTGATATACTACAGTAGCTCTTGGACAGACCCATGGAAACATATCAAGCTGAAGTGAATCTAATCCTTCTCTTCAACACTTTATAAACAGTTTATCTGTTTAAATGTGCAGGAGTGAAAGTGAACCGCAGATCATCTTAAAGTAGACACCTATGTGGTGAAGCAAGAAATGGAAATATGAGATAAACCAGACGGCTAGACATAGTGATAAAGCTATGTTCTCATATTAAACTTCTTTAGACATGAAGAATGTGGAGATAAACCCACCTCTGCTGCCGGTGACTGCCTCCTTGTCATTTGTGCTAACATTGAGGTGGTCAATTTATACAGGAAAGAATTCCAACAGAAAATCAATCTAGTGGCAGGATAACAGCTACTTGATCAATGACCAGGTCCACAGGGACCAAACGTATGAGCATAAATCAAACAAAAACACTACAAAATATCACGCAAAACTTTCACGCTTGAAGAGGAAGAGTCTGGATCACTAACTGGACTCACCAAGTGGACTGCACTGATACTCAGTCTAATAGGATCCCCTGAGCTGCTGTTATTTATTCCAAATAAGAATCCTTCATTTTCATAGATGTGGTTTCAGCTTGGCCAGGTGAGCTCATGGAATCAGCTGCTGTGTCTCTTAATGGAGGTAGAACCATTAAAGGATCTTTAAAACCTGATCCAGTTTGATCCAACACTGGTGTGAAACTTCAACTAGAACAGAGTCACACCTGCCAAAAGAATCAGATAGCAGCAGCAATTTTCATTAGTTTACTTTTAATATAAGTAATGTAGCCGCAAGAGGGCACAAGCCAGTGTCTTATTGTGCCGGTCCCAAGCCCGGATAAATACAGAGGGTTGCGTCAGGAAGGGCATCCGGCGTAAAACTTTTGCCAAATCAAAGATGCGAATCAAACATATGACTTCCATACCGGATCGGTCGAGGCCCGGGTTAACAACGACCGCCATCGGCGCTGTTGACCTACAGGGCGCCGGTGGAAATTGGATTACTGTTGGTCGAAGAAGGAGAGGAGGAAAGTGCGTTCGCACGAAGAAACAGAAGAGGAGCGCCAAGAGTATAGGACTAAGAGTAGGGACGTTGAATGTTGGAACTATGACAGGAAAAGGTAGAGAGTTGGTCGACATGATGCAGAGGAGGAAGGTAGACATACTGTGTGTCCAGGAGACCAGGTGGAAAGGTAGCAAGGCTAGAAGTTTAGGAGCAGGGTTCAAGTTGTTCTATCATGGTGTAGATAGAAAGAGAAATGGAGTAGGAGTTATCTTGAAGGAGGAGTTTGTTAGGAATGTCCTGGAGGTAAAAAGAGTGTCGGATAGAGTGATGAGTCTGAAGCTAGAAATAGAAGGTGTGATGTTCAATGTTGTTAGTGGGTATGCCCCACAGGTAGGATGTGAGCTGGAGGAGAAGGAGAAATTCTGGTTGGACTTTGATGAAGTGATGCAGAGCATACCTAGAAGTGAGAGAGTTGTCATCGGTGCAGACTTCAATGGACATGTTGGTGCAGGTAACAGAGGTGATGAGGAAGTGATGGGCAGGTTTGGTATCCAGGAGAGGAACGCAGAAGGACAGATGGTAGTTGACTTTGCAAAAAGGATGGAAATGGCTGTAGTGAATACTTTCTTCCAGAAGAGGCAGGAACATAGGGCGACCTATAAGAGTGGTGGTAGGAGCACACAGGTAGACTACATCTTGTGTAGACGATGTAACCTGAAGGAGATCAGTGACTGCAAAGTAGTGGTAGGCGAGAGTGTAGCCAAACAGCATAGAATGGTGGTGTGTAGGATGACTCTGGTGGTGAGGAAGATGAAGAGGACAAAGACAGAGCAGAAGACGAAATGGTGGAAGCTAAAAAAGGAAGAGTGTTGCATGACCTTTAGGAAGGAGTTAAGACAGGCTCTGGGTGGTCAGGAGGTGCTTCCAGATGACTGGACAACTACAGCTAATGTGATCAGGGAGACAGGTAGGAGAGTATTTGGTGTGTCATCTGGAAGGAAAGTAGATAAGGAGACTTGGTGGTGGAATGAGGAGGTACAGGAGTGTATACAAAGAAAGAGGTTAGCTAAGAAGAAGTGGGACACTGAGAGGACTGAGGAGAGTAGACAGGAGTACAGGGAGATACAGCGTAAGGTGAAGGTAGAGGTAGCAAAGGCCAAACAAGAAGCTTATGATGACTTGTATGCTAGATTGGACAGTAAGGAGGGAGAGACTGATCTATACAGGCTGGCAAGACAGAGAGATAGAGATGGGAAGGACGTGCAGCAGATTAGGGTGATTAAGGATAGGGATGGAAGTCTATTGACAGGTGCCAGCAGTGTGATGGGAAGATGGAAAGAGTACTTTGAGGAGTTGATGAACGTGGAAAATGAGAGAGAACAAAGACTAGAAGAGGTGACTGTTGTGGACCAGGATGTAGCAAAGATTAGCCAGGATGAAGTGAGGAGAGCACTGAAGAGGATGAAGAGTGGAAAGGCAGTCGGTCCTGATGATATACCTGTAGAGGTTTGGAAGTGTCTAGGAGAGGTGGCAGTAGAGTTTCTGACTGGGTTGTTCAACAGGATCTTAGATAGTGAGAAGATGCCTGAGGAGTGGAGGAGAAGTGTGCTGGTGCCCATTTTTAAGAACAAGGGAGATGTGCAGAGTTGTGGCAACTACAGAGGAATAAAGCTGATGAGCCATACAATGAAGTTATGGGAAAGAGTAGTGGAAGCTAGACTAAGGGCAGAAGTGAGCATTTGTGAGCAGCAGTATGGTTTCATGCCAAAAAAGAGTACTACAGATGCAGTATTTGCTTTGAGGATGTTGATAGAGAAGTACAGAGAAGGCCAGAGGGAGCTGCATTGTGTTTTTGTAGATCTGGAGAAAGCTTATGACAGGGTGCCCAGAGAGGAACTGTGGTATTGTATGAGGAAGTCTGGAGTGGCAGAGAAGTATGTTAGAGCGGTGCAGGACATGTATGAGGACTGTAAGACAGTGGTGAGGTGTGCTGTAGGTGTGACAGAGGAGTTCAAGGTGGAGGTGGGACTGCATCAGGGATCAGCTCTGAGCCCCTTCTTGTTCGCTATGGTGATGGACAGGCTGACAGACGAGGTTAGACAGGAATCTCCATGGACTATGATGTTTGCAGATGACATTGTGATCTGCAGTGAGAGTAGGGAAGAGGTGGAGGAGAAGCTAGAGAGGTGGAGGTTTGTCCTGGAAAGGAGAGGGATGAAGGTTAGCCGCAGTAAGACAGAGTACATGTGTGTGAATGAGAGGGACCCAAGTGGAAGAGTGAGGTTACAGGGAGAAGAGATCAAGAAGGTGGAGGATTTTAAGTACTTGGGGTCAACAGTCCAGAGCAATGGAGAGTGGGGAAAAGAGGTGAAGAAGCGTGTCCAGGCAGGATGGAATGGGTGGAGAAAAGTGTCAGGTGTGATGTGTGATAGAAGAGTTTCAGCTAAAATGAAAGGAAAGGTGTACAAAACTGTGGTGAGACCAGCGATGTTGTTTGGTCTAGAGACAGTGTCACTGAGGAAAAGACAGGAGGCAGAGCTGGAGGTAGCAGAGATGAAGATGCTGAGGTTCTCTCTGGGAGTGACCAGGAAGGATAGGATCAGGAATGAGTACATCAGAGGGACAGCACATGTTAGAGGTTTTGGAGATAAAGTCAGAGAGGCCAGACTGAGATGGTTTGGACATGTCCAGAGGAGAGATAGTGAATATATTGGTAGAAGGATGCTGAGTTTTGAACTGCCAGGCAGGAGGCCTAGAGGAAGACCAAAGAGGAGGTTTATGGATGTAGTGAAAGAGGACATGAAGGTAGTTGGTGTGAGAGAAGAGGATGCAGAAGACAGGGTTAGATGGAGGCGGTTGATTCGCTGTGGCGACCCCTGAAGGGAAAAGCCAAAAGGAAAAGAAGAAGAAGACTTTTAATATAAGTGATTTGGCCCACTTGAAATGAAAAAGACAAAATCTTGTTCTTCATGAGATGTGTAGTATGTTATATTTTAGGGTCCTGCTTTGGTCGTGGGATTAGTGCTGCGTTGGCCGGTGAGGTCCAGTATAGCAGTGCATACATGCACGACCATCAATGCTCTGATTGGCTGGATAGTGTCAGTGAACCTTATCGTATCAGAAAACAATAGAATTGGTCTAATTATGATTAGATTAGATCTAATGTTACATATTACTATATTTAATACTGACACCCCCAGTGTCGTGTAATGTGGGAAAAGATGACAACCACAGACTTCTTTTGGCGAGCTTCATTTCGGAGTCCAGCCTTAACAAGCAACAATCTAGAACTCCTCTCAACTCCCCCTCAGCACTCACCTTTAACGCTCACCCCCCTGCCCCCGCTCCAAGTCTCACAAACTCATGCGTAACTCACACACGAGCAGGACAACTCAGGGCAACAACACACAACAGTAACACACACGGGACATCGCAATATGTTTATATCAAATTTTATTTTGTGCCCTGCATAGATCTTCTTGTGCGCAGTGTGTGAGCAGTCCACAATTGCACAAGTTGCACAGGTTAGAGGGAACACTGGTCACCAGTTCAGACAGACTCTGGACCAGTTCACGGGCAGAAGCTGGACCAGAAGCTGGTTAAGGTCAGACAGAAGGTGGTCCAGTTAAGATAGAAGTTCAGCTTTCAGACAACCTGGAAGAAGAAGCTGTTGTACAATTGGCTGGTTCTGGCCCGAAGACTCTTCAGTCTCCTCCCTGATGGCAGCAGGCTGAAGAGGTATTGGGGCGTGTGTGTGTGGTCACCCACCCTGCCTAGTGCTTTACAAGTGAGGCAGGTGTCTCTGTCCCCTCCCGGAGACGCCGATAATCCTTCCCGCTGTTTTCACAATGCGCTGGAGGGTCCTGCGACAAGAGGAAGTACAGGAGCCATACCACACCGATGCTCTTGATTGTAAAAGTCAGTCATGATGGGGGCCGGGGCCCTTGCTCTTCTCAGCTTACGAAGTAAGTAGAGATGTTGTTGCGCCTTCTTGACCAAAGATTTTCTATTCCTGGTCCAGGAGAAGAGTTCCTGGACCAAGTTCCTGAGATGCACACACCCTGGAACTTGTTGCTGTTCACTCTTGCCACAGCTGCACCATTGATGTTGAAAGGAGCATGCAGGGGGTGTTCTCCCCCTGAAGTTAACAACAATCTCATTAGTTTTCTCCACGTTCAGAAAGGTTGTTTGTTGCATTTGTATTTCACCAACTGGCCATGTTGGTCACCTAACTCCTGCAATGTATCTCTTCCCTGTAACTGATGAGACCCACTACACATGTGTCATCCATAGTACTTATGAACAGATTGAAGCTGTTCTTAGGTATATAAATAATAGTTCCCATACTTACCTGGTAGGAGAGGTACCATGATCAAGAAAGTGTTTCACCTAGGGTGAGCCTCAGCCATTGCCCTTATGGCGATGCTGAACCCTGCAAATTCCTCTAATATTGACTGCATAATTTCTGGTAGTGGGGGACTGTGTTTGCGCTTTCTTCTGATATTTTTTGGGAGGGCAGCAGAAGCTCAGTCCACTAAGTCTTGGGTTGGGGACCGGAAGGTGGCCAGTTCAAGACCCGTATCAGGCAAAAACATTTCGGAGTGTGAACTGGCGTCTCCACTGCCAGTTCACACTCTGAAATTTGAGCACCACCAATGTGCCATTGAGCAAGGCATCATCCCTTTTATAAGTTGCTAAATTGGGGTGTCCAAAAGGGAGCTGCCCACTGCTCCACCTCTTTGGATACCTTTGTGATTGTGTGTGTGTTTAAGGGCTTGTAATTCTGTCATTAACCTCAGACATGTTTTCATGGACACTGTTCTCCACTATCGTGACCCGCTACGGCAGATGAAGCGGCAGAAAATGAATGAATGAATGAATGTTCTCCACTATCACGCATGTGGTGAAAATTTAGCTGCAAAATATATCCACAAACTTGTCTTTGTATAAATCTTAATGTTCCTGGAGTCCACTGGGTTTGTAAAGAAGCAACAAATGTATTACAAATATATTTTACAAATATATTTTCTTTCGAAACGTCATATGAAACTGAAGTCACCTTTTAAAGCTACTCCCTAGTGGCCAAATATTGATTGCTGATTACTTGACCACAAGTGTGCTGTTTCCAAATGCTTGTTTTAACATTTCATAATGAATGACTATTGCGATTCAAGCATCTATAGATTGTTAATTTGTGTTCTGGTGTCTGAAATAAATTCACCACCTTGGATGTGATGAGACTATTCACCAACACCAAGGGAAATCGCTAAGCTGTTGACTCTTACTTGAGACAGTCTCACAGCCTTCTGCCTGTAGGTGAAGTTCTGTTCATTTACTGCAGAGCAGTAGAGAAATCAGAAGTTGCAAGTGAACACTTAAGAAGTGAACCAGAACATATTCAAGCCAAACTGATTTGTGGTCTGAGTGTGAGCTGGATGCCATGGGCACTGAAGGTGGAGCTGATTTCCAGATGTGTCTCCAGGCACTGGTTAATGTAAGGTTATCCAGAGCAGAAGGCCGGCGGTAGCGTCTGCTCTTGATTTAAAACGTTTGAACGCCGATTCAGACTCTGTTTCTTTCTCTGTGGCATCCTCATCCCTCTCCTACCAGCCTCTTGTTTGTCAGCTTAGAGGTTTCAATCCACAGCACCTTGTCTGTTTGCTGTGCAAACTTACCCCATGAATGGAAGCATAAAGACGACAATGGCTGCCTTTCATAACATTCTCTGTGACAGAAGCCATCTGACAACTTCAATTCATTTCCTACAGGAGTGTAGAAAGGCACGTCTGTCGTTTCACTTTTCACCTCCAACAAATATGAAAGACAAAAAGACAACAGAAGCTTAGGTCTGTTGTATGCGTTCGTGTCTCCCCCACAGGTTGACTCACCTGTGTGGGTTTGCAAGAGCTTCTCAACTGGCACTCTGATTACTCTGGTTTATTATTGGTACAATGTGTATAAGTGTTTACTGAAGAGCAGTGTGTGTGTGCGTGTGTGTGTGTGTGTGTGTGTGTGTGTGTGTGTGTGTGTGTGTGTGTGTGTGTACTTGTGTGTGTCATCAAGCACTGACCATCAGCATGCTGCTCACACAAAAGATCTTTGCTAAAAAAAAAAAAGCTACTTGAACAGAAGTAAATTCACAAATCATTTGGAAAACATAAAAGCTGAAACCTTCTGTTGTTAAAAATGACATTTTTTTGTTAGACTGCTGATGTGGATGGGACAGAATGTTCAGCCTTACCCAGTTCAGCACTGTTGTCTCACAGGTAAAAGTTCATGGGTTCAATTCCGAACATTCCTATGATGGCCTTTTGTGTTTCCTCAGTTTCTTTTGGGCAATCTGATTTCCCCTGACCATCAAACAGGTATCAGTAGTACAGCGGTACCTCTACTTACGAATGTCTCTACTCACGAAATTTTCTACTTACGAAACGCCTCAGCAGGAAAATATTGCCTCTAGTTATGAAAGAAATTTCAAATTACGAAAGGTAAAAATACAGTATGGGCTGAAACTCGCAGCTCCCACAGGTTCCTGAACGCAACATTCTCAAAGCTGCTCTGCCATTGGCTATTACCTAGCATTCTGGCATCCCATTGGCTAAGAGGGACCTCTGTGTGGACCTAGATCGGTGTCTATGCAGCGTCCTTGTCATTCAACCCTCGACCCTTGACGTGTTCTGATAGTTTTACGTAAATATATTAACTTTTAGAGTATTCACTATGGACCCCAAGAAAGTGACGGAGAAAAGAGGAAAAGAAAAGACGAAGAAAAGAGTTTTTTTGTCCGTACAAACAAAACAAGAGATCATAGAAAAGCATGAAAAAGGGATGCGTTTGGTTGATCTCGCCAAAGAATATGGCCTTAATGCATCTACAATCACCACGTTATTAAAACTAAAGGAAGTTTAAGGAGTTTAAGGCATGGCGTGGGTGGTTGGAGAAGTTCAGAAGGAGGACTGGAATTCACTCTGTTGTTCATGGTGAGGCAGGAGCGCATGAACCAAAGAGGGTAAAAAACAATGAGGACAGCAGTTAAAAGGTTAATGACCATCATTATTATTCTTCACTCTATTCTTTGTTTTTTACATCATGCACAACTCTCATTTATTGTGTAATAATCTAATTGTAACATGTATTTGTTACATGTTTTGATGCATTTTTATGCTTTATAAAACATTTATGTCTGAATTTTGGGGGGCTTGGAACGGATTAGGGCATTTACATGGAAAACGCGTCTCTACTTACAAAATTTTCTACTTACGTAATTTCTTCCAGAACCAATTAATTTCGTAAGTAGACGTACCACTGTATTATATTAGCTGTTCAGGATGAACCTTCCACTCTGACCTTGAAATGTCATCGTATACTAATGACAATAATCAAACCAGTATTTAGTATCAGTATTTAGTTTCAGTATTAATTATCATTATTTATTTTATGTACTAAAATTTAAAAAAATCTTCTTCTTCTTCTATATTCGGATTCCACGTCATGTCACAGTAACTAAGAAAATAGAAGATATATAAGTGAACAGTTTGCTCTGATGTCAGATTCCTGTGGTGTTTTGGTCTTTCCTGTTGGTGCATCATCTGCAGTGTTTTGTCCTTCTTTTAGCCATGTCTCTGTGAACTTCTGAGCAGGGAGCGAACCCACAATGTGTTTTTGTGCATTACATCGGGGTGATCCCCCACATCCTCCCCAGTAAATCACACCCTGGTAATAAGAATCAGAAATATCCTTAATGCTAATGTCCTAAAAAAAAAATAAAATGATAATAAACACAAATTCCAAGTCTAAACCGTGCTAGAAAAAAAAATGTATACAGTATATATATATGTATGTATATATGTATATATATGTATATGTATACTGTATATATGTATATATATATGTATGTATGTATGTATGTGTGTGTGTGTGTGTGTGTGTATATATATATATATATATATATATATATATATATATATATATATATATATATATATATATATATATATATATATACATAGTATATATATATTTATTTATTTATTTATTTTGTTGCACGATTTAGACTTGGAATTTGTGTTTATTATCATTTAATTATTATATATATATATATATAAACAAGGAATATACTGTATATAAACAAGGAAAAAAAGCTTCCGCTCAGCTAAAGGAAAATAAAAGCGTCCCCTCATTCTGTCAGATTTTATTGTTACTATGTTTTTAACCGTGGCTCCACTCGTCACTGAGAGGTTTTCATTTACAAAGAGGCTAACAGCTATCAGCTAGTATTTAACATTGGCCACCCTTGCATCACAGTGTCCCGGATAAACACATCACTAACTTTAAATGTGCTCACAACAGAAGATGCTAGGAAATCCTTTGAGAAAGCATCCTCCAGAGTCTGTCACCTGTCTCTTCACAAACCGTTTTGCATTTTCTTTAACATAAAATAACTGTTTTGTGGAAGTGGCCCAAACAAGAATAGATTGAAAATCCAAGATAATCCATCCAAATATTGTTGAATTTAATTTATGTTGTGATGTGATGTGATTTATATAAACTGACATCAGATACTTTAAAGTTCAGCACTGATTGGCTGGGCAGCCCCAGAAATGTTCTCTGGACTCAGACACATTATTCCATGGGTAAGAGGTGATAGAGGGGGACTCAAGCATTATTTTGTGAAAATTCATCAGGAAGTCACAGTCAGAAGTATCCCTCCATGTTCTATAGGAACCCGTGGTGGGCCTGACCTCCACAGATCAGCCACATGTGTCAGCTGACAGGAGAACTACTGGAAAATGTCACAGGTGTCACGGGCATTTTACTGTCACTGCTGTCAGGTTTTGTTTTCCATGACTTCCCAGAAATGTAATGGAAAGATTTTGCTCTGAAGGAATGGAAAAAGGAGCTCCAGAACCTTTTCTGATGGTTGGTTGGTGGGTTGGAAATCACAGCATCGCTTAAAAAATCCCTCATGTGCTCTAAATATTGGTCCTGTTCGTCTGATATAAAGTTCACTCTCCAAATGAAGCACAGACAGCGGCTGTGTGCTAATGAGGGAAAAAGTGAAAGCATGCTTTAATGTCTCCAGCACGTGCTTAATGTCACAAAACCGTCATCCTAAGGGCCTCCTTTCAACACGTATGTGAACAGGTGGAACCACTCACAGCGTGTGCAAGTAAATACGTAAAAGAGAGAGTGGAAAAACAGGCTTGTGCTTCTCCACACGCATGGCCGACTGCAGAAGCCATCCAGGCAGCACCTCTGAGATCTCTCGGAAGATTATCTGGAAAGATGAGACCATAGTTTGACATCAGTTTCATGCGTGGAGCAGAGATAGTCTCCTTAGCAACAGAGGAAAACAACAAATCACAAAGGCGATTCAGGGAGCAGTGCCGCCAAGAGCCTCGGCCAAGTATTGTAACATGAATAACACATTCCTGGAGGAGAGTTTAAATGTCTGGGCAGTGAGTCAACAGATTCATGCCTACCACCTCACAGCTCTGGAGTCTGTGCTCACAGCGATGCTGTCGAGCAACGATGCTCGTTTCACTTCTTATGATTACATTCTTCCGCTGCAGAGTCATCAGGATCAGCTGTTCACTGTAAACAGTCCTACAGGATGTGACGGAAGTCAGTCCATTCTTATTAACTCAATGTAAACACTGAGTGATCAGTTAGCATCAGTAAATACTGTGTGTACAATTTGTATGCAGAATTCAGTTGATTTTACATCATATGAGTGAACTTTCAACCATTCACTGCTTCACAGGTGACTGCTGGGACAGTCTGCCTTATTAAAGTAAAAAAAAGTCAGTCAGAAAACAAGTGTTTTGTCCGACGGTGGATGATGACATCAAGCTTATGATGACCAATTAGAGTGTCTCCTCGTTTCACAATCTGAAGTAACAAATATTCAGTGTTAATTTTAAAAATCTGGTCAAAGAAAAATATAGAGAGAGAGCGTGCCTCCAGTCTTTAGCATGTGATTGGTTTTTGATGAACAAATAAGTGCAGAAAAAACCTGTCGAGTCACAGATTTCCTATGTGAAACGTTGTTATTTCAAGGGGCTGTGCTGTTTGGGTGCTCCTTTTTAACGTTAGAGAGCCTTTAACACCATCTGTTTTCTGCTACTGTGGGAGAAATTGAACAGCATGGCTGTGGAACCCCAGATTCTAAGCTGGATCACCAACTAGTCAAAGTCAGCTTTATTGTCAAATGTAGCATATATGCACGACATACAGCACAGATGAAAATGCAGTCCTCTCTGACCCATGGTAAACAGGCAGTACAACACAGGCAGTACAACAGGCAGTACAACACAGGCAGTACAACACAGGCAGGACAACACAGGCAGTACAACACAGGCAGGACAACACAGGCAGGACAACACAGGCAGGGCAACAGGCAGGGCAACACAGGTAGTACAACACAGGCAGGACAACACAGGCAGGGCAACAGGCAGTACAACACAGGCAAAACAACACAGGCAAGACAACAAAGGCAGTACAACACAGGCAGGACAACACAGGCAGGACAACACAGGCAGGGCAACAGACAGTACAACACAGGTAGTACAACACAGGCAGGACAACACAGGCAGTACAACACAGGCAGGACAACACAGTCAGGACAACACAGGCAGGGCAACAGGCAGTACAACACAGGCAGTACAACACAGGCAGTACAACACAGGCAGTACAACACAGGCAGGACAACTCAGGCAGGGCAACAGGCAGTACAACACAGGCAGTACAACACAGGCAGTACAACACAGGCAGGACAACACAGGCAGGACAACACAGGCAGGGCAACAGGCAGTACAACACAGGCAGGGCAACACAGGCAGGGCAACATGCAGTACAACACAGGTAGTACAACACAGGCAAGACAACACAGGCAGGACAACACAAGCAGGACAATACAGGCAGGACAACACAGGCAAGACAACACAGGCAGGACAACACAGGCAGGACAATACAGGCAAGACAACACAGGCAAGACAACAAAGGCAGTACAACACAGGCAGGACAACACAGGCAGGACAACACAGGCAGGGCAACAGGCAGTACAACACAGGTAGTACAACACAGGCAGGACAACACAGGCAGTACAACACAGGCAGGACAACACAGTCAGGACAACACAGGCAGGGCAACAGGCAGTACAACACAGGCAGTACAACACAGGCAGTACAACACAGGCAGGACAACACAGGCAGGACAACACAGGCAGTACAACAGGCAGTACAACACAGGCAGTACAACAAAGGCAGGACAATACAGGCAGGACAACACAGGCAAGACAACACAGGCAGGACAACACAGGCAGGACAATACAGGCAAGACAAGACAGGCAAGACAACAAAGGCAGTACAACACAGGCAGGACAACACAGGCAGGACAACACAGGCAGGGCAACAGGCAGTACAACACAGGTAGTACAACACAGGCAGGACAACACAGGCAGTAGAACACAGGCAGGACAACACAGTCAGGACAACACAGGCAGGGCAACAGGCAGTACAACACAGGCAGTACAACACAGGCAGTACAACACAGGCAGGACAACACAGGCAGGACAACACAGGCAGTACAACAGGCAGTACAACACAGGCAGTACAACAAAGGCAGGACAACACAGGCAGTACAACACAGGCAGGACAACACAGGCAGGACAACACAGGCAGGGCAACACAGGCAGGGCAACAGGCAGGGCAACACAGGTAGCACAACACAGTCAGGGCAACACAGGCAGGACAACACAGGCAGGGCAACAGGCAGTACAACACAGGCAGTACAACACAGGCAGTACAACAAAGGCAGGACAACACAGGCAGTACAACACAGGCAGGACAACACAGGCAGGACAACACAGGCAGGACAACACAGGCAGGACAACACAGGCAGGGCAACAGGCAGTACAACACAGGCAGTACAACAGGCAGTACAACACAGGCAGTACAACACAGGCAGGGCAACACAGGCAGGGCAACATGCAGTACAACACAGGCAGGGCAACAAGCAGTACAACACAGGTAGCACAACACAGGCAGGGCAACACAGGCAGGACAACACAGGCAGGGCAACACAGGCAGGGCAACAGGCAGGGCAACACAGGTAGAACAACACAGTCAGGGCAACACAGGCAGGACAACACAGGCAGGACAACACAGGCAGGGCAACAGGCAGTACAACACAGGCAGTACAACAGGCAGTACAACACAGGCAGTACAACACAGGCAGGGCAACACAGGCAGGGCAACATGCAGTACAACACAGGCAGGGCAACAAGCAGTACAACACAGGTAGCACAACATAGGCAGGGCAACACAGGCAGGACAACACAGGCAGGACAACACAGGCAGGGCAACAGGCAGTACAACACAGGTAGCACAACACAGGCAGGACAACACAGGCAGGACAACACAGGCAGTACAACACAGCCAGGACAACACAGGCAGGGCAACAGGCAGGACAACACAGGCAGTACAACACAGGCAAGACAACGCAGGCAGGACAACACAGGCAGGACAATACAGGCAAGACAACACAGGCAAGACAACAAAGGCAGTACAACACAGGCAGGACAACACAGGCAGGGCAACAGGCAGTACAACACAGGTAGCACAACACAGGCAGGACAACACAGGCAGTACAACACAGGCAGGACAACACAGTCAGGACAACACAGGCAGGGCAACACAGGCAGGGCAACAGGCAGGGTAACACAGGTAGCACAACACAGTCAGGGCAACACAGGCAGGACAACACAGGCAGGACAACACAGGCAGGGCAACAGGCAGTACAACACAGGCAGTACAACAGGCAGTACAACACAGGCAGTACAACACAGGCAGGGCAACACAGGCAGGGCAACATGCAGTACAACACAGGCAGGGCAACAGGCAGTACAACACAGGTAGCACAACACAGGCAGGGCAACACAGGCAGGACAACACAGGCAGGACAACACAGGCAGGGCAACAGGCAGTACAACACAGGTAGCACAACACAGGCAGGACAACACAGGCAGGACAACACAGGCAGTACAACACAGGCAGGACAACACAAGCAGTACAACAGGCAGTATAGCACGAAGTATTAGACGAAACACAACCACCTGTCCACAGGGGACAATGCTCTCTTTCCTTCTGTTCACCCTCTACACCACAGACTTCGAGTGAAACTGGGATACATGCCAGATGCAGAAGTACTCTGACCACACTGAGACTGTGGCAGCATGAGGTGGGGGAGTACAGGAGATTAGTGATGGACTTTGTGAAGACTACTGTCATCCTCCACAGCCAGTGGTCATTGAAGGCAGGGAGGTGGAGGTGTTTGGTGTGTACCAAGTACTTAGGGCTGCATCTGAATAACAGACTGGACTGGTTTATCAACTCAGGCTGTGTATACAAGAAGGGGCAGAGTAGGATGTGCTTTCATTGGTGAGGGTAACCTGTCTGATGATGACGATGTGTCTTGCCCAACATGAGGGCCTTCAATTCACAATACATTTTTGCTTCTTTGGGTTTTGCATTAATTTTTTTCTTTCGCTGTTTATTTATATGTTTGTTTTGGGTTTCTGTTTATATGTTCCGTTAGTTGTGTATTTTATATATGTGTAGTTTTGCATGTCTATATTTCCTTTTGCTTTATGTTAATATGTTTCCAGTTGTGTATTTCTATGTTCTTTGTGTGTATTTATTTTGCCTCCTTAATATATTTTTTCTGTCTGTGTGTCTGTCTTTGAGCCTTTCAAGCCACTGATGACAAAATTCTGGGTGAACTAACAGCAGATAAAACCTGAATTTCAATATTTCAGACTGTTGAACATTATCTTACGTAACTCACACTGTCCGTCCTGTTTAATGAGGCCTTTCCAGCTTCTTATCAAGGACATCTGCTCTTTTTCTCAGAACATCAGGCGTGAGGGTGTGGCCTGGCTGATGTCTCCTGCACTCCATCAATAACTGTTATCCTGAATTCTGGGCATCTAAGCTGTGGCTTCTTGGAGCAGAGTTTATTTTTTCTGACCCAAAGACTGCTGATCAGCTAAATGGGAACTGGCTTTAAAGAGGCCCAGACTGTAAGTGTTTAGAACCAGTTCTAAAATCAAGTTTCATTTTTAGAAGCTGCATGGGTTGTCGTCTTTTTACTCTCAAACATACCAACACTACATTATTACTGAACACATTGCTTCATTTTGTCATCGGGGTAAAATCCCTGTTTAAATGAGCTAAACCTAGAGAAGAAACACATGAACCAGAGTGACAACATCAACCTCCACTATCTCAAGGCTGCGTGGGGAATTTGCTGTGTGACAGTGGGATAGCATAAATGTCTGAAACTTGCCGAAAAGATGTTTCTATCCCAACTTATGTTGCACAATTGCTTGGACTATGGCCTGTAAAATAACATGATGAAACTTGTATTATAATATGAAATAAATTGAGTTGAACAATCATGGATCTCAACCTTTATCCGTATCTAAGCCAGAATGAATAGGGTCAAACCACCCTCAAGGTCGAAGCCTTCATGTTACCATAGCAACTTCAGAAACCCAACAGGTAAAATAAGGGCAAAATAAAACAAATTGACTTTTACTTTTGTTCCTTGATTTAAATGTTGGATCTGGAAATAATCCTTTTGGAAAAGTCACAAAAATATCAGTGCTCCTCTCCAGTTATCAAATTGTTTATTCAAAATGTTGAATATCTCCAAAATCAAAATTCAGGAGCAAGCTGCCAGAAGGATGAAATAAATAATGTTCAATTTTTTTTCTTCTACCTAATAAGGACTCGATTAAATACCAGGATTAAAGTTCTGCTTTCTATGTGACACTTGAATGAATGACAGCAACACAAGATACTGCCTGATGTACTTTTTTCCCCTTTTTTTACTTCTAAACTTTATTTCCCTTCTAATGGATTTTTTTCCTAATTTTCCAGTTTCGCATTACTGAAGTAACAATCATTTAATTTATCTTATCTCATCTGATCTGGACTCACCTTAAATGAGAAAAAATTGCCTTCAGCCACAGATGTTCTCCTCCCATGGTTCTGAAGGGCAGACCCAAAGTGGGATTAAATGGTTAAGAAGCATAAATCCCATCAGACAACAATAACAGTTTTCTCTAAACATGTCGTGTCTTTATTGAATTTTTCTGGGCTTCTAAAGTTCCTTTAAAAGAAACCATCTGACGTGGAAAAATCTGTGTTTGGCACAAAAACTAATGACTGTGTGTAAGGAGAAACCAGTGACAAGGTCACCAGGAGATGCTGCTTCATCTTCAGGGGCCAAAAGCACAAATATTCTTTCCATCACCATGAAACCACCAACACCATGAAACCCCTAAAAGCCTCTGAGATGCCATCACATACTGTTCTATATCAACAATTAATAAGACTCGTTTCTGATTTTTATACCAAAGTTTAACTTATTTGCTCCTGACCTATGACGTAGCCATCCAGAACACATTGTACAAATCCAGCCAGTAAATGTTGTGAGATCCTGTTGACATACAAACAAAACAAACAAAACTTTAAAAACTAGCAGATGTAATTGTAAGAAAATAAGGAATTTGTCATTGTTGACCATAATGTATGTTACTTAAAGGGACAGTGAACATTTTGTCCAATGTTT
Organism: Antennarius maculatus; assembly: GCA_013358685.1. Lineage (NCBI taxonomy): Eukaryota > Metazoa > Chordata > Actinopteri > Lophiiformes > Antennariidae > Antennarius > Antennarius maculatus. The sequence continues at coordinate 2,756,753 of CM023613.1, read as the reverse complement.
TAAAAAAAAACGTCAAAGGATTGCTAACACCCCTCGAAGCCTAAGTCACATTATTCACTGTTAGTTAGCTTACTGAGGATGCTGACTTGTGACTTGCATCTTCATGAGTCACTGAAGGCACCATCATTGCATCTTCATGAGTCACTGAAGGCACCATCATTAGTGCACTGCTCTGGTCACTAATAGAATCCACCGCTGAGAAACAGACTGAAAGGCCACGAAGGGATGTTCTAACACATTGCTTCATGGAAAGAAAAAGAACCACCTAAAAATATTGAATATTCTACCTGCTTTTACGCTGGCACACATGCTGAGCATCGATGAATATGATGGTTTATTAGTAGGAGAAGGTGCTGCAGCATCTGTGAGGGTGGAGACGGCATTTGCTTTACAATAAACAGATTTTAGTGGGAATACAACCCTCAGGACAGAATCAGCTCATGAGCACAGAAGCCCTGCTTTGACTCAGAATTGCTCATTATTTCTTCATTGTCATGAGGAGGAGATTTAGTTCAACATTAAGACAGGTCTTAACTGTCCCCTTCAGTCCAGCCTGGCCTCACAAGGGACAGGGTTAGGAGACGATAGTGGGTGATGATCCACATTCACATTTCACAGTCTGAACCCTCTCTGTGTAGAGCAGGAAGTGAATGAGGCTAGCAGACAATTGTCCTGAAACCTGCTGATGGAGAGACCATATAAGGCAGCAGACAGCGGGCCCCTTTCGTCTGAGCAGTAGTCAGACAAAAGAGAGGCCTGCTTAACTTACTGCCCTTTATGCCTGACTGACATGTAGGGCAACAACAAAAGGCTGTCACCACTGTCTGTTTTTGGCCTTTCTTAGGATGGTAGGCCACGTACCTCACATTGCTTACAACTCTGTCACCACCATTTTTTTGGCCCACCTTCCGGGGTCCAGTAGAGCACTGCTCTTGCTTTGTCATCCTTATTCCTTCTCTGGACATGCCCTATCCACTTTCATCTCCTCATAAATGTAGTTCCCATGCTCTCTTGTTTGCATTTATTTAATAGTTGTTCATTTAAGACCTTATTTGGCCAAAATATTCTCGGGATTCTTTGTCGGTTCTTTTTGGGACAACAGTTAGCTTATTAAGATAATTTCTGTGATTTGCCAGCAAGCTGGTGTCGTCAGTCAAGACACAGACATTTATGCATGTGAACCATCTCAATTTCAGAACAAAAGCTGATTTCCACACAAAGGGAATAAAAAATGTTATCACTGTAAGGTTAAAATTAATAGTTAGTCTCTACTACAAAGTCAGCTGTCAGCTTTAACAACTAAGGATATATTAAATCTATTATTGAATCAAGTTCAGAAGGTTTCCTGTCATCTAATTCTAACTTTGTGTTCTAAGAGCCTGAAGAACTTCATCTGCAGAAAAGACTAACAAATTAAAAAGCTTCCCAGCGTGCATTGACAGGTTTATGGGTTTCAGAGAAACAGCTTCCACTCACACAAACTAGGAGCCTGATGATATAAAATGCTATAAAATCTAATTTCTCATTTCAGTCACAACCTGGAATAGAATCCTTTTAAATATAATAATGGATTAGATTTATGTAGCACTTTTCTGGACACTCAAAGTCACTTTTACAGTGGATCCATTATTCATTCACTCCTAATTCATACCTGGTGGTTGTAAGCAAGGAGGGTGTCTTGTGTCTTGCCCAAGGACACAACAACAAATGACTAGGTGTGAGTGGGAATCAAACCACCGATCCTTGAATCATTGAACAACCTGCTCTACCACTGAGCCATTGCCGCCCCAAGTAGGTAATGGCTCTGAGCACCTGTGCTTACAGAGGGACTTAATTGGTTTCCATAATTTTATTTAATTCATTCGTCTTCAATACCTGCTTTTTCCACTTTCCCAGGTTGCGGGGAGCTGGAGCCTATCCCAGCAGACTTTGGGCATGAGGCAGGATACACTCCGGGCACGATGCCAGTGCACTAAAGAGCCACATGAAGACAAACAAACACGTACGCACACACTCACACCTACAGGCAATTTGAGATAGGCCAATTCACCTGAAGTGCATGTTTTTGGAGGTCATAGAAAGCTGGAAAACCTTGAGAGAACCCACACAGACACGGGGAGAATATGCAAACTCTGCACTTGAACCAGGAGCCACCTCGTTGTGCGGTTACAGCGATACCCACTGCACCACCGTGCCACCCACTTCCCATAATTTCTTTGGGTTATTTAGGTTGTCAGTAGTGAGTGACAAATAATATTCTGATTTGGTTTTTTTATCCAAATTCTAGGGCGGACTGTCCACACTGTTTTCTAGCAAGTGTCCAAATGGGATCTTGTACTGTACAGACTGGGCTACATTATTGGCTGATCTGACAGGTTGCCCTAGCAACGACATTGGAATGGAGGTATCGTCCAGCGTGTGTAGTGTGTGAGGTCATATAATTTTTACAGTTGCAACAACAGCAAGGATGAACATAGATGTTGGTTAACTTAGTGGATTGGTGTTATCACTGTCTAGTAGAGCCAGTCCCAGATTGCTAGTAAGTGTGAAGATAGATGAATGAACACTGTCTAGTAGAGGTGCAGAAAATCTCAAACACATTAGACACTTCGGTCAACTTCTTCCTCCACTGTTCTGTAACATGTGACGCTCTTTGTTCTGGTGCATGGGCTCTTGCGTCATGCAGTGATGTCACAGACAGTCAAAACGAATCGGGGTGTTTGGAACCCTTCAGACTGAGATGTATTTGTCCAAATGCTATTTGAAACTGCCTCCCAAAAGTGGTTTCAATTCATCTTGCAAAATCTGCTTTGATATAGTATGTAGCTGTTAAGACAACAAAAGAGCCATCCCCTTTCAATCAGGATGTGCTAAAAATCGGACTTTGGTAGCCAGTCTGATTGCAGCCTTGTAAAGGGGACAATGCCTTGCTCAGGGCACCTTGGCAGTGCTGAGGAGGTGAAATCGCACCTCTTCACTGCCAGCTCACACTCTGAAATCTTTTTTGCCCACATGGGCCTTATATTGGCCACCCTTCGGTCTCAAGCCAAAGACTTAGTGGACTGAGCTACTGCCACCTCCCTGCTGTCGCCAAATTACTGGGACATCATTTTTGATGTTACAAAATTTTGTTTTTAACAAAACTCTTCAAAACAGATAGAGTGGCTTATTTTAAATGATGAAATTCAGAAATGCAGCGGAGATGAGCACCTGAATTAAGGAGGGGATTTTAACTGCACAAAAAAACTATTTTAGACAGTGATCACTGGAAACCTCATGCTGCATTGAACAAGAAACTGAGGTATTTCATAGAAACAAATGATCTGACTTACACTTGGAGGAATTTTAACATCGCAAGATGACAGTACACATGAGTAGGTTGTGGGGAGACAAAACTATCCATGTCATGACTGGACAGATTCTATTGTTTTGCCCACCCTTTTAACGTTTTTAAGAACTGTTCCATCTTGCCAGTTGGATTCACAGATCACGCTCTAGTGCAATGGTGAGATGCAGGCAAAAGCCAGATCAACAATCTATGTCTACAGTACACTCGAAATGCCTCCGGTGACCTGGTCAGATCTATCAGAGATCTGGAGAGGCAAGTAGCAGAACTGCAGATGTTAGCAGAGTCCACAGAAGAAAGAAGACACATTACGGCCCTCAAAGACCAAAACTGTGCTTTGGCTGAGCTGCTCGATGTGCCTGCAAGGGGCGCCATGGTACACAGTAAGTTTAATAAAATTGCGCTAATGGATGCTCCCACTCACTTCTTCTTTAGGTTGGAGAGGGAAAATGGGCAGGGGAGGTTGATCCACTCTCTACAATTCATGGAGGATACTGTGTTGGAGGACAGTGCAGAAATCCGTAGATACACTGCAAGTTTCTATGAAGAATTGTTTGACTTTGAATACTCTGACAAACCTGAAATATTGACATCCTTTCTGTCCTGTCTGCTGAAGGTGTCGGTGGAACAAAACCACCACCTAGATGCTGGTATCACCCTGCAAGAGCTGGAGCAGGTTGTTCATGTGGACCAGACTTACTGTGTACGGGGCATGCTAATCACGGATTACGTGCATTTAATTCGTAATGTTTTGGAACTCTCAAGTCCATTGGGCACAGGACTTTTGATAGGGTTTTGATAGAGTTGAACACTCGTACTTGTGGCAGACGCTAGGAGGTTTCAGTTTCAGCTCTAACTTTATTACCAGGATTCAGACCCTGTATGGAGACATTGAGAGTGTACTTAAGGTTAACGGTGGCTTAAGTGCTCCTTTTGAGGCCCAGAGGGGTGTGAGACAGGGCTGCCCCCTCTCAGGGATGCTCTGCTCTCTGGCACTGGAGCCTTTTTTGAACCAGCTGAGAGCAGGTTTCCATTCTCCTGGTTCTTTTTATGGTTTAAAGATGTCTGCATATGCTAATGGTATTGTTGTTGCAATCAAGAACCGGCTAAAGTAGACTTTTCGGAACGCACTGCACAACTTTTTAGTGAGATCTCTCCTGCCAAAGTCAACTGGGCTTTAGGCACCTTGTGGTGGGAGGTGGGCAGGACGAGATCAGACTCCCGCATCAATTCCAGTGGAAAAGAAACGGGATCAAATACCTTGGAGTGTATCTGGGAAAGACTATTATGGAAAAGAACACAAAAGAAAATGTTTTAGAGAAAATGTAAAGGAGGCTACGCAGCTGGAAATGTTTTTATCAAAACGGACTTATAGAGTTCGAGTTTTAATTATAAATAATTTGGTTTCGTCAATGTTGTGGCACCGGCTGTCCTGCGTTGAACCCCCACCAAAGTTGCCTGCACGAATCCAGGCGGTGATGAACTTTTTAGGACTGCCATCACCAGGTCCCTCGGAGCGTCCGCTTCCTGCCCACGGAGGAAGGAGGGCAGGGACTCATCAATCTGACCAGCAGAGACGCTGTGTTCCGGCTACAATTCATTCAGCGGTTCCTGACTGGCCCTGAGAACCTGGTGTTGCGGCTAACGATGCAGGTAGTACTGACCTGGGACTCGATCGCTTGTTTTTCGTAATGGACCTGAGAAATGACTGACTGAAAGATCTTCCATGATTTTTCAGAGTGTTTTTAGAATCTAGGGACTTGTCCAAGACGAGACCACAGTATTTTAAATCACTCTGTTGGATTTTTATCAGAGGAGGACTTTTTAATGTAGGAACTACTGCAAAAGCATCAGTGGAGTCCAAATTCATCTCCACTCTGAATGTGTGGTGGAGATTTGTGGACCTACTCTGAATGACGCTGCAGCTCTGTCCTATGCTGTGGGTGTGACCTCAGTGAAGCTAATAGGAAGCCTTTTGACGACCTGGAAGAGTCGATTCACCCCACAGCAACTGACTTTGATAGATTTTTATTGTACAGGCCTTTAAAATCCAGATGATGCTGATCCCTTCCCCATAGAGAGTTTCTCTTTGCTTTAACTACTCTGTGTCAGACCTGATCAGCCTCAGTGACAGTAATGGAAAAAAACATGTATAAACTGATGGTTAAGATTTTTAACAATGATAAACTTAAAGATCAGTTTGACACACCATGGAGGGTTCAACTTGGTCTGGCGCCGGTTGTGAGCCCTTCATGGGAGTCTTTCTACAAGCCACTGTTAACAAAGATGGCTGGAGATCTCCAATGGAGGATTTTACATGGCGCTGTGACCGTCAAGAGTTGTGTTTCGAATTTAAATCCAAATATTTTATTTATGTACTATTATGATCCCCAAAGGGAAATTAAGAAGGCACACTCTGGTGTTTTAGTCAATCACTCAAATGCATATACAGTATATACTGGTGTGTACAGGTCCCTGTAATACACACAACCACACACTGTTTTTAGAGGAAATCTTTCTCCCATTCGGTCGTGTTTTCGACAAACAGGTATACATTATTGGTTTGAAACACAGGAAGAATCATAAAAAGGATCGTCAGATTCTAAACTTTCTTCTGGATCCAAGCAAAGATGGCGATTTATCTAAGCAGGAGGAAAAAGGTTGAAGGTTCGTCTGACTGCAGTGCAGAAGCCATTTTCAAACAATCTTCTTCTTCATCTTGATTGGTTATTTCTGTCAACCTGAGGGGGACAATGACACAAAAAGTAAACAATATCCTACTTCAGCCCACTCAGATTGGTTTTAATGATAAATGTACAGATCTTTACTGAGATTCCCCTGCCCCTCACTTGTAAGTCCACCAAGATAGGCACCAGCAACCCTTGTGACCTGCGAAAGCGGAAAAAGTGCAGAAGAAGATGAATGAATAAATAAAAGTTTTGATAATCATTAATCATAATTTCAAATTATCTCCTACGTTTCAAGAACAGACAGAAGAAATTAAGCACCTCTGATTCCTTACACATCCCACTCTGAGAGATTAAAATGATGAAGGTGAAAGAAGAATGTTAATTTCTTTTGTTGTGTTTCTGTTTGGTGAAGTCTTTATAGTTCAAGGTGTTAGCTTGAGCAATCATCATCTTCTGCTGGGATGTAACACCGCATGGATTGTCCTAAAGTCTCCAGTCTGGGCAACCTTATGTACAAATACTGGAACACATGAAATGACTAACTCCAAAAACAGCAGTTACATCCTGAGAGCAATGTCGACTTACATTGATGGTATGGGTCGGGGAGAACGGCAGCAGCTTCTGACTGATTCCCTTCAAACAATGAATTTGTGTCACGTAGGTTAAAGCAGAATGTGCAGCACGCGTACAGGCAGCAGCTGCTGAATTCATACAGCGTGGCTTCAGCTCAGACGGCTCAGAGAAGTGTCAGAGGCATCAGATAGGAAGTTAAGACATCAGCCGCGTCGTCCAGACATGCATTAAACTTTGGGTTTATTACGTAATGGCTGGGCTGATAGTGTTGGAAAATGTGCTCCTGGCCTCAGGAGAGACGGGCTGGCAGAAAACATTTGGAAACTTCAGTTTCAAGTCCAAATCTAAAATATTTTTTATCTAAATAAATATGTTTTACCACTTACTATCAGTCAAAAGGAATTGAGAGTGTTTATGCCTTCCTTTGCATAAAGAGCTTTTTTTTAAATATTAACTGCTGCTTGTATGAAATATGCAGAGGATAACGTGAGAAGTTGTCCTATATCCAGAGGAGAACGTCTGCTGTGTTCCAGACCTGTTCTGATTATGAATCAGACTTTTGTAAGAATTAAGTAGTGAAGAAGTGAAAACAATGAGTGAATAATGTCCTCTGAATCTAAGATGTTTTACCTTCCTGAATTGAAACAGGTGAACTGAGCAGTTAGGAACAAAGACTGGATAAAAATAAAGTAACTGAAAATTTTCTTGAAAACTGGTGAAGAAAGTTCACAATGACAGGAACACATGATTTTTACACCCTCTGTGCAGTAGGTGGCAGTATGCACCTTAAGAGCTTTGCAATACTGTACTTGAATGTAAATAAATGAAAATAAAATAAAAATAAAAAATAAAAAAAAAGCTCAGGTTTAGATGGACCAGCTGACTGCCCTGTGATTGGATGCCTGTGCTCGTAAAAAATACCAGTGAACTTATGATTGGCTTTACTCTATTGAATGTTTTTTATTTGGTGAAATTTTCTCCAAGCATGGTGAAATTGTTCCGTACTGGAGATGGAAGCTTGCGGTTAATGTTTGTTGTGTTTGTGACACAATGGTTGTGATCAATCACTGGAATTTTATTCAAATGCGGAAAGTTACGTAATGACCTGAATGTGAAAGTACATCTGAGTTTGGATTAAACAAAGATACAAACTGAAGATCATGGAGGCTTCTAGTCTGCAAACATGCTGCAGAAGTGGGCTCTTAGAAGCATTTATTGGGATTTAATGTGATGAAGGACACTTTCCAACCCTGATGAAGTTATGAAGTCTGTTACCTTAGTGCCCCAACATACACAGCTGGGGCCCTAGTCTTATTGTCCTCAGACCGTGTTGGATAGTGTTAGAGTCCTTCCCTGAAATAGGTCCATGCTTCTGGCATCAAGTGAACATCACAACTGAGTCCTATGATATTGAAAAGTTCTGCAGGAAAACATGACCTCACATGATCCTCAGCACGTACACATTCTGACAAATGGCGTGCAATAAATTCAAACGACAAAGCAAACAAGGTCCTCTGATGAGACAGTTAAGCTTTAGCTGGATGATCAAGCTGTACCAAGACTGTCCAAGTTATCAATCCCCAACAAACAGGGTGGGGCTAAAGGCCAGCTGCTGAGCCATTGGTTAAATACAGCAGATCCCTACGAAAAGTCTGCCTCCCCTTCCTCCCCTCATCCATGGTAGTGCGGGCCGTCACGTGATTCTGAGGAATTTACACTGGAATGAAGGCGGGATGTTCCATGTCTAAACAAGGCGCTCCCAGCAACAGAGAGCAGATGAAATCCTGAGCCATAGTGGAAAGAATAAAACAGCAAGTAAATGTCTGAGAAGCTCGTCAAAGCTGAATGGAAACTGACACAGTAATGAATGTCTTATTGTCTCTCTGGGAGGGAGTTGGTGCAGCACAGCTACTGGTGGACGACACCAGCTGAGCTAAAGGAAAAGGGAGAAATTAACGTGATCCATTCTTTTCATATATCTGTCATCACTGTCTCTACAATCTCAGGAAAATATAGGAACAAATGTAACTTCTCGTACACTGAAAACGTCAGCCACACGCATCGCAGAGAGACATACCAGGACGGGAGTTATTCTTCAACTTCAAAGTTTAATGTCAAACTATCATTTTCGTTGGAGACAAAAGTCTAATGAACCTGGCAAGGTTGTAATTTGTGGAATATTCCATTGAATCCGACTCCTCCATTGATTGGGAATGTATGACATGTGTATTAGTCATGCAGTGTATTTTATTTTTCCTGGCACTGAGGCTCGCACTAGCATTATCACTCTCCTCACAAACTGCTGCAACCAGTTTGTCTGAAATCCCCTCCTGGGCCGAGATTCCAACAGATAAGCCCCAAATGTAAACAACTCATGGGTGCATCTTCAAACACACTTCTGGTTCCACAAAAAAAAATGTACAGTAAAAGTAAAGTACAGTAAAGTAAAAGCCCAGTGTTACGTAACAGAGCTGTAATGGAGCCAATACTAGTGAGGTAAAAGAAGGTAAATGACAGGCTCCATCCTCTGATCAACTCACGTCCATCCACTCGCCTTTTCCCACACAAACACAAGCAAAGAGACCAGACTGAGTAAACACGCCACGCGTTTGATATTCTATACGTTTTATATTCCAAGGAAAAACATTTGATATATTTGGAGTGGGCTCTAAAAGGGGGATGAATTTTCTCTGAAGGTCCAACAATCAATCGGAGGCCAACATCAACAAAGGTTTGGCTCGGTGGAATGGAAACATTTCATCATCAAGCCCCAAACCATCGGCCAATCTGTGCCGGCCATTTAACAGAAACCAGTTGAAACCTCCAGAGGCAGATAGAAGTGCTGTCTTTTTTAATTAATTTTTCTTTCACTTGCCTGTATTTTTGTCTCAAATACATTGATGAGATAGAAAAGACTTGTTCAATGGATAGTAAACATGCTTCATATTTCAAAACTGCAGACCCAAAGATTGGACTTGGAGATACTAGTGGGAAGGAGGCTAACATGACTAAATGATAATAACACTGAACCTGTTGACTTACATGTGCTAAACAGTGCTCTCTGTTGTTGTGAAGAAAGATGTTAGCTTTTAGTGTAGCCACAGCTAACAACAGACAGAACTCGAGATTCATGCCGAGGATATGCGAGTTCCAGCAGGAGTCTGCTGTGCGCTGGAAACACACCAATGTTACGATGCCCTTGGTGTTTACAGACACAGGAATTGTGGTTTTTGGTAATGAAATGAGAACACAGTGGTTAGCTCTGGAGGCAGCAACCCAGACCCAACTGTCAACAACAAAATAGGAGAAGAAGGATCAGATGAATGACTGCCGGGCTGCTCACTGACTGCAACAGTTAGTGGTGTGATGATTGTGTTCCTAGATCTGCTGATCTGCATTCGTGCCGTCAGGAGAATTCTTCTTGAGGATATTTCAGGCGATGCATATGATTGGAGCATTGGTTCAAAAGGAGTCGTGTGTGTCTGAAAAACTGGACACTGGCAAGTGTGATAATCATAGATTAATCAATCAATCAATCAACATTTATTTATTTGGCGCTTAATCACATCTGAAGACATTTGAAAGCGCTTTACAGATAGAAAGCCAACAATGCCCTCCAGAGCAAGCATAAGCGATGGTGGCGGGGAAAAACTCCCTCATTGAGGAAGAAACTCCGGGCAGGACCCAGGCTCTGGAGGGCGGTCATCCACCTTGACTTGTTGGTTGGGAAAGAGAAATACACTGGGGACAGAGATAGGTCAAGTAAAAGAGACAGAGAGAGAGAGAGAGAGTGGAAGATAGAACAGTTTGAGTTTCATGTCCATAGTGATGGCATGAACTCAATTTCAATTCAATTTGCATTTCGAAACACTACTTAGGTCTGTCTTAAGATCCAACAGTGCAATTTTTCAGCTGGTCTTAACATTTTGTTCAGGAGTGTATTATCTTACTCTATCTGTGTGCTAATTGGTTGAACATATGAGTCAATGAATCATATTACAAGCCTCAAAGTCAAGAAGTTGTGTGAAATATTTAAGAGTGAACAACTTTTAGGATGAAGTGTTGCATTAAAATAATTTCTCAAAATGTGCACTGAAGTTACATTTCCATAGTAACTACAAGACATCTTACATTACTTTACTCTCATTGGTGCAAATCTACACAGCTGTGATGGTGTTCATTCCCATTATGATTTGGAGCCACATTAACATGAGAGAAATAAACCAATGCAAGCTTTAAATTTATTCTTAGTTTTTATTTACATGTCATACTTTTACAAAAAACAACTTTTTTTTAATACCAGGACAGCAAACCAGAACACTAGCAAAGATTCAGAACAACCATGAACTCCTGAACACAGAGTGGTCTCATCAGTTTTTAACAGCCAATCCAGTTAAACACTCAACACCAAACATAATTTCTGCCGGTACGACGAGCAGGTCGAGTACGACCTGGGATGGTTTAGTACAGTATCAAAGACACAAAATACAACATCTGATTCAAAGCATGTTGTAATCAAGTAGCCAACAGTATAAAGAATACGCAACCTAGTATGAGTGTATACACTGCATATGAGTGTGTTTACACACACACACACACACACACACACACACACTATATATGTATATATATACATATATATATACACATATATGTATATATACACATATACATGTGTATATATACATATACAGTATATGTATATAGACATATGTATATATAATTATATATACAGTATATATATAATATATACAGTATATATATATATATATATACAGTATATATATATATTATATACAGTATATATATTATATATATATATACAGTATATATACACACACAACGCAGACATTTAAAGTGAAAATTACCAACACCTTCCGCAACACACACCCACACACGTGCGCACACACTCCAAAACTAAGCTGATCTATTCACATTAAACAAGAATATCCAAAGATGCCATGAAACAGCAACCATAGTACAAAAGTCACTAAAAATAGATATGCCAGTATGAAGAGCTACCGTGTTTTTCTTAGATTTTCCTTCTTTTAAAATTAAGGATTGGAAAATGTATACAACATCAAGTGTCCACTGAAAAGGCATGTCCTGTATATAATCGAGATATCTGAAACATTGCACATAAAAAGGATAACACACAGAAAAGATGAGGGCATGCTGAGCAACAGATCCAAGTTACACTGATGAAGAGTCATGGACAGAGTCATCGTCAGCTAAAGACATGCTCTCCACCTCACGACACCTACATGCAACAGGAAGGAGCCAACAAAGCGCTCGTTCCTTAGACAGAGCGTCTTTCACAGATCCCACGGGTTTCCCGGTTTGATTCACCTTCAGTCACATTTAGAGTAAAACTAAACAATACATTCTTTTTCTTCACTGTCCCCAAAGAACAAAACCTTTACAGCTCCTCTCATTTATTGCACACTATCGGTTCACAAAAATATTTTGGGCACTTTTGCGTTTCAACAAACAGCAGCATTTCATTTTAAAAAAGTTGTTTGAATACAGACACCAGAGAAAACAAATGAAAGCATGAATACAAATGGAGAATAGAAAACCCTTTAGGATTGTGATACTGTGCAACTAGAGTTAATAGGTCCATTCACTAAGGCTAGTCTCTTAAATGCACATCATACAGTGTTTAAAGGGGCACAGCAAAGGACCCCTCTGTGAAATAACGTGGACCATTTCAAATGATTATCTCTTTGATTATGTGCAATAATTGATTGCCATGGCAAATCCCCAATATAATAGAGAACATTTGGTCCAAAAGGAGAACAGCATGATTCACACCCAGTGAAAAAGGGCAAAAATGGCACAATTTTTGAAAAACAGGATGATACAATCCTGTGGGATAGACCTTACATCACCGGTACAGGTACCATCAACCCTGCCCATCAGTACAATAATACTGCAAGTCAGCTGTTTGTTTGTTTATGGGACAACATAAAAAAAACATTTCACTGAAACAGTTTAGTCAGTGGCGTTCAGCTCATGGGTCATCACCACGGCGTCATTATCTCCTTACAATACAGAAAATACACACCCAGTGACAGAGGTCAGCCTAACAGCAGGGCCGGCACACCAAAGGACCTGGAGGTCTAGCAGGAAGTTAGTCTGAGTGAGCTTTGGTCTCACCAGGTGTCAGAACCGGGTTAGGAAACACTTCATTACATCAACGTTACCATTTCTCCACAGCTGTTTAATCTGTCTACGGCTAGGATTAACTACAAATTATATGGGTAGAAGGATGAGGGTAAAAGGATTGAAAGGAGGAGGTAGAGGGGTAAGGGTACAATGGTATGAGCACAAGGGTGGGATACAGACCAGGAACAACTGAAGATCTGAAGAAAGGTACAGATTCAGGAACTGGGAGAGGCCTTCATGTTGCATCACTTCCTGTCTTCCTTGATGCAGACATACATGTTTTTGTTTTTATAGATGGAAATTTTCTGCTAGTTTTTCCCCTTGAAAAAAACCAATTAAGACCCTGGTGGTTCCTCAGTGCTGCTGGGATAGCATGGTGGTGGAGGCAGACCAACCTGTACGGTACGTCAACCGTTAATGCTAATGCTACAACATTAGGATGTTGGTAAATAGTAACTTACAACTTACATTTGACATGAATATCCAGAACCCCCGCACAAACCTCATCTGGGACAAATGCTACATTAGCATATGTTAGAGCACATTTAAGAACACAACACTGCAGCTGGGAGAAAACTCTCAAACTATTTTTCTTCTTTGTTTTGCAAAATTTTCAGTCATATTGTTTCAATCCAGGTTTTCCTTTTTTTATATTTACTTGGTTTGATTTAACAACAGTTTTCATTCAAAAGAAAAAGGTCAGAAATATATACTGGACAATAATCCTGTGGGAATTCTCTGTTAATATAGATTCAAGTTTTAAACATTTAAAAAATGAAATGTACTGTTCAAATAGATAAAAGAAATGCACATACACACACCTGACGAATCATACTCCACAACATCCAACATACACAGCATTCAAATAGAAAAACTACAGTACAAGCTATTGCAATATAGATAAGAGACATTTAACAGGTTGCCTATAGCGACGGCACTGAAAGAAAAACACAGTCTCAGCCCAAACAAACTAGCATGATCACTAGAAATGAAAAACAAGGTTTTTTGTTGAGCTCAGTTTGCAAAGACTTGATTCGTCAGTGTTGGCAAAATCAAGACTTCATGTTCTTCTTGTTCTTCTAAGCTGCTTTGATAAAACGGGAACTCTCAGGCACTTTGCAAAGTAGGACAAGGCTTGTACTTAAACCTCAAATTGTCTAAGACAGAAAGGACTTTAGCTTGAGCTGCATTCATGTCATATGGGAGAAATGACTGCTCAGGTGTTCAATAGTTTTAATGATCACTCGCAACTGAATGAAGGACGGTGACCTTTGGGACAAACTCTCCTATGTCAGGGGGAAACAGGAAGTAAGACTCTTCTATAGTTTCCTGTCTTTAGAAAATGGCACATCTTCAATAACCCCCCCATCCCCTCTGTTTTTTTACTATCAGGTTTCTACACTGTCCCTGTATTCAACCCGTTACATTCAAACCAGAACATCTAGAGAACATTTGTCCTTCTAACCTTTAGGTTGTTGACATTTTCAATGCATCTTAACTTTACAGACATTCATACGGTAGTTCCATGAAATAACCATCCATGGTAACCATGTTTGATGTGATCAAAATGACAGTACTGGAGTAGACACACCCACTGGTTTCCATTGGTCACTGGTTTTGGTTGGGGGAGGGGGTCTCTAGTTTAGTCTCATGGCACCAGCAAGAAGGCAGCTTCATTCCAGTGAGAAAACAGTGAAACTCAAACGGATCATATACTTGCTGGATTGGTACAGTCTTAAAACATACAAAGTGGAAAAACATCACAGTAACTGAAGTCTTCAAGAAACTTCAATCAAAGTGTCTCCTTGTTTTCCCGGACGCATCCCATTGGTTCCTTCAAGTGAAGAGGCATTCCAAAAGATATTCCCATATGACATGACTGCGCAGTAAGACCTGGTGGACCAACAGAGTCACTCTATGGTGATAGAGGCCAGCTCCTTGGCTGGGGCATGCTGCAGCTCCGGTTCAAGCACCTCCGGGGAACTGTTGCTTTCACTGTCGTCCATCTTGGTCTCCTTTCTCAAAACTGCCATCTCATCAATGTCCATCTTGAGGGAGGCGGGTGCTTCCAAGGGATCGGGTGACAGGAAGCCAGAGGAATTCTCACAATTCTGGGTAGAGGAGGACACCTGGGAGATGACGGGCGTCTGGACTGAGGAGGAGGAGGGTGAGGTCACAGTGGTAGTAGAGGTGGAGGTGCTGCTCGGGTACATAGGGTGATGTTGAGACTCCTCTAGCTCATACTGGACTCCCAGGGCCTCCTCCTCCTCCTGTACCTGGCTCAGGTAGTCGGGCACGAGGAAATCACTGTAAAGATTAAGTCAATGTGAGATCAACAGCACATCATTTGAAACCTTGTTATAAACTCTCCTAACCCTGAAATTTTAAAGATGTTACATTATCAAATTTTCCACATATACACGTTTCACATCTACAACAAAGTTCTTCTTTAAACTCTATCCTAAATGTGTCTGAGAAACATTGTCATGCAAATAGGGCTTCAGAAAGAACTGCCTCCACAGAGATCATCACTCTTCTACAAGGACACTCAGGAACTGACATTCAACAGTTTGTTATACATTATGACATACAGTGCTGTGCAAGTATGAGGACATGCTGCAAATTAAGAATGCTTTCATTCAAAGATGTAACATTTGTTTATATCTATAGATATTTGCCTTCAAAACAGCATCAGTTCTTCTAGGTTCACTTGCCCACAGTCGAAAGAATTGGACAGGCAGGTTGTTACAGAACTAACCACAGGTCCTCTGTGGATGTAAACTGCTTCAGGTCCTCCTTTCTCTTTAAGTAATCCCAGACAGAGTCCATGATCCTGAGAGCAGGGATCTGTGGGAGCTATTCTATCATTTCCAGGACTCGTTCTTCTTTCCGCTGAAGATGGTTCCAAACTCTGGGGCCTATCAGATGCCACATTGATGGTGCTGCACAGTGGATACGAATCTGAGTGTACTTCAAAATATTTGTCGCTACCAAATCTCCAACCCCTTTTGACTGTAATGCAGCCCAGAACTCACAACGAACTGGTATCTTGTAGCTGTGCTCAGTTTTCTTATGGTGTATGATCTATGACATGAAATGTCTTCTACAACTTAACTTGGTAACAGTTTAGCTGTTCTTCACCCAGATTTAAGTTTGTTACACAGCTGTTTCTAACAACTGTTTTAGCCTATATATTAAATTGGAGATCATTAGTACCTGGTAATCTTGTCTATAATCATATAAAATCCTTAATTTACAAATATGACTTGAGGAATTAATGCTGTTTTGAAGACAAAAGTTACAATAGATATTGCTTTGATTTCCATTTTTTCTCTGTTTGCTCACTTTGCCTTTTGCAAATTAATAAGCACAAGAAATTTCTATATATTAGAGTCATTCTTGCCTTGAGGCATTTCTTCACACCTATGGTTTAGACAAAAAAGGTATGAAATCTGATAACTGTTCTTAAAAGGGTTTTGTCTTCTTATTTCTGTTCACACTGTGCAGATCCTCATCAAATACAGTACATCCACCATTTATTATCTAAACAAGTCTAATTTGTTTGGGGAGAGGGGTACGCTGATTGGCCGAAGGAAATAAATTGCAATGCAGATCATCGTTAATTGCAATAGTTGGGGTTTCAGGTTGTTCATTGGTCAGCAGAACCAGAAAATACTAGATTTGGAGGTGCTGATCCACATCCCTGCCGCTTCACCATCAGCTGCAAACCAGACCAAGTAGTGCTGCAGGTCACAGGCCGATGATGCAAACAGGACAATATCGTCTGAAAAAAGTAGCGATGCAACCCTTAGCCCACCAAACTCTAAACCCTCTTCACCACGACAACGCCTTGATATTTTATTCATGAAAATCACAAACATAATTGGTGACAAAGCGCAGCCCTGGCAAAGGCCAACAGCCACTTGAAACAAGTCAGACTTACTGCCGAGAACTCAAACACAATTCTCACTTTGGGCATACAGGGATTGGATGGCCCTGAAGACTGGCCCCCTCACCCCATACTCCTGCAGTACTTCCAACAATACAACAATATATCCCTGGGGACCCGATCACATGCCTTTACCAAACCTACAAAAACACATGCAAACTGGATGAGCATAGTCCCAAGACACCTCCAGGGTCCTTGCAAGAGTAAAGAGCTGGTCCATTGTTCCACGACCAGGACGGAACCCACATGGTTCCTCCTCAATCTGAGGTTCAACAATCGGCCAGACCCTTTTTTCCAGCACCTTGGAGTAAACTTTCCCAGGGAGGAGTGTGATACCCCTGTAGTTAGTACACACCCTCTGGTCCCCCTTTTTAAAACAAGGAATCATCACCCCAGTCTCCCACTTTTTCGGTACTGTCCCAGCCTTCCACACCATGGTAAAGAGGTGTGTCATCCATGACAGCCCATCAACACCCAGGGCCTTGAGCATTTCAAGGCAAATCTCATAAACACTCGGGGCTTTGCCATCATGAGGTTGTTTAAACAGTGACTTCCCCCCAGAGGGATTTATTCGAGTCCCTTTCATTCTCCACCTGAGTATGTTGTAGTGGGTCAGTTGGCGTAGTTGGATTCAGGAGTCAAATTTTTCTTCGACCAAACAACCTCCTTAGTCGAGATCAGCAGTGTTACATCCTTCCTGTACACAGTTTGGACGGTCCCCCGTTTCCCCCTCCTGAGGTGTCTGATAGTCTTCCAGAACAACTTTGGTGCCGTCCGAAAGTCCTTCTCCATGGCCTCCCCAAACCTCTCCCACACCTGTTTTGCCTCTATCACAGCCGAGGCTGCAGCCCTTGTGGACTGTCAATACCCTGCAACTGCTTCAGGAGACCCCAGGGACAACAGCCCCTTGAAGGCCTCCTTCTCCAGTTGGACAGCTTTTCTGACCACCGGAGTCCACCACGGTGTTCAAGGATTACCACCTCTCGAGGCACCAATACCTTGAGACCACAGCTCTCAGCTGCAGCTTCAGCAATGGAAGCTTTGAACATCAACCACTCACTTTTGATTTCCCCAGCCTCCACAGGTATGCAAGAGATGTTCCTTCGGAGGTGGAAGTAGAAGTCCTCACGGACAGTCTTCCTCCAGATGTTTCCCAGTTCATCTGTACTACTCGTTTGGGCTTACCAGTCAATCAAGAGGCTTTCCCCGCCAATGGACCAAACTCACCACGAGGTGGTGATCAGTTGACAGCTCTGCCCCTCCCTTCACCCTAGTGTCCAAAACACATTGACCAAGGTCAGATGATAAGATCCCAAAATCAATCACTGACCTCCGACCCATGGTGCTCTGGTAGCAGGTACACTTATGAGTATCCTAGTGTTCGAACACGGTGTTAGATATGGGCAATCTATGACTAACACAGAAGTACAACAACACAACACCGCTCTGGTTTAGATCAGGGACGCCATTCCTCCCAATCACGACCCTCCAGATGTCTACCATCATTGCTAACATGTGCATTTAAGTCCCGCAGGAGAACAATAGAGTCCCTACAGGGGTCCCGTGAAGGACCCTATTTCAGGACCCTGAATACAGTAATCCCTCGCTAGTTCGCACTTCAAGATGCACAGCTTCACTACATCGCTGATTTTTAGTAGGTAGTCACGTGACACCGTATGCCCATGCCATTGGCTGACAGCATCCGTGTGTGCGCTGTGTTCCGACTCATGGTTCCTCCTGTGACTTTTCTTTAATACAAAAGTGCTTTAAACAGTCTATAAGAGTGTGGGAAAAGGTAATACAGACATAAAGTGGTTTAATATCAGTATGGAGAGGGTTCATAAACATTTAAATTACCGTAAATAATAAAATAAGTTGTCGCTATATCGTGGAATTTCGTTTTTCACGGGTGGTCCAAGAACGCATTAAACGCAAGTAACGAGGGATGACTGTATATGATAAAAATCAGTCACTAATGACAGCTGACATTTGTTTTTGTTGAAACTTACATATAGTCCAAGGCTAGGGAATTCAGCTACTAGTAACCGCTGTAATTGTGTGTGTGTGTGTGTGTGTGTGTGTGTGTGTGTGTGTGTGTGTGTGTGTGTGAGAGAGAGAGAGAGAGATAGGGGGGCTAGAAGCTAGAAGTACGTTGAGTCCATGTCAAAAGAGCACATGAAGTAATCTTTCCTTATAATGAAGAAAGTTTGAAACGACTTAGTCACGTTGACCTGCTCTACTACAGAGAACAAGTTTTTATCGGCAAACAAAACATTAAAAATACAGTGTGCCAGTTCTGCTAGAGGAGTTTGCACTGTTATGATGAGAGGTGTCGACCTGCTACTATAAATCCTCTGCCAACCTGTGAGGGAAGAGTCTGAGAAATAAAAACACTCATAAGCTTCAATGACAATACTGCATTCTGCCATTCCTCTGAGGCCTGAAAGGAGCCAGCAATGAAATGATGCAGCATAGAGACAGCTACTGTAAGGAAATTGTCTTAATACAGTCACATTACTTACAGTGTTAAAATACAATCTCTGACTTCTTTAATACCTGAATCTACAACATGGAATCGTTGCATGTTTGTAAAATTTACAATCCTTCTCTTCCTCATTCTCAGTCACTTTTGAAAGAATAGTTCAGCACATCATTTCATCTTCACTGCAGTGTGCCCATGAGCAATTATTACAACATGAAATATCAGCATTATTATCAACATTGTAAGAGGAAGGCCCATTAGTTAAGTTTTTACTGATTTTCCTAAATCCCTCCACACGCATTCATCCCTCCAGGCAAGAGGCAGAATGACAGCAGGAGGGTAACCTGATGGAGAATGACTGTAGACAGGAAGTTTGAACTGTTAAGACTTCCTAAAGTAAAGAGTGTGATTGGTTGCTCATGAACAATACACTGCATTTATTTGGAGAAATCTGTGCACTTTGTCAGAACACAATATACATTTTCACAATAACAAACTGTTTTTCTATATGGGTTGAACAATGTTTATGAACAGCAGGACTTCAGTTAGCACTCAATGCTAAGCTAAGGTAATCAGCAGCTTGCTCCACCTGCTAATTGATGCAACAAATGGGATGTTATTATCCTTATCATGTTAAATCTACACATCATAAGTCCTAAAATGTGAAGTTATTCTGTCAGACACATAAAATCTCTCTATAGCAGTCACATACGTACGTCAGGTACACTCAGTCTGAGCATTCAAATCACTTCAATCATCTCAAAAACAAGTTATGAAAAGAGAAACAAATCAATGAACCTCAGGTATTCTTAAGTTATTTTGTGATCCAGGTGAGATCTGAGTAAATGATGGGGGTCAACGTCCCCAAACTCCTCACCTGCTCTGGAAGTAGTTTGCTAGTTCGGACGCCTCATGGTTCAGACTCCTCAGGTGTACAATTAAATTGCCAGAGTTGGTGAACATGGCCCCACACGTTTTGCACTCGTAAATCCGTGGTTTGCGGATTATGTGTCGGGAGACCCTCATGTGATGCTTATATTCACCGAAGGACGTGAATGTGGCGCTACATATCTGGCACCGGAAACAGCGTTTACCTTCGTGCTTCAGCCGATGCATCTTTAGGGAGTAGGCCCGTGTGAACTTTTTCCCACAGCGATCACACTGGAAAGGCTTAATGCCTGAGGAAGAAGAAGAATTATTAGAATTCATATGTGGGCGAGGGGGAAGTTTACGACTACACATTTTCCCACAAATGCCTCGTAACTATTTTCCAAATCAGTATCCCCAGAATGAAAAAAAAAATCGGTTCATCACTAAACCTTAAACAGGATTTGGAAAAGAACACTTTTTATTAAGACTCTATTAGCAACCAGGTCTCCACTTTAAGTTCAGCTGCTGAAAACAGTTTCAACACCAAACCAAATTCAAAGAGGCTAAAAAGGAATTCCCCTGAACTGTTATACATTTCTTAAGAATCAACAGACGACATATTAGTTGTCTAAAGGACAACTAATATGTCAATACACTGATTGATGAACTACCAGTGGGTGAAACCTCCCACCAGGCTCTCTAAGGGAAAATTATTTGGTAAAGTAGCACCAAGTAGTAGACTGAGTGGTGAACCTAATGTATTAGCTTGAGCTAACATTAGCAAGCTAATCAATGATGACATTGTTGAAATAATTTGGATAATTCGTTTGTAACAAGTTGACAGTTCTGAGAGAGTTAAAAAGAGAGATTTTGATTTTATAAAGCACATTTATTTACAAAAATCAAATTTACAGTTTAATCACAATCAAACATATACAAAAGGGATTTTCACAAAACAGAAATAATATAAAAAATGGTAAATAAACCAATCAAATATACGTAAAGTAAACCAACCAATGGCCAATCAAAAAGAAGGAACATTTTTTGAGCCTCTGGTAGTCCAGCAAACAGTGAAAAACAGTGTCTCTGAGAGAACAGAAGAGACACATTTTGATTAAAAAGGGAAATAAAACTTAACTGCAGATCTTCAATCTTTTTATTAATGGTGGCTTAGAGAGAAACAGAAAAAGAGAGTCCTCCACCGGCCTGAACACACACTCTTCAGACCCTTTCTCTTCAGAACCCTTCTACTCTGATTATGTTGACCTCAGGTGACCTACCGGAGTGTATGAGCATGTGCTGCTTCAGGTTTTGAATGCGTGTGAATCTGACTCCACAGGTCGGACACTGGAAAGGCCTGTCGGGTCCATTGGTGCCGGGCCGGGCTGAGGGACTTATGTACAAGTGGTAGGGGTACTGAATGCCTTCCAATCTGAAAGATGAACACAAGACACTTTACGCTCTTCCACCGTATGAAATATGTTCATCATGTCAGTAAGGTAACTCTTCTAACGGATCAGAGTCCTCACATAGTTTTGTGGTGAAATGACAGTCCTCTTGTTAATGTCAAACATCACGCCCTGAGGACGTTCTGTTACTGCGTAGGGTACAAGTCAGATGCCTTCAGCCTCGCTCTAACATTTATCACAGTTGAGGCTTGAAGCTTTCCCAGATCTTTCTTTTATAGCACATCAAGGGTTGACATTTCAACATGATATTTCAATGATGTGAGCAGGTGTGAGGTGTAGCTTAGATACAGTTATGACGTGTAGATTTACTGCTTATGACTGACACCGCTGCAAGTTACAACTAATCACACACCTTTCATCATCTTCTGCATGTCCTCCAGTGTTGGAGGTGCTCTGCATAGACTGCAAACCCTCTGACACGCCCTCATCCATCGACCCTGGAAGGAAGAAGAATCACTCAGAGATGGAGACATAGACAGACTCAGAGTCTAATCCTAAATTCAATCTAAATAGATCTACCAGTAATCTAATCCTATGTGCTCTGTGCTATATAAGAATTTAAGAGTAGCTGATGACCTTCCATTTTCATTTCATTTATGGGATTGGCAGGGCAGAAAAACGTTTCAAGACATCAAGTAATAAAAATTTACAGACCACTATAAAACAGAAATTCTGTAGATGAGCAGCAGACGTGGCGCCAGCACTTCAACTTTGGGTGGGCCGAAGTAATTCTGACAGCGTATTATGGTGTTTTCATCAGATCTAAACAGGAATGACCGACTGTTGAGTGGAAGGACAAAATATTGTAGATCCCATCTCACTGTAAATCTCATCCTTCACCCACAGCAGCTGTGATTCTTGTTTGAGGGCTGACTGCTCAAATGTGAATAAAAATAAAAATGTTTTTGTATTTATGTGGATTAATACATCCATTCATTGAGAACAATAATACTTTAAAGATGTTTGGATGATCTGGCCTTTTTGTCTTATCTCTGTAAAACTATTTTGAAGTTCATGGGGGATGAACGACACTGACTTCAACTGTGATGTTAACGGTTAAACAGCTTAGACACTCAGTCACTGCAAACACACCTTGCATTCAGGTGATGAGTTCATTTAGGTTGAATATACAATACAAAGTTCGTCTCACTGAGCTGCTACTGTATGCTAATGTCTTAACAACTGAAGCTGTGTTGTGTAGGTGAAGGAGGTTCTCTACCTTAACGGTTAAATGTTTGAGGACAAAGTGTACATTAAAACTGAGATTCAGTTCTCACACCGTCGTATTGACTAAAGTTAACTGTGTGATCAATCTCTTAAAGAAAGGTATAAGGGACCACAGCTCCAGAACAGTATTTTCCGTACTATAAGGCGCACCTAAAGGACTTTAATTTTCTCAAAATCCGACAGTGCGCCTTATAGTCCAGTGAGCCTTATAGTCCAGTGCGCCTTATAGTTCGGAAAATACTGTATTTAAAATATGTCACAACACATGACACATGTAGGGTTAATTTACCATTTTTCTTGCAACCACTTCCATCTCATTGCTGCTATGCTCAGTGGTCTCCCACCCACATGTGGGTCCCATTAGTGGGACTACTAGACCACGCAAATGCTTAATTTTTAAAAGCACATTTCACATGTGAGCAAAGCAACAAGTAGATATAGGAAGCTGCAAGCATCAGTTAACAGGAGCAGGTCCTTCAGAGTCTTCAGGTTATCAGTACCACATTTTGAAGCTGACATCATTTAGAAACTGAGCAGCTTCGACCGGAGTCTGTGCTCTCTAACACTGGGGCATCTTTTATGCTGTGCCTAAATCGAATAATGAAATATATTCCACTTCGGATAAATATTTTACACTAGAAGCCAATGTAATTCATGATAAAAGAACTGGAATGGACAACCACACAGTAGAATCAGAACTGGTGGGAGATGTGTCAGCCCTAGAGCTCTCTGGGCGATGTTTGGGGACTTCACATTGGACCTCTACACCAAAGTAAGAACATAAGGAGACACAGGTGCACATCTCAATAATAAATACACCGCAGACCTGTGGAAAAAGACTGCTTTGGAGGTCAAGCATGCTGTGGGTTACTGAGGTAGGAGAATAGCCCCACCTATAGAGGAGGATTGCGGGCTGATCAGGAGCTCTTCCTGGACTTGCTCACTCCCCGGCACCGTCTGCTGGTCACTCAGTGAGCTCTGGGAGGCACTGACAGGTTGTGACGAGGATTCCTGGACCTCCTCGTCACTGAGACGCTCCACTTTCACCCTCACATCTTCTTCCTCTGCAGCCACTGGTGACGACACCACTTTGGAGCTCTCACAAGTCAGGAAGTCACTGAGCCTTCGACCAACAACCACCTCCGAGGTCCCAGGGGCGCCCGATTCTAAACAACGAGGACTCTCCGGGAGCTTTGACTTATCCGAATGGAAGCGCCGGTCAATACCGAATGGGAACGTCCACGGGAAGGCCAGGGAAGACTCCACCGGCTGGGCTGTGCTGTCCGAGAAGGAGGCTGACGGGTTGGTGATCTGAGGAGAGGTGGTGACCATCTGCGTCGTGCATTTCAGCGGACTTTCCGGCGACGCCATCGTTACAAAGCTTTTCCGTTTTCGTCGTGATTCCCGGCACACAGGAACGTTTCTCTCCATCACACTGCAGTCAGAAGAAACAGGGGACACACTACCGTCCAATGGTGTCATGGCACAATTTGTTGAGGCACTCTCCGGTGCTGATTCCTGCGGTTTATCCACCACCATGCTGTTGTTGTTGTTCCCCGCGCTCCAAAGAATACTGGACTTCATGAACTCTGAACACGTACTCGCCACCGTGAACATCTGCATGTAACTCGCAGCGGCCAGAACATCGATGATGTTCTCTGTGCTAATAGACAGTGTAGACGTGTAGGCATATTCCAGCAGAGGAGCAAAGCCGCTGACGGTCACATGATTCAGATCTAACACAAACTTGTCCTCCTCCTCAGGCCGGCCCACAAGTTTGGAGCGGAAGAACTCGCTGCAGCAGGCCAGGACTACTTTATGGGCCAGGAAGAGTTTATCTTGTACCCGAATGGTGACGTCACATAAATGGCCCTCATTACGTAAAGCATTGAGCTTCTCTAGCATCTCCTGGCTGTGGGAGGTTGAGCTGTGGGTGAAGGTTTTGACCCCCATAGTGGAGTTCGTTTCTGATTGTGATAGTCCTGCAGAGTAATGGGGAGAAACATCAAGAAAACAGAGTTTAGATATTTAACACATTTTTTCCTGAGTTTTCATGAGGCGTATTTAATACAATTTTTGTTTATATACAGCAATTGGATGATTACATAATCACATTACATAAGAACCAAGTCTGCTAACGGACTCTCTCTGACATTCTCAACTAGAAATCAAAAGAAGTCCTCTGGTAAAGACAGGGAGAAAAGCAGCAACTGAATTGTAGAAGGCTGTGGTAAATAGGTGCTCAGAGAGGGGAAGAAGGAGTAGGGGGTGATGGTGGGGTAGGTAAAAGCACAGTAAGGAGAGCGGAGGACAAAATTACAAGTTATGTAACAACAATGAAAGCAGATGTGAAGCGATGCGAGCCAGACCCATGTGGAGGCCGGTGCACTACAGGATGCTCAGCAGCTGTCTGCGAGACATGTGGATCCTCTGAGGCATGAGATTTTCCATCAGACAAAAGCTCCAATGAAGGGGCTCTTGCAGGGAGGGCAAAGTCCAATTTACGTGCACACACAAAAAAAACCAGGCCAAGGGAAAATACTCCTGGGTCCGCTGGCCCAGTAAAAGCAAATGAATTATAGACCTGAGGCTGAGGAGGTGCAGCAGGAGAGGAGCACCAAATGATACGAATAGTGAAGGAGCTTGGACTCCATGATGGGGTTTCTTTGAGATTAAAGTGTCTCCTGTTGGAGAATGTTTCACTACATGATGCCCACAAGGATTCTGGGTAAAAACAGTAAAAGAAAAAAAAAAAAAAAAAAAAAAAAAAACAATGTGAAAAATCTCAATATATCCCACTCATTTCAGAAAATGAAACCCATAAAAATTTCAGGCCTTCATTTATTCATGTTTTGAGAATTATGGCCAACAAATAATGAAAACCCAAAATTCAGTGTCTCAGAATATATATATATATATTTTTTAATCTTTTTTAACAGAAATGTCAGGCTTCTGACAAATATGTTCACTTCCCTGCACTCAGTATTTGGATGGGCCTCCTTTTGCATGAATTACTGCATCAATGTAAAAAAAAAAAAAAAAGAGAAGCAGCAGCAGAAGAAGCAGTGGCAATGCTTCACATTGACATGCCAAATTTTTTTCTCATCTGAAAATAGAACTTTGAACCACTGGCAACAGTCCAGGTTTTGTCCACAGCTGAGGAAGCTACCTCTGATGTTGTCTCTGATTCAGGAGCGGCTAGACACAAGTGCTCACAACAGCCCATGTCTAGGATTCATCTGTGTAAAGTGGATGTTGATGTTCTCACTCCAGCCTCAATCCACCCTTTGTGAAGCTCCACGAAACTCTTGAATTTGTTCTTGACCAGCCTCTCAAGCCTTACTTATCCCTTTTGTTGGTGCACTTTTTCCTACAACACTTATTTTTCCATTCAACTTTCCATGAATATGCTTGGATTCAACACTGTGAACGACTTTCATTGTGTCTTTAGCTACGATCTCTTGTAGCTTACCCTCCTTGTGGATGGAGTGAATGACGTCACCAGGACATCTGTCAAGTCAGTGGTCTTCCCCATGATAGTGTACCCTACTGACCCTAAGTGAGACATCATTTAAAGGCTTGGGAAACCTTTGCATATGTTCTGAGTTACCTTGCTGATTATGATGTGACATCATGACTTTCCAATATTGAACATTCTCACAATATTTTAATTTTCTGAGATAAAGAATTTTGGCTTTTCATTATTTGTAAACCGTAATCATCAAAATTTCAAGAAATAAATGCTTGAAATATTTTTTCAGTATGTGAAATGAATCTATATATTGACTGAATTTCATTTTCTGAAAATGAAAGAATATTGAACGTCTTCATGATATTCTATTCTTTTAGACGCATCTGTACATGGACCTGAAAGAGGAGAGGTAGAAAATAACACCAAAAGATAAACTGGTGTTTATCATGTCTTTCATTTCAGTGAATAATGTTTGTAGTAATTGAATGTATTTGTGGAACTTTCTTCTGTTTTGAATGTGTCTCAACAACAACAAGCATTAAATTCAGCTTAGAAAAACATCATCATACACAATTCTGAAAGCATGCACAAAAGAAGAGTAGCACCTTTTCTCATACCAGAGTTCATGGACTCCCAGGGGCACTAACAAAACATCCCAGAAATATAGGTTGCATTTGGTCATTGATTTCAAAGACAATACTACATAAGAAAAACGGAGCCACAACTTAAGTGCAATAAAACATAACAGGGCAGATGGGGAAAAAGCTACTCAAACAGAGAACATGGTTTAATTTTAAGAGTTTAGGGGTCAGTTAGAGAACTACTGACTTCACAAATACAACAAAAGAACTGTGTGTTGTTTACCCACAATTTACTCTTGAACAGTTTAAATGTAAAAAGTCACAGATAAGAGAGTTTTCCTTTGGATGAAGCAAAAAGTTGACAATTATGTCTGAATCTTAGAAGAACATGTGTTGATTTAATTTCACTCTCACTGCAGTTTTACAGCTAGAGATCTGATCAGAAAGTCTCACAAAGACTATTTAAATATATTTAGAATAAAAAAACTGGTGCCAATATATTAAAATTTATCGGTTTTTATTATAACATCATAGACTACTTTTGTTGTGATTTTTTTTACTTCAGGTCAGATTAAAGACTGACACTTGTTTTTAGTTTTACATACTTAAACTGAGTATAAAAATACTTGTGATGACGACAGAGCATGTTACTTTTACTGTGTTTACATCATCTAGAAGAAGAGATCGATTAAATAGAACCGTCAGGTTAATTATCTGGTATCAGTTGACTGTACAAACACGTTTAGTGACAATCACAGTTTAACAAACAGTCGCTAGCAGTACTGAACCGTCAAGTCAGCAGGAAAAGACAAATACATCCGTTTTACTGTCAAAAATCAAAGTCAGATTGTTTACAATATTTACACAAAACCACGACACTTTTAAGTGATAACATTGCTGTTGCATTATACTTATACATACTGTAAGTACAAGCAGAGGAACAGGTGGACGTTTCCAACTGAGCCATGCAGCGCATTTAGATATATATATATCTATAAACGACACAGTATTCTTATTTCAAATTTTTATATCTGTTCATAACTATTTTGTTGCTCGAGTGAGATGAGAATTAAAATTTTATTTTGAAGTCCACCTTGTCGTATTTCCGGTTTGACCGGAGGTAACGTCAGTACGCTTTACGAAGCTGCTACAATGCTAGCTAACGGTCGTTAGCCACTAAGCTAGCGCTAGCCGACACAACGCAGTGCCACCAGTTGGTCCCTTCGTGCTCATCAAGAGGCAAACAACAACGCAGACCAATCGAACCGAACACAGCGACGCCGCGGGAACACCGTGTGTTGTACGCGGGGTATTTACCTCCTAGGGATGGGATCCGGTCCGTGATAACGACTGGGCCTCGGGATGCCAAACCGCTCAGCTGACAAACGCAGCGATAGTCGCAGACAGCGGTGAGCCGTGCCGCTTCGCTCCGATCACTCACATTCCCTGCGCGGCTACGGCAGTTGTCCGCCTGCCAGCCGCCCAAAGTCACAGTCGAACCAACGCTGACGTGAATTCACATCACAACAGGCGGACGTTAAAAGTTTTCGAGATGCTCTTCATTCCTTTGTGCTCCCCGCTGTCATTTCTGCGCTGTATTTGTATCCCCACAATGCAATGCGCATCTCTAACGGCACGAGAGAATCAGGAAGTCTCACCGCTGGCGACATGTCCCGACTGTGTGCATGAAACTGCATGAACGGCGGGATGCGAGGTACGAAATATTATGTATGTTTTAAAAGTATGTTGTGAATATAAAAAAAAAAATTGTCACACTCATTTTTCATCACTGCATCATTTTTTCATAACTTGGTTTTTTTTTTTTTTGTATCTTGTGTATTTCGACTATTTTGTACTGCAAAATGTGTCGTGTCTGGTTTTATATTCAGCATATCTCTCAGTTCTTCTTAATATTATATTTTTACATCCCGCTTCGAAGCGGTGACGTATTGTAATTGTCAGTGTTCATTTTCGTCATTTTCGTCCGTTCGTTCTTATGTCCACCAAATATCTTTGCAACCATTGCAGATACAAGAAACAAAAAGCACATTACTCAGGCAGCAAAGGGGATAAAACCATGAGAAAACTAGGTCAAGGTCAGATGTCAACTTGTGTACACACTGGAACCGAATAAGATGGAAAGATGAGGGAGGCCAGTGTAAGACCATAGATCAAAGCTAGTGCTTTGATCTATGATAGTAGGTCAGAGCACTAGCTTTGATCTTTGACTTACGCAAGTAGGTCAGGTTAAAATTTTGAATTAAGGGGTGTCGCAGGATGTTCCAGTCTTTGACTGCATTGGTTCTACTTCTAATTAATATTAAAATGGGTTCAACACAAGGGGTTCCTTCTTATTCCTGACCACTAATTATCCCCAGGAGACCCAATACATCATTAACTCTTAACAGTAATTTTAAAAAGTTTGAAATAACAGAGTTCTCTATCTGGTAGTCTACAGTTTACTTTGCTCTCACTAACTTTCGACCTGACCTGAATTCTCTACGTTGGTGAACGTCTCCATGAACATAAATGCACATGAAATGCACATGAACATAAATCATTCCCTGCTTGAAAGATCACAGTGGTGTGGATACAAGAAGGACCAAATGCTGCAGATGAAGCTCCAACAGGAAAGCTGGAAAGGGCACTTGTAGTCTGACATCAGCAAACTGTTCACTTATGTGTTTGCTGAGTTATTGTGACATAAGATGAAATCTTATCCTATGGGGTGTTAAAGTTATATTTTACAAACCGTTAATATTAAGCTGAACCCTCTTGTTGTCGTGATCGGCCAGGGTCCTGAATTAGATGATTTTCATGATTATCTTCATCTTCCACATCGTGGCACAGATGTGACACAAAATTAAATATTTTGTGTCCTTTTAAATTTCAATTAAAACATAAATGATCAACAATTCAGAATTTAGGCTCATAGGGTCTACCATTAGCCTAAGAAACAATTAGGCCTGTTGAAGACTTTTTTTTTTCATGATAAAAAAACAAAACAAGACATCTTCCCTGTTTTATTGACAAATCACACCCTATATATATGTACTTTGTATGTATAAATAAGTAAATCCTTAAATAATTTTATGTGTGTATGTGTGTTTCTTTTTCTTTGATTGATGTCACAGTTTTAACTTTACATACCACAAACATACAATGAAGTGATCGCAATGCTTTTCAGTTTCTTCCAAAAAAAAAATACCAGTCACAGCTTGAATTAATAATATAAAGCTCAACAGCAATGGAAATAGTTTCCTAACACTCAAACTTTGATGTTTAGTATTTTATTAACATGATTCCCTGCTGTTAATCACCTTATGGACATACAGTATAACAATATCGTATGGGCCCATTATTTGCAGCCCATTAAGACGTTTACGTCTCCCAAATCCAGTTATGGTTGAAAATAATTAAAATGTGATATTTGTTGTCTGGTCATTGAAGCTTTACTTTTAAGCTCTGTAGAACCACTTAAAATAATTTCGTTACTCCTGACTGTCAATTTCAGAGGGCTCTTGAAAATATGGAAATAATTTGTTGGTGTTTATGGGTCACTACCGGTGGTAAGAAACATCTTTTGGGGCTCTGTTGTTGAAAACCCAGTCTCCTTAAGACATCAAGTTTACACAGCAAATAACGGAAAAAGATTCTTGCATGTTTTCATATCTGGACAGCTGGTGAAATGTTGCACAAAGACCTTTAGTTTATCTTGGAAGACCAGTCAATCAAAAGAGATACTGCCTTTTTGACATAATTGTGTTTATTTGACCATTTTTAGAAAGCATAATCTCAAAGACAGTAGCATCTGCCACGTTAATAATGATACAAATTTTACAAAAATAAATAGCTTACGAAGAAAGCTGTAATAATAAAATAGTATGTATGGTCCTTCACTGAAGGGATATAGACCAGATGCTCCATCTCGTTGGTTTTATAACATACTGAAAATTAACAACAGGAATGAAGAAAACAAATATACATACACTAGTCTGAAAACAGCTGTGAGAGTTTGTACACGATTAATTCACAATAAGTCTGAAAATTAACGTGTTTTATATACGTGATAGATAGTATGCTTACCACTTAATAATATCACCTCTAAAGAAACGATTGTTGCAGATAGGTTTGAACCACTGTTCCTCTGGTTACATTATAATAATAATATTAACAATATCAATAATAATACACCTGGGAGAAAAATAAAACCAGACTACTGGGAAGAGGAAGTGCTCTGTCGTAAGTTTTCTGGCCATTGTCTGGACTAATTCTTTTAACACACTATCCAAGACTGAATTCTCGCCATTTCTGTAATTCTGCACATGTTATCAGCATTGAAGCAATCTGTCATGATGTTTACTCTAATGGCCAGAAGTATTAGATTAAATATCACTGAATGCTTTCCCATGAGTCAGAAAGAATGATTTTCATAATAAAAATCACATGTTCAACACAAACAACTGGAGCGCCTTAGAAAACAAAATCCCAATGCATTAGTCTTTAGCTGTCTCAACAGGCAAATGGCTCAAAGCTTTACAGGGGTTTATATCTGTGGAAGACAACAGGAGGTATATTTACACTGTGCTGGTGTTTGACAGCAGGTTTCACTGCTGTAGCCCAACCTCAGACGACAGCTAACTGGAAAAGACAAGACTTCAGATCATTAGCTTCTGTTTAATATTGGAATAGAAGACGTCTTTTTTGTGGAGAAAACACACAGCACCTTCATCTAGCTTCTATACATGTTGTGACATGTACATCCTGAGGTAGATTTCCACTGTTTCAAATATCTTAATAGTGGTTGTCAATGTCAATGAAAGGTACGTCACTGGCAAAGCCCTGGATGTGACTTGATTCTACCAGTTTGTAACTTGGACAGATTATAAGGCAATGGGTTCCTTGGCCCGGACCACCCCCTAGACTCCCCACCCCAGACCCCCCACCCCAACCCCACCCCCACTGCTTCTCAATAGACAACTGAAAAAGACTAAATAATGTGGTAAATAATGTAATGCTACTGAATCACAAGTGTTACACACACACACAGGCAAACAGTAACACTGACAGATTTGATATAGTTGTTTGTGTCCTTTTGCAGTGGTCTTTTGGAAATTTACTCATTGTGGGACATTGTGTCAGTTTCTTTCTTATTATGACCGTTTTGTTAATCTCGTTTGGTAAATTTTATCTCTTTGTTGTCATTTGTGTCTCATTGTTGTCATTTTGAAGTCTTTGGGTTTGTCTTGTGTGTTGTCTGTCATGACTTTGAGTCTTTTGGTTGTCGTTTTGTTGCTTTGTTACAAATTTTTTTGTTGTGTTTTTTGTGTGTGTGCATGTCAACCACCGGAGACATCAGAACTGCGCCCATTGAGTAATCTATCATGTTGATGAGTGCAGTGGGACTGAAAAAGAAATTTCCCTGTGGGACTCCTTGGGGCTCTCATAAGCACTCCTGGTTGATGCATTCTGTGGAGACTGGATCAGGGATTTTCTTTGGATCGCATCTCTCTGGATCAACTGTCATCCCAGTGTAGTCTATGCAGAAGACGCTTCGGTGGCGTTCCCCACGACCACAAGTTCGTGAACATGTGGACCACGGTCCCATCTGCCATATGGGGCATGGCAGATCCCCACAAGCCTTGATGTCTAAAGGCTTCAGGTCTTTGTCGCACAGGCTGGAGAAGAAGCCTGCACTATCTCGGCATTCCACATTTCTCCTAGACCATCCAGAACCACAGCTCTTGGAGCATTCAGACCATTCCCCCAGGACCCAATCAGGCATACCGAATGGCTGAATCACATGTAAAGATGGTGATAAACCCTTCTTTTCTTTTGATTTGTTAAAGGTCACATCTCTTGGGATAAAGAAAGTATATTTGACCTTGGGAGGGTTGACATCTCCTGCTGTTGCCAGTATCTGAATGATGATGGCCTCCTTCAGCTGCCTGTAGCTCTGGATCCTCTCCAGCGTGGTGGAGGAGCCACTGTACTTCAGCACAGCCCCCAGCACAGGAATGTCCTGCTCCACCGTGGAAACAGAGAAGTTACCATTGAGGATGTAGCTGCCACTCTCCCGCTTTATAGCCAAGTAGTTTCCATCATGTTTGATCCCTCTGTTGCTCCGCTGTTTGATGTCAATGTTGGTGGCTCCAACAGGAATCGTGACGATATCACTGTATCCATAGCTGGTGGACAAGAAAAAGATCTGAATTTTTACATGGGTCACTTATCAGTTTTTTTTCCCATATAGGTTTAGAGCCTGAATAAATGTGAAGCACAGAGTCAGAGATGAGATGTGATTAATGAAGGTCATAGTAGGAGACGGGGGAAGGCAGCTAGCTTTGCTCTGATCAATGGCTAAAGAATCTGCCCACCTGCTCCTTGCGTCAATACAACACAACATTTAAAACTATTTTTTTCCCCCATTATGGCTTGAATGTCAACAACATGTGTCTACTAAATCTACAAATACAATGAAAAACTAAAGGGCAAAGATATAAGATTCCTTAAAAAATAGCTGCTGTCATTCAATGCTATACTGTATATAGAGGCTCAAATATTTCCATGAACTAGTCTGACTGGTGATTTGTAGCATAGCATAGCAAAGCATAGCACAGTAAGTCAACAACACCCGCCATGAATATGCCTGCAACTGTTAATGCCTTTAATCAGCATGCTTACGTTGCCTTGTTGTAGGAGCCTGTAATCTTCCTACAGGTGAGACCACTCCCTCCACACTCGCCACACTTATCCACCTTCTTGTTGGATCCAATCACCTGGTCACAGCCTGCCTTCACACACTGGCCTTGCACACACACTGATGTGGTATCAGGGCCGCAGGGAGTTCCATCAATCACCTGCAAGGACACGAGTATCTTTATCAATATGTTACAGATTAAATGTAAAAACTTCCCTTCACTGAAACTGGGTGTTTGGACTAGATAAGAGGTTAGAATACACAGTGCCTTCTGTAGTCCAGTATAACTATTCATTGTTTCATTGGGTTAATATTTTGACAATTTACCTCATACTAGTTCCCAATCAGTCCCCTTGAAAGTCTTATGAGGTTCCATGTGGTAAGTCTGATTAACCTCATACTGAGAGATGAAGCTCTCCAGGAACCGATGCTCTAAATGTCTGCAGAGTGTGAGTCGTCGATCTTAGAATCAGAGCAGCAATGGGACTCCTTACCTTCGGTTCAAACACCTTGAACTCACTGCTGCCTTTGGCTCTGCAGAACAGCTTACACCGGTCTCTGGGAGAAACACCAGCATACTTCGGGATCCACTGCTTCATGTTCCCGTTGTAGTCCAGGTAGCTGAGGCTGTTGTACTTCTCACACTGCTCCTCTCTGAAACTCTTCCCTGACAGAAAAACACTGAGGTCAACAGGAAGCCCCTCCAGTATAGGGACCGGTCAATGTATAATAATATCAATAGAATCTGTGGGGTGACTGCCATTAAACTGTCTGATAGTCAAGACCTGACATGACATTGACATTAATTTCTCTATCCATCCGTTTCCTTGTTTCTTCTGTTTTTTCGGGTCATGGGGGTTGCTAAAGCTCATCCCAGTGGACTACGGACAAAGGGCGGGGTACGCTCTGGACGCACCACGTAAAAGACCACTCACGCCCACAGTCAATCATGATCGATTCGTATAAGCTGCTTTTTTTTTGGTGGTGAAAGGAAGTTGGAGAACTTGGAGAGAATGCACGCAGAAAATATAACATACACACTGCGCAGAAAGGACTTCAACCTGGAACCATCTGGCTCTGAGGTGAGAGCGCTACCCACTGCGCCTTAGTCTTGCCTGACATTTAAATAAAGGAAATTTTTCATTATAACTCCCTGACACAATGTTATATCCACTTGTACTTGTCAGCGTTAACATCTTTCTGTGCATTCTGTGAACTGAATGTGTTTTAGTGTCTGAGATTGATTAAGATGAAGATGAGGATGAGTCACGTAGGTCACCAGCAGATGGAGTTAGTCCTGTACCTATCGCCTTAGGACACACACTATGCTATTCTGGAAAATAATGGTAATAATGATAATTATAATCATATAAGAATACCACATCAAGGAAAATGAACTGTAGTTCATCTTCATACTTTATTACATCCTGCGAAGCAGTGATGTAATTGTCAGTGTTTGTGTGTACGTCCGTCCACCAAATATCTTCACAACTGTTGCAGTTAAAAATAGGAAACAAAAAGCACATTACTCGGGCAGCAAAGGGGATGAAGATGAGATGATGACCGTGACCTTGAGAAAATTAGGTCAAGTTCAAATTTCAACATTTTTTTGCACATATCTCAGGAACCAGATAAGATAGAAAGAGGAAACAAAAGGCATTATATTCAAGGAGAGAAGTGGATAAAAATTAGATCTCATCAAGGTCAAGGTCAAATTTTCATCTTTTATACCTTGTTGTACTACCTGTTGTACTGCCTGTTGTACTGCCTGAGTTGTACTGCCTGTTTACCGTGGGTCAGAGAGGACTGCAATTTCATCTGTGCTGTATGTGGTGTGTATATGGTACACTTGACAATAAAGCTAACTTTGACTTTTTAGTCAAAGTTACTTCTCTGAAAAATACTTCTCAAATACTTCTCTGAAAAACAGATGAGATATAATCACAAAACAAAGAGCAACATTTTGTGGAAGCCAGAGGCACAAAAATTGTGATGATGACCCTCACCTTTGGAAAAATGTGAATTCTGGGGTGTCGTGGGATGTTGCAGTCTCTGACTGCCTTGTTATCATTTTTTTGTTTATCTTCCTGCGTTCTGCTTTGTGGTTGTGTTGGAAAATCTGTTTTTTTTTCTGTCTCTGTGTTTGAGTTTAAATTAATGAAACCTTTGAGACCTTTTATGAGTTCTTAAAACATTCACGTACAACTGTGTTCCGAACGTGAACTTCTAACACAGAATCTATCAGGGTTGAGTTTTGTCTCCTCTCACCTGTATCACTGTCACAGGTCTGCGTGTTGCAGGACTGGTACTGAACCCGTTGTCCCTCGCAATACTTCCCTCCGTTCTGAGGTACTGGGCTGCTGCACTCCCTGTAGGAAAACTCCACCCCTCCTCCACATGTTCTGGAGCAGTACTGCCACGGTCCCCACAAGCTCCAGCCTCCATCCACAGCAACCTGCGGTCACACAGGCCAGAAGAAGGGAATGCGAAGTTTGAGTGGTTGGCCAGAGATCAGCACTAAAGGCAATCTCTGCTGCGAAAAGAAACCTCAGTCTGGTTTCTGGGCTTGAGGCTGCACAGCGTGTTAGCGCGCCGCAGCTTCAGGCTACGTCTGCACTGAAGCCCGGCACACGCCTGCTGTCTGCCACTACCCGCACGTGTCAATCACTACCAGAGAAACCAGCGTGTGTGTGTGTGTGTGTGTGTGTGTGTGTGTGTGTGTGTGTGTGTGTGTGTGTGTGTGTGTGTGTGTGTGTGTGTGTGTGTGTGTGTGTGTGTGTGTGTCCTTTCCAGAAGCTTTATGAGTTTGGACCGGCTAACATCCTGGCTGCCAGTTCTGGGCTCAAGAACAGATGTGTGATCAGAACACAAGGAGAAGATATCAAGACGAGCCAAAAGAACCACTGAGAAATATAAATGTTCTTTAAGGAAACATTAAAAGGCCTCAAACAGCAGATTTAAACTCACCACAAAACCACAGAGTGCTAATCCTGTGTTAGCCTGGAGTTTCACTCACATCTTCTACACAAAACACACACACTTCAAACTTCCACTGATGAACAGACAGACAGACAGACAGATCGACAGATAGATTCACATATTTTCTGCTTATTTATGAGTGTGAAACTAGAACCATCTGTCTCTCATCATTCTGCTGAGACACTCAGAGCCTTTGACTTTTACAACAATAAACTCGATTGGTCCATTCCAGGGAAAATGAGCCATATGTTTCAAAGGAAATGAGTCACCAGGAATTCTGGGCGCTTTGCAGCAGCATGCTGAGCAGCAGCACAAACATGCAACATGTCATGAGCGGTAAATTGGTAACTAGCGCACTGCTAACGTTACATTAAGTCAGGGTTGTAGGATCAAAATTCCTGAGAAATCACAGCTGCCTGACTCAAGGATTCTAAACGAGAATCAGGACAACAGTTTAATCCTTCTCTTTTGTTTCTGACACAAGCTTTTACTTTAAAAACCAGCAGACGTACCAGGGGCTGCATCACTTCCTGGGTTGGCTTGCATGCTCCGTGGAGGCAGGTGCCGTTGGGGCTACAGGGTGTGCCATCAGCCCAGGGCAAACTGCCGTTCTTGGTGGAGCACTGATGGGTGCCATCCTCCTGACACCAGAGCTGACTGCAAACATCACTAGCTGAGATGTTTGAGCACAGGACAAACTCCTCTCCAAAGATCTGCTGGCACTGCTGGTCCAGGCTGTACTTGGTGCCTGGCAGCTCTCTTGGTAAAGGCATGGTACTCTCTGGGACGTCCAGCAGGCAGTCCCCTGGGGAAACAATAGAGACAACAGAGAATGAGACTCAATATGTTTTATGGAGAATACGGGCTGTGACATTTGGTTGAGGCATGACAACAGACAAAAGATATTTGGGTCAAGTTGTGTCCCTATAATAAAAATGGCTCTAGATGTAACTGATGCAATGTCTGTTCATCGGCAGCCTCCTGCTCTGAATCTGGGTAACTGACAGCTATTGTAAATCTGACCTTATTCAGTGTTCCTCTAATAATTCTTCCTAGCATTCAACAAGCTCTTTGTCTGGTGTTGTCAGTGATGTCCGTACATTGGAATGAACATTCCTTTGCTGGATGACGTGTCCAACTGATAAAGAACATATATGGCCGATCCCAGCTGCTGCTTTTGGCTGCAGTGACGAAGAACAGGAAGAAGCCCACTGCATGACTCAGTGCAAAAGAAGGTTCACTCATTGGACACCGAGCACACAAACACTACAAGATGCACATGATGAGATGGGAAGGGGGGCAGCAGAGGTGAGGCAAGGCAAAGAGAGAGAAATGGAAAGGGTATGGAAGTGAGGATGAGGAAAAAGAAAATGTGAGGGTTAGATAAAGTATTACAGCCGAGACTTGGTTACAGGTACGAGCAGGACCCACAGCCAGAATTCAGAGGGATATAATGGACTCTGTAACAGAACCCCTGTCAGACAGACATCGGCGTTGGCACAGAACCACTCAGAACACATAACCCAGACACATTTCGTACCATGACCCTTGTCAAAGAATTCAGTGATGTAGAGAGAGCTGCAGGGTGACCAAGGCGCCGTCTTATTCAGGCTGACGAACAGAGGAGCCATCAGGTAATGTCCCCCCAGGTCTCCAAACATCCTTTCACAGGTCTTGGAGTCATCGTGAGGCATACTCAACACATGACCTACACAGGCAGAGGACAGACACCGGTTCAGCTGAGAGTAAAACACTTTGCTGATGTCATTCTGCAAGCGTGAGCTCACCAAGCTCATGAGCAGCTGTGAAGGCAGCTTGTAGCCCGTTGTCCTCAATCACTGAGCAGCTTCTCTTGGGATCGCACATTGTCCCAACATCGGCCACA
This sequence comes from Antennarius maculatus, assembly GCA_013358685.1. Lineage (NCBI taxonomy): Eukaryota > Metazoa > Chordata > Actinopteri > Lophiiformes > Antennariidae > Antennarius > Antennarius maculatus. The sequence goes on along the minus strand of CM023613.1, from coordinate 2,718,362 downwards.
CCCAAAGTGCTGCAGCTGTTCTGTCCACAAATGTCCTAAAACCCAAGTACACAATCCACTTTATTCCCCCAGCATATAGTGGCAGATATGCCCTCTGACATTTAGAACTGTTACACTTTCAGGAATATATGGACAAAAATATCTCACATTTTTAGTTTTTATTACAATTCCCAATCTCTGCTAGAAACTCCTTGCAAACTTAACAACATTCCCAAAATCTTTAACCTTCTTTGGGGAATTCCAGCCCAACATAAAGGTCATGACATATCCAGAATGTGGTGACATCATTACAGTGGTGAGGACACTTCTACACAAGGACAGAAACATTTTACTGGTTCTCGTCATTTTGGTGTGGAAGCAAACAGACATCCTTGAGCACCAACAATCTGCCCCTTATAGCCCCATTATTCTTAAAATTTAACAAAAGGTAGGAATTTCCCCACATTTTACTTATTTTTTACTTCAACCACACACATAATTTTACAGTTCAGTAATTTAATAAGATCAGTGATATGATAAATGAGATTATGTAGAGGCTCAAAGACCGCAAAGATTGGTTCATATGTGTACAACATGAATACAAAATCCTGCATTTTCTTACAAAACTTTTGGCATAGTCCAATGTCTCACTGTTCATTGACTTATCTTCAATGATGTTATCAATCAGTCTGCAGGAGGCCATCATAGTTGTTTGTGCTCTCTCTACGTGACGCCAGATTCCACGAGTAGGAGCGTTTCTGAGCAACCATGAACAGCCTGCAGACTCCAGAAAAGATGTCCCCTTTGTGTGTTTGGAGATAAATGTGGCAAACCCAGAGAGTGATGTAAAATACATTCTGCACTCACACAACCATGTAGCCCTTTGACAACACCACATTAAGTCTGTGTGCTTAGCAATGCACAAACATGGCACTTGGGGTAATTGCATTCACTTTGGCCTGCAAACCCTTTAAGGCTCAAGTTAAAACAGCAGCTCCATCATATGTCCATGCCACAGTTTCATCAAATAATTAAAAAAATGTCTGAGCAGTGATCAGTGGTCACCAACCCCTAGGCTGCAGACCGGTACCAGTCTGTAGGGTCCATTGGTACTGGGCCGCACATTTTTTCTGTTTAATTCATTATTTGATTCTGATGCTTTGTTTTGGGAAATGAGCAGATTCTCGTCTCCACATCTGTCTATGAGTCACCCTTTACACCTGTCAAGAAGCTTGCCTCGGTCACATGACTACCTTCTTAAAGGGGCCACTGCTCCGGTTGCTAACACAGATTGTATTACCACTAGATTGAAACTCTCAAGCTACCAAAATAAAGAAAAACAAACGTTGGCACAATGCTATGAAGACGCTGCTAATAAAGTTGCGCACATATTGGATTCATATTTATTACTATATTTACAAAAAGCAGTTCTTATGCTAGTTCTATCATTTTATTTTGATGCCTCGAGCCTTGAGATGAAAGTGTTATAATACATTTGTAGAAATATATTTTTTTAAAAAAACATATTTGACCATTTAACTGTTGAAATTTTAGGGGAAATTCAACTTCCCCTTGAGTCTAAGAGAAATCTGACAGATATACAGGAGACATGCAACAGACATACAACAGACAAAACAGACGTAAAACAGACAAAACAACAAATACACATGTGGTGGATCTGTTTGATGTGCAACCATTAAGGACATTTCATTTAAATCTGAGTGGAACTACCAGCTGACATAGGGGACAAACTAATGGCATCATTCTATTAAACACTGCAGTGAATATAGAAGGTGTGTGGGCGGCCCTGTCTGACTGTTAAACTAATCATGTAGGGTGGAAGACTGTCTATTTATGAGCAGCTGTTTTTAGTCTAGTTTCAAGAAATTAAAAAACATGTTGCTAGGTCTTTCCGTCATGGAGCAAATAAATATTGTCAGCATGCAGATGTCCAGGGGAGGGGATGTGGAAAAGTGTGGTGCATCAGAGCTGTTGGAGGATGGAGACGGATGGAGACGGATGCAGCCGTGGCCTCACCTCAGCCTCCACAAAACCACAAGGCAGGAACCGTCTGTGATATAAAACACATCTGGAGCTGCTGTTTGAAAGCAGCCCAAACTTGTTCCAAGTAGCATCCATCACTCGTCTACACAGAGATGCTCGGAAATAATGCTGGGTGCATGGCATACAGCGCAACGGCGCTGTATCCCCCTACACGCAACAGCCGCTATCAGCAGTCACCGTCTCTTCCCACAGTGGAAACACCTTCAAGCCGTCTCGTACTACCGTCTCTAGGCCTGACAGCGAATGGGCTCTAACGGTGTCAAGCGTGATTTGCAGCGGCACTAAAGTTAGCTCATCCACAAGGAGCCTTCCGCCCTCCGTTTCGAGGCATATCTCCGCAGAAATGGAAAAATAAACACAAACCAGGTTAGTGAGAAAGACGGTTTTCCCAATTGAACGTTGCTTCAACAAATCCAAGCCAGACTGTAAAATCCCACATGTTTAGTTCATCGCTGCACCGACATGACGACGTGAATCCTCACATCAGTGCAATTAGCGATAGCTAACAATTACTCTTTTTTTGTCGGCTACCTCTGGTAGCACATAGCAGAAACCCTAAACTCTGAGGATTAGTCTGTTTATTTCCTTTAAAGCATCATCGGAGCACAACAAGTTTTCTCTCGTTGTAGGATACAACATGCCCATCTTGAGATTCTTTCATTTCCTCACAGCCCCAGAAAGGTTTCTTTTGGTAAATCCTCACCTTGTTTCATCTTTTCTCGTGTCCCTGCTCTAAAATACGACAACTGTACCAGAGCAAGGGCTCCGATACACACAATAAACACAATTCATCTTAAAACTGAATCACGGTTGTTGTTGTTGCAATGCATTTTGGTTTCAAGTCATTTTTATTGTCTCTAAACCACTTTATGAACTGCAGCTGAACTAGATTCTGCTGTGTTTAGTCACTCATTATGTGGGAGTTGTTGTTTATGAATTGATAATAAAAATGCCAGACTATCTACAATAAATAGCAACAATAAGCGGGTGTGGTTCTTTTAGCAACTTGGAGACTAGGAGACAGAGCTCCACCATCAGTATAAATCCTCAATAACTCTCATGCATATTCTGTATATTTCCTCATTGCATTTCTAAAGTGTACTCTTTACTGTTTACTTATGTTTTTGTCATTTCATCTTTATTCCATTTTTTCTTACTTAAAATTCCCAACACCTAGTACACTGTGAGTGAAGTTAAACTGGAGTTTCATGTTTTATGTGCACAAACTTGGCCGATAAAGTTGATTGTGATTGTGATCTGTCTTTCTTTCTGCCTTGCGAACACATAAAACTATTTAATGCGAAGAACCGCACTTAAAACATTTTAGTTGAAGCAAATATAAAGAAGCAGACTTTGAGGTGACTTTTGCATGAATGAAATTTAATATATTAACATTTAATAGTGAATTTAGTTGGGGTTTTTTTTTTTTTTTGCTGACTTTGTAAGTTTTATTTGAGCATTTCAAATTACGAACAGGCTTGAGTTATATAAAACGATAATTATAGTTTCCCGACAAAACATTTTAAACATCCCTATTTCTGTTGTTTCTTTAAAATTATTCTGATACTCCTTATGAATTGAATTGTATTGATCCCAAGGATCAATACTTGGCCCACTGATGTTTGAATTTTGCAGACTTATATGACATCAAACTCTTCTTCATTTGAGGAAGTCGGTTCGTTTGTCATGCACGTGATTCTCTTGTCATCACATGACCTAAAAAAACATGACCTAAACATTTTCATATTTATAAGAAACTTCCTGTTTGTGTTATCCACCCTGCAGGAACAAGGAATGTCAGTTTTGACTTTTAATTCAGTTTTGACAGAGGTGTTCTCCAATAGGAATGTTGAGTCGTGCAAGTGTTTATCGATTGGTTAAACACATGAGCCAATCAAACACCTCCATTTCAGATTTGATATCATCCCACACTGTGACCAGATTTAATCTGGTTTTCACAGACAGCTGATCGATTCTTGTGCTTCTGAGCTAAAAAGTTTGTTTTGTGGTCAGATTCAGGTGTGTTTTATGTCAGGTGTGTGCCTCACACTCACCTCTCTGGTGAACAACATGGCCGTGTCGTAGTGCTCTGGGTGCCTCTGGCTGGGGGGGTTGAAGAACTGCTGCCAGGAGCAGAAGTTTCTTAACGCCACGCCACCGTTGCTGGAGACTTGTGGTCCGACCTCCTCGTCCTCCACCACCAACATCTTCACCAACACCAAGTTTACGGAGTTCTTTATGCTGGGGTGTTTGTAAAGCTGGGCCACCATCGACATCAGGGTCAAAATGTAGTGCTGGGGAGGAGAGCAGACGGGGCATTTAAAACCACGAGCTCTGAGGAAGGGGTTCAGACGAGTAACAGAACCTTCATCTGCTGCGGTCTGCACAACATGCTTCTGCCTGCAATGCAGATATTATGTCTCCAGTGACATGTCACAAAAAACACTTTGTTGTTGACCATCAGTCCCATTTCATCACCATGGGATGAAACTTTCTAAAATTAAGTTGTTTTTACTCAAACTGAAACATTTCTGACTTGTAGTCTAATCTGCTGCCTTTAAAGGGGATGAGATGTGTTTTTTTTTTTGTTGTTTTTTCATTAGGAGGTCTGACTGTTATTCACACAGGACAGTGAGTTCAATCAAAAACACTCACATGTAACTTGCACCTCAAAAGAAAATGATTTGCGGAACAGAAAAACAATATTTTCAATCTTTTTTTTTCCCAAATGGCAAATTTCGGTAAACATCCTATTTTTTTTAACCAGAAAGCCACCAAATGACTTTTGTTTTCGTTTCTTGAGAGGCGAGGACGTCAGTGTTTTGTCCACAGTCCCATCCTGCATGCATAGAGCTGATAAATCACTGTGAATATGTGAGATTGTGGCCTGATGTACCAAAAGGTCGGTTTAAAAAGACTTTCCCTGGGAACATACAGTATGTCTGCATCATGTTTTTCTAAATGTGACACACACACACACACACACACACACACACACACACACCGACTCTGACTTATGAATATAACAAACACCAGGTCATGAATATGAAACCAGACATGATGTGTAAAGAGCAGCCTCGACCTGGTTCGTTATCCGGCCCCATGGGGGTCTGGTGCCAAACGCTCAATGTGGGATGAGGCAGATGTTTTGGCAGCAGAGCAGCTTGTTAAGTACAAACAGACAAGAATTTGGCTGATCCTGACTGACTGTCCTCCTTTTTTTTTTTTTTTTTTAATATAAAAGTATGGCTTGGGTCAGCTCCAGCTCCAGCACACACAGGGCTGATATGTTTGAGTAAAAAAAAAAAAAAGTTTACTTTTTATATTACTGTCACAAATGAAATGTGAATATTTTGTGTGTTTTATATGAGGCAGAGCATAAAACGCTCAATTTAATGAATTTACGACACTGACAGATGAAACTTATTGTGACTCTTCTCTTGAGTTCGGAGCTGCCAAATCCTGACCGAGTCCTGAGGAATGTGCTTCGGCATTGCTCGCGTTTCTGTTGCCTGACCTCTTTCTGAATGGGTGGAAAACAGGGAACCCATCTACTTCCTCTCAGCTCTGCCACTGCCAAGACATGTTTTATGAAGTAGCACAGAAAAACAAATCCCTGCCACTCAATGTCTAGGATCTAACAACAGGTCGTGCGTAAAAGACGGATGACGTCTTTATCTCCTCTGATAAATTATCTCTGAGATGTTCAGGTTTCTATCATGGGTGTGTACAGGAAAGAATTACCACAACGTTGTCTGACCTTTATTTCATCTCCATAGAAGTGGGTCATGGTGGAGTCTGCTACTACCAGCGTCTCTATGAAGCGCGGAGCGGAAACAAAGCGTCTCCGTCGAGGTTCCCTCTGCGCGTCACTCCGGTCGTGCGTAAAGCTTTCCTCATGGAACCCCTCCGGTCGGGTCTCCGCTGCCGCATGATCAAACAGGAGGGGGACACCGGGGCCCTTAGTGAATGTCCTCCTCTTGATGACATGCAGCTGCTGTGTAGAGTCCGGTCCCAGGCCCCCGCCAACTTTGGGCTCAATGAAATACTCTTTCCCCTCCGTTACGAAGGAGCCGAAGATCCCAGCGCACAAACTGACAGAAACAACAGAGTTCTGATCTTGATCTACGTTCCCTGAGTAAAAGCAGCTTCTGAGTCGATCTTCACTCTCCTCCTCCTGGTTCATGAAAGTCTGGAGATCCGTGCGTAAAGCGCTGCGTAAAGCTCCAACATCTCTCGCTTTGACGCGCTGGATGGTGAAGGCAGGGGCCAGAAAGCTGGTGTCCGGGATGAGGCTGAGGGTCATGTCCTGACCGAAGGCGCTCAGGAGGAATCTCGGTGGGTCCTCGCTTCGTTTCCAGAAACGGCCGCCGCTCCTTCCGTTTATCCGAACAGGTACAACATCTTCTGATTCGAACGGAGTGGAAAGAGTCGCGTTCACACTGCACAGCAGCAAAAATATCAAATTCAGAATGGAACACATCTCCTGTAATAAAAATAAAAGATTTGTTTGGTTTTTTTTAATCAGTTTATGTCCTTTATGTGTAGTTAGTGTCTTTTCCAGTGGAGGGTGTCTCCTCTCTGATCTGCTCTTTGTTGATTGACGGTGGTTTTCCGGTGCTCTAAAGTCTGTCTTGGACAAAGCGTGTCTGATGTTGCATTTCAGGCTCTCAGTTTCCGTTTCTAATCCCCTGAACGCTCTCGGTGTTGTTGCACCACTCAGCAGCCCCGCTGCAGTCCAGACGCATCGGGGGTATTTATACTACCCTCTCTCCTCTGGACACGAGGAGGTTTATTTTTGATACCCTCGGTTGCTGGAAATTCTCCTCCCACTCTCACTTCTCAAGATACTCGCAAATAAAAGGGATCCAATGAGGATACGTCGACCCCCCCCCCCCCCAGTCTGAAATAGCTTGACAACCATGCTCCTATTATTAACCCAGCGTGCTATGAGGCATCTATACTACACATAGTTCGAAGTCCGCTTCTCGAGATATTTCGGAGCCGTCTGTGAGTGACAGCCCCCCCCGCACCCCCCACCCCCGCAGAGTCCGAAGCCTCTCAAGGCTGCAGGACAGGGGCCGGGGGTGAGCCGGGAGCTGACCCCCACCCAGAGATAAACACACAAACAACAGTTTTCAGTTTATAAAGCAATGATTCACTCACAGTAAACCCATATTTTAATCACAAGATAACAGAATAACTTTTTAAAGTTTTTTTATAAGTAATTTTTAAGTTTAATTGACACAATTATTAATCTTCTTTAATTTAAAAAATTTTTTAAATAAATTGAATTAACACATTTATTAATCTTCTTTCATTTAAAAATATGAAAAATAAATTAAGTTAACACATTTATGAATCTTCTTTAATTTAAATTTAAAAAAATTAAATTATCACATTTAATAATCTTCTCTAATTTAAAAAAAAATTAAAAATAAATTAAATTAACACATTTATTAATCTTCTTTAATTTAAAAAAAATATTTTTAAAATAAATAAAATTCAATTTACACAATTATAATTCTTCCAGTCCCACAAGAGGCCCTCAAAATACATTTAATTTTTGATTATTCTCTGCTGCTGTACAAGACCAGACATGCCATCCACTGAATCACCTCACGGTGACTCTTCGCCCTGCGACACAGGATTGTAGTTCCACTCCTGTACCTGTAGGTGGAGCCAAAGCACTACAAATTTGTTGAGGGGCAACGTGGCGCATAGAAGCTCCCCAAATTTGGTCCAACATGTTCGCAGAGGCGCTGGTGGTCACGCAGTACCAACAGATGTCGCTCCAGGCCCGCATGTCCTTTTACGCACGAATGTTCGATGCTTCCACGTTCATCTGATTGTGAATCATTATTACTCTAAAGAAAGCTGTAGTTTCCTGTAATAGATGGATTGATTTATTGTGTTTCAGTCATGTTTATAATATTCATATTTATTCTATAATTAAATAGTCGCAGAAAAGCCACATCTGCTGACCACCGACTGGAGTGTTTGGAGAGTTCCAAGTGGATGCGGCTCAAACCGGGACGGGCGGCCAATGAGCTGAACGCTGCGCGCACATCGAACACGACATCCGACCGCGGCTTTAAAGGTCCGCAGCTGAGAGAACTGGGTGGTCAGTAAGGAAACGGATGCAAGACGAGAATGAAGCTGGAAGGCAGTGGGGGGGCTTGGTGAGTGCTGCATAAGCACTGCGCACAACTTCAGTGCAAAGACAGAGCCGCAGCCCGCAAAGCGCGCAACTCCAGAGGAGCAGAGATGGCTCTACTCATCAGCTCCTTTATTATTTTGACCAAATTCATACTTTATTTCAATCCGACACGCTGCACGGAGGTGGATTTCTGCACACCAACCCGCGTGGATCATCCAAAGCATCAGCAGCATCAGCAGTGGCGCGAACAGGTGACTGGGGAGCGCGTCGTTTTCACACTCAGCGCGTTTAAACAGGACTTCTACCTCCACCTCATCCCGGATTCCAGCTTCATTATTCCGAGCAGATGGCCCCCCCAGGGCAGCTCCACAGCATCCATTGACCTCAGAGAGTGTTTCTACTCTGGTGATGTCAACGCAGACCCGGACTCCTTCGCAGCGCTGAGCCTGTGCTCAGGTCTGACCGGGGGGTTCTACTATGATGGGATGGAGTATTTCATCAACCGCACCAGGACTGAGGACGCATCAGCAACGTCTGGATTTGGGAACCTTTTCCAAAGGACGCACGTCATCCACCGGAGACGCGCTGCGCGCTCCGGCAGCAACTCCACCAGCAGGTGTGTGGTCACACCTGACACCAACTTCAATGTTTCCCTGGAGGAATACAAGCACATCAAACTGGAGGCTCACGGCCAGTTATCTGAGAAAGTGTTGAAATCACTGGGGAGGTCAAAGAGGTTCGCCTCCATCCCCCGCTTTGTGGAAGTGCTGGTGGTGGCGGACGAATCTATGGCCAAATTTCACGGGGATGACCTAAAGCATTACCTTCTGACCCTCATGTCAGTAGCAGCTCGGCTCTACAAGCACCCCAGCATCCTGAACTCCATCAACATAGTAGTGGTGGGCTTCATGGTGATGAATGAAGCTGACAAGGGACCAAAAGTTTCCAGTAATGCCGCCCTGACTCTGCGCAACTTCTGTTCCTGGCAGAAGAAGCTGAATAAACACAGTGACAAACACCCGGAGTACTGGGACACGGCCATACTGTTCACCAGACAGGTAAGCAGGAGGACAGACAGCCACCTGATGCACCTACAGACTCAGTCAATCTCTGCTGGATGGATGAGGAGACGTCTTAGTTCTGCAGATCCCTTCATTTGATGGAATTCTGCATCTGGAAAATAGAATCTGAGCAATTTCTTCCCATGAAAGACCTCCAGGAAACAGGCTGCATAGTATAAACACCTTCAGAATTACGATTCTCCTGCTCATTCATTCAAACTGATAAAAGCTGACACTCCTGACAGCATCCCGTCAGATGCCAGCTGGCAGGCGATCCCGAGGGCCCCCCTCCGATATCTGCAGTTCAAAACACATTTTTGTGTGTACACTGACGGTAATACGTGTAGGACAGTCTAATGTTATGTTTGTAAGGCACAGTGAGAGCAGCTGGGTTAGAGGGTGAGTGTTGTGGACCCCAGTTCATCGTTCACTCGCTGAGAATGAACAGAACGTCACGCTGATATTTGATGAGAACAAAAAAACCCTGATCAGGAATATTGACAGCTGACAAAAGAGAACTGGACTCTTGGCTTGAGGAAAGAGCTGCTCAGCTCTACTCCAGGAGCTTTGGGGCTTTCCACTAATAACAACAATCTAATAATTATTTAAAAGTGATTAGTTCTGGTGGAAAACAATTTTCCTGTTATGTTAAATAGGATTAAATGTCTAAAAAGTTGGTTAGGCTGTACAAGTATAGAATTTTGACGCACTGAGGCTGTCCAGACCCCCTGCTTTCGTTGAGACTAGAGCAGTAAGTCAACCACAGTTCTTCTTCTCCTTCTTCTTCCCTCTATAGCCCAGCCACATCAAATCATGTTTGGAATGCAGCTTTTGTCCAGTCAGATTTTTAAAATAACAACACGTGAGTTTCACTACAGACTCAAATCTGTGTCACCAGGATCTTTGTGGGGCCACAACCTGCGACACCCTGGGGATGGCTGACGTTGGGACCATCTGTGACCCAAAGAGGAGCTGCTCTGTCATCGAGGATGACGGCCTGCCCTCAGCTTTCACAACCGCCCATGAACTTGGTAAAGAAAGTTTCACCATTAACTCTAAAATGCAAAGACCACCAGTAAAAGGTGATGCTACTTTTTGGAGTTATGGTGATGCACGTTTGGCGTCTTCATCAGGGAAGTCAAGACTCTAAATTTATACCAAATGTAAAGATGTTGATTTGATTTGGTGTATTTCCACTTGAACGATGTTCTGTCAGAGGTGAAAATGGGTAAGGAGCTGAATGGTGCTAATCCTTCATGAAAAGCTATGAAATGACATAAAGTCTAAAGCCCTGTGCTTAGAGCAAAGCCTATTTATGATACAGCTCTAATGATGGCTTTAGAATAAGTGAGACTCCTGCCTGAAACCAGATGCAGTCATCATGGCTGAGACCCGAGTCCCAGGAGACACTTTGGCTTACGTTGCTTATAAATGTAGAGTAATCACGTCTCCTGATTGAATATGCTAGGGTTTATGGGTACTCTGGTTCCTTTGGAAAATGCTACATGTTTGTACTGAGGGAATGAAATGAATTCCCCTGTTGGCTGTTTTAGAACACGTGAGCCAAACTGAATCTTCTCACACATTCCTGTCTGGTGTGACATTATCCTCAAATCAGTCCGAGCATGGTTTGTTTGGCCTCAGACACACATTAGCTCCTCCATGTTTGGTCGTTCTTGTGTTAGTATCTCAGAAATCTCTATCACCACAACAGTAAGCCTTACTCTATCACTAATGGCTTATAGTACAGGCAAACCTCGGTTTCCGACCACAATTCGTTCCGGACGACTGTTAGAATAGCAATTTGTTCGAATTCCAAATACATTTTTCCCATTACAAATAAAGTAAATGGTCTTAATCCGTTCCAAGACGCTAGAAAACTACCTTTTTTCAACATGTTATTTCATAATGTCATTTATATGTCAAATTGTATAGTAATGAAACATATCAGAGAAATGTGAGAGAAAGAAGCAAACACGAGAAAGAAATAAAAGAAAGAAAGAAAGAAAGAAAGAAAGAAAGAAAGAAAGACTTTTTTTGACTTTTTCAAAAACACTTTAATCACACTCAAAACATTTTACAATTTTACATTAGATGAAAACACTAAAGAGCTTCAAAAACATTAAAAAAACGATAAGTAAGAGGAAATACAATCTAAAATCAGTGCATTATATCAGGAAGTTTGCAAAATTGAGTTGATCATCAATTAAAGTGCATAGGACATTTTTGTGACACCACATGTTCCTAAAGTTATTTAGGTCTTTTGAAAAAACATTCTCTGATTCGATCTATTGTACCCAGCACCGTAGACGAATTTCCTCACATTAAAATTTTCACTGAACAGATTAAAAACATTCGTTAGAAGAGTGAAGAGCACTGCAAGTCTCCCACACTCACTAAAAGCATGAAAGACTGTCTCACGAAGGGGACAGAAGGGACACTGGCTGGACACAGCAAAGAAAGAAAGAAAGAAAAAGATTTCTTTTCTGTGTTTTTGCAAAAACACTTTAATCACATTCAAACATTTTACAATTTTTCATGAGATGAAAGTACTAAAGTGCTTTAAAAACACTAAAAACCAATAAATTAAAGGAAATACAATCTAAAATCAGTGCATTATAAGTTTGCAAAATTGGAAGGAAGTTTGCAAAATTGAGTTGATCATCAACTAAAGTGCATAGGACATTTTTGTGACACCAGATGTTCCTAAAGTTATTTAGGTCTTTTGTCGTTTTATAGAAACCAAATTCTAGTTTTAAGCGACATCTGAAGAAAGAAAGAAAGAAAGAAAGAAAGAAATAAAGAAAGAAAGAAAGGAAGAAAGAAAGAAAGAAAGAAAGAAAGAAAGAAAGACTTTTTTTTTTACTTTTTCAAAAACACTTTAATCACATTCAAAACATTTTACAATTTTACATTAGATGAAAACACTAAAGAGCTTCAGAAACACTAAAAACCAATAAGTAAGAGGAAATACAATCAAAAATCAGTGCATTATATCAGGAAGTTTGCAAAATTGAGTTGATCATCAATTAAGGTGCATAGGACATTTTTGTGACACCACATGTTCCTAAAGTTATTTAGGTCTTTTGTCATTTTATAGAAACCAAATTCTAGTTTTAAGCGACATCTGATGTTACAGCAAAAAACAGTGGCTGCGTCTTGAACAGTATTGTTTTCAATTCTTCTCTTCCTGGTCACGTAAATTGCGAGTTTTGCTTCTCCAGAGATAAAGTTTAAAAGCTGCCACTTTCTCTGATTCGATGTATTGTACCCAGCACCGTAGACGAGTTTCCTCACACTAAAATTTTCACTGAACAGATTAAAAACATTCGTTAGAAGAGTGAAGAGCACTGCAAGTCTCCCACACTCACTAAAAGCATGAAAGACTGTCTCACGAAGGGGACAGAAGGGACACTGGCTGGACCCAGCAGGGTTAAAAACAGAGATAAAAGCATTGGAACTGATGGCACCGTGTAAAATTCTCCACTGGAGGTCGGCTGTTTTTTTCTTGAGGGGAGGTTTGTATAGAAGTCTCCACTGTGGGTCAGGTCCATTTCCCGTCATCCTGCTTGCCCAGGCAGTGGGCGCTCTGTTACACAGGTTTCTCTTGTTGATTACTTTGACACAGTATTTGTACAGTATTTTTTTGTTGGCCGTGTGCAGGCTGATTTGTCGTTCATCTCTGAGGAGGGGACCCTCCAGCTCCCCAAACAGGGGACTGATGTGGACCTCAGGGAAAGGATCTTTGCTGTCCGGCACAGTCCCTGTACTATAGTCCAGGAGGAGGCTTCTCTCCTTCCCGGAGAGTCTTTGCCTCCACAGTTGTAGCACCCTCTGAGCCACCCTGGTGGACTGGATGTTCAGCAGGGAGCTCACAGCCTGGGCATCCGCCAACGCTGGCCCGGCGTTGTCCACCAGCTGCTGGAGGGTCAGGGTCCTGGTTCTGCAAAGCGCTGCAGACAGCCCAGGTGTGGCTCCACTGCAGACATCCAGCCTGGCTCCATGTACTAGTGGTTCCTTCAGTAACCAGAACAGAGAGTCAGAGCGTTTCCCTGGGCTTCTTTTAAAAAGGGCCCATGACTTAAAAACACCATGATAGAAAGGAGGCAAACCATTTAACTTTAGAAGCTTAGAATCCATTAAAAACAGTGCAGCATCCAGTCCCAAGTTACTCACACGTTTGAATATGCAGCTAGCTACCTCTCTCCACGTCAGATCCGCTGGTCCGGTAAGAAACCGCTGGATGAACTGTAATCTGAACGTGGCTGTTCTACTAGCCAGGTGGATGAGGCCTTGTCCTCCCTCCTCTCTTGATAAAAACAACACTCCTTGAGGCACCCAATGCAGCCCATCCCAGAAAAAGTTAACAAGTTTGGTCTGGATTTGGGCTAGAAACCCTGATGGAGGGTCCATACAGGCCAAGCGGTGCCACAGCTGTGAGGCTACCAGGTTGTTTATCACTAAAACTCGACCTCTGTACGACATTCTGGGGAGCAACCATTTCCATTTTTTAAGTTTTCTTTCTATTTTTTCAATGACGCCTTCCCAATTCTTCCTGGTTGTTGTCTCATTTCCCAGGTACACACCGAGATATTTGAGACCATCAGTCTTCCAACACAGGTTTTGAGGAAGAACCGGGAGGTTGCCATTCCATTCACCAACAGCAAGGGCTTCACTTTTGCTCCAGTTTACTTTTGCAGCAGTTAAAACATTGAATGAGTTTGTTAGACCCACCAAAACATCAACATCTCTTTGGTCTTTGATAAGAAGATTAGATTTCTATAACACTTTTCTGGACACTCAAAGACGCTTTACATCGGATCCATTATTCATTCACTCCTCATTCATACTTGGTGATGGTAACTACGTGTGGACCCACAGCTGCCCTGGGGCAGACTGATGGAGACATGGCTGCCAATCTGCCCCTACGGCCCCTCCGACCACCAGCGGAACAATCACACACATTCACACACCAGCGAGTGCCCCCACTGGAGGCAAGGAGGGTAAAGTGTCTTGCCCAAGGACACAACGACAAATGACTCGGCAGGAGTGGGAATCAAACAGCCGATCTTGAATCATTGGACGACCCGCTCTACCGCTGAGCCACGGCCGCTCCAAAAGGCGTTTGTTTCGCGTTCGACTTCCAAATTTTATTCGACTTCTAAGACAAAAAAAAAATTCGAATCTTTTGGTTGAATTCCGCCCAAAAAATACCCGGAGGTGAGCTGACAGTGGGAGTCGTCAGCTCACCTCCAGAGCGCTGCCGAGGCGCCCTTGAGCAAGACGCCGTCCCTCTTACGAGTTTGCTCATATGGGCGCACCATAAAGGGGCTGCCCGCCACTCTACCTCCCCCCTGCATGCATACAGGCCCCTTGTGTGTGTGTGTTTGTGTGTTCAGGGCTAGTACACACATATATTATTCAACCAACTGTTCAACTAACTAGAGTGTGCCACTAATTTCCCTGCAGGGATCAGAATCAGTATTATAAAAAAATTTAAAAATTAAAAAAAAAAACTCAATGCCCAGAGGCCAAATGTGGCCCACAAGAGCATAGAGTGTCTAAAAGTAAATAGGTCAAAAGTGTGCTTTTATCAAAAACTACATTCCCCATGATGCAGTAATCAAGCCCATTTTAATGTCCTAAACTTGTGTTTGATGTTATTTTTCTTTATTCATCGATAGTTTGATCCTTGATTGATGGAGTTCTGTGGGTTTAATAACCTGACAAATTAAAAGGATTTATGTTATCACAGAGAAACAAGCAAACATAGTTTTTTTGTGTAACTGTAATGTTTGTAACTTGAATAAGTAATAAATTCAGAGTTATTTAACATTAAGGAGTAGTTACATTTATGTTACATTACACTGAGTTAGTTTGACAACCTTGGCTTCAATTCATGAAGAAACACTTGGAATACTTGACTGGAAGCTTGTATTTCTCGTGCCTCAGGCCACGTCTTCAACATGCCCCACGACAATGTGAAAGCATGTGAGGAGGTGTTTGGGAAGCTGAAGGACAATCACATGATGTCTCCAACGCTGATCCAGATTGACAGGAGCCGTCCCTGGTCTGTATGCAGTGCAGCCATAATCACCGAGTTCCTGGACAGAGGTCACGGTAAGTAACACTTCCTGCATGTGTCCAGCTGGCTGGAGTAAACACACTGTGACTCAATGATGTCACAGATTCAGGTCCACCCTGTCCATGACATCAACATTTATTTCATGTTTTACCCTCATGGTTAAAAAAAAAAACACAATCAGATCTGTTTGGTGTAGATGTAGTCAGCAGAGTCAATGAGAACCAAGCATTAATCAATAATAGATAATAAATGTAAAAGACCGTTATAAAGGAGTTTAAATGAATGCTTCTACATGTACAATGGATCCATGGAAGGATGGAAGGATTGTTGAATGGACAGACTGACAGATGGATGGATAACACCTGATTCTATAAAAATACAATCAGGTGTTATCAATATTTGTGACGTTGATCATTACATTTGTGTTGTTGCTTTATTTCTGCAGGAGACTGTCTGCTAGACCAACCCCAAAAGCATCTGTCTCTCTCAGACAACCTGCCTGGTTCTAGCTACAACCTGCACCGCCAGTGTGAGCTGGCCTTTGGCCTCGGTTCCAAGCCCTGCCCATACATGCAGCCCTGTTCCAAGCTCTGGTGCACCGGAAAGACCCGTGGCCAGCTCGTCTGCCAAACCCGACACTTCCCTTGGTCAGATGGTACCAACTGTGGCAATGGCAAAGTTTGCTACCAAGGAGCTTGCACCAATAAGAACATCACCCTTGACATCAAGGTGAGGGACAGTGAACACACCTGCCAATTATTTCAAAGATAGGTGCTCAGTTGGTCCATTTTTCTCTGTCCAGGTGGATGGTCGCTGGGGGAAGTGGGGTGCATTTGGAGTTTGTTCAAGAAGCTGTGGTGGAGGGGTTCAGCTGGCTAAAAGAGACTGTGACAACCCTGTCCCTGAGAACGGAGGCAAATACTGTTACGGCCTTCGCATCAGATATCGTTCCTGCAACCTTAACCCTTGTCCAGACACAGGTAGGCCCAACTCTGTTCATGTTCATGCAGCAAGACACTTGAATAGCCGAACTGGAACCTTTTAGCCAGATGGTTAGTTACCATTTAGAAAGATGTGTCTGTTATTAGCTTTCTCAAAACCGTAAACCATGAACCTTCATTTATTCTAAAGTAAAACCAGGTCCCGCTAACCCAAAACGTTTTTCTCTTAAGACCACTTTTGCAGAATATTACATTTCACTGAGTTAGCAGGAAACACAAAAGATCAGCAAAACACAAATTAGCAACCAATCAATGGTAATACTGTTAGTTTAATTATCTCACTGGCTTTGGAAAGAACTCTGTCAGCAGCAGCATTTAGAATTGGCAGGTGAGGCATTTGTTTTTTTGCATACCTCCATCACAATTACAGATTCTTTCATTTGGACAATGAACCAAGAATATGAATAAAACCAATCTTTTATACCACATTATCCCCAATATAACAACAGTAATTAAGGGTGTAAATTCTACAGTGCTGGAGTAGTTATCGGCCTATTCTGTTACTGGATTTGTAGGTAAGAGTTTCCGAGAAGAGCAGTGTGAGGCGTTCAATGGCTTCAACCTGAACACCAACAGACTGGGTCCCTCCGTGGTTTGGGTTCCAAAATACTCAGGGATCTCCCCCAAGGACAAATGCAAGCTCATCTGCCGTGCCAACGGGACTGGATACTTCTACGTCCTCGCTCCGAAGGTTTGCAACAAATGTGTTTTAATTGCTTTCTCATGGTAAAATCACCAAGAATGACTGTGTTTTTGTCCAACAACACAAAATAACCCAGCGGTTTCTCTGTCATTAAAGTCTTGGCCAATGACAAATTGACTGCTTTTACATCATTACGATGCTGAGCTGAGTCTGATAACTGCCAGCTGCAGTAAAAATGTGGTTGCAGTGGTATAAGTTGCATAAGGTAACACTGTCAGCTTTCATTACACTGTTAGGAATAGAAAACAGCCTCACTCAGATCTCTCTGAACGACTCTAATATTCTGACCTCAATGGGTGTCAGCTATTGTGATCGCCCTGTCAGTGAACACCTTCACATGAGTCACACCTCGTTGGAGGTGTAGCTGAAATATTTTGATAGAAATGCTGTCAGCTCACGACGTTCTTCCACTTATACGATGTAAGATGTAATGACTGGCAGTCCAAGCTGCACAATAAATGGAATGGAGAGAAAATAAAACACGCAATGACTGAATTTCTTCTTCTGTAACTACAATCTTACCGTACGCTCTCTGGTACTTTGTCTGATTTTCTATTCATTGATCAATAGGTCAAAATCACAAGAATGAAGTTGAGCAATTATTTTTGTTTTGTCATTTCCTGTTTTCATTTGGTGCACCTGAAGATCTGCATGCTGTTTCTGACACCCTGCAGGTCGTGGATGGGACACCCTGCTCTCCTGACACCTCAGCTGTATGTGTCCAAGGTAAATGCACCAAGGCAGGCTGTGACGGCAAGCTGGACTCTAACAGAAAGTTTGACAAGTGTGGTGTGTGTGGCGGGGAGAACCAAGGCTGCAAGAAGGTCTCAGGAATGTTCTCCAAACCTGTGTAAGTAGACTTCATACTGAAGCTTTCTTACATGTGGGGGACACAGCAGAAGGATTGTACTGCACTGTTTTTGCTAGGTGTGAAGTACACCTTTTTGTAGCTTGTCCTGGAAGAGCTTAGTACTGCAATGAGGTCACATAACTTAAACTTAAATTACAGAGGTCTGGTGGTGACACCCACATGCCAAAGTGTCCCTGTCTCAATGTTGACGGGATAACAAGATAAGATATGTGTGGACTTACTAGACAGTATATTTTTTACTCTTTCCCCACTATGGAATGAATACAGGCTTATCTCATCTCATCTCATCTCATCTCATCTCATCTCATCTCATCTCCTCTCATCTTATCTCATCTAATCTCATTTTATCTCATTTTATCTCATCTAATCTCATCTCCTCTCATCTCATCTCATCTCCTCTAATCTCATCTCATCTCATCTCATCTCATCTCATCTTGCTTTATCAAACAATACATGTAGGATCAAAAAATAGTTTCTGTCTTTCGTATTTCCATGTAGTCAGACATTGCTAAATACAGTGTGCCCTTGCACATTCGCGCATCAACGCTTACGACTTCACCTCATCGCGGATTTTTGGTAGGCAGTCACATGATACCATAAGCGCATTCTACTGGCTGACGGCATCCGGAAGTCCACTCGGTTCCGTGAGTCTCGGACTTATATGAGACACAAATGTGCTTTAAACAGTCTATAAGAGTGTGGGAAAAGGTAATACAGATAGAAAGTGGTTTAATATCAGTATGGGGAGGGTTCACAAACGTTTAAATTACAGTAAATAATGAGATAGTTCGTCGCTCAATCGCGGATTCCTTCATTGCGTGTGGAACACCTTAACCGCAAAGAACGAGGGCGCACTGTATCACACTTTCCTTATTTCTGTAGAAGCCACCATAATAAGCCGTAAGCTACTCATTAGCATTATTATTCTGGTCTGTTTTTTCAGCCATGGCTACAACTTTGTGGTGACGCTGCCCGTCGGAGCTTCTAACATTGATATCCGCCAGCGCGGCTACCGAGGAATGGTCAGCGATGAAAACTACTTAGCAGTGAAAAACCGGCAGGGTAGGTATCTGCTGAACGGTAACTACGTGGTGTCGGCCGCTGAGCGGGACATCCTGGTGAAGGGCAGCCTGCTGCGCTACAGCGGAACCTCCTCGTCCGTGGAGATCCTTCAAACCACCAGACCCTTGCAGGAGTCACTGATTGTGGAGGTGCTGTCTGTGGGGAAAATGACTCCCCCGAGGGTGCGCTACTCCTTCTACATCACCAAGGAGAGCAAAGAGGAGAGGACTCTGCAGAAGGAGAGAAGTCATGTGGCACAGAACAGTGTCCTGGCAGACAGTGATGGAATAGAAGCAAAGAAGCAGATGATGGGAAAGAGGCCAGGAAGTCACTGGGTGACAGGAAGCTGGGAGTCTTGCACGGTAACTTGTGGAACCGGCCTACAGAAGAGGCTAGTGCAGTGCCAGAGCATGGAGGGACGTGCTGCAGTGGACTGTGACAGCGCTGACAGACCTGTGGCAGTGAGAACATGCGGGGATCCATGTCCTATGTGGGACGTAGGGACCTGGTCTCACTGCTCCAGATCCTGTGGAAGGGGCTTTAAAAGACGGCCTGTGCGTTGCATTACCCAGAATGGCCTGAGTCTACCCAGAGACCACTGCTCTGGGAAGAGGAAGCCTCAGGAACTGGACCTCTGCACCCTGGAATTGTGTTAGCGCCGAACAGACAGATCTTTGGTGTGAAGTGTGTCCAAGTGGAGATCTGACATTAACCTTCACATAACTCAGTGATTCCATGGGTAGTAATAATCTCCACAGCAGCCTGACTGCATGTTGAAGGGCAGTAATCAATGGAGATGGAAAAAGTCTCCTGCCATTGGTTGAATAGACGAATATCTGATTAGATAAGAAAAAAGAACTGTCAGTGTTGACAGATTTATGCTTGGTCTACCTCAATGAGGACATACAGAGAGAAGCATTGCAGAAAGATGCAGGACAATGATCACACATCTGCTCCATGCTGTCTTCTCATAGTTATAGGAGGAGGAGCATGAGAAGAACAGCTAAAGCACTGTGAGATCCAACTTCTGTCTAGAATGTGAAATCAAGTACTGTATCAGTCACACAGGTCCAAGACGCTTCCATATATGCTTTCATCTCTTTTTGTTCGGTTGTTGTCAAGTCCACATCATCACTAAGCTGAAGCTTTAATTCCTCCTTAATGTAAAGAACAGAAAATCCAGTTTCAGAGCACCCAGTTTCAGTCAAAGCATTCCTGATCAAGAATTTAAAAAAGAACAATGAGAGCTTGGATGTTAGCACATTTTGTACAAAGACTGTTGGCTGTTTAAATGATGTAATTATGATTCATCTGTGCCCATTCAGTCCAAACCAAACCAACTGATACTCAGCGTTTCAGTGGAACCAAAGACCAGAAGAACCAGTCGTCTGTTGGACTGGTTGCCAGCACGCCTCACGCCTGTCCACAAAATATAGCCATGATAGATCTATGAGGAAAAAAAAGAGGAGATTATATTCTAAAGTATTTTGTTTCATCGTTCAGACGACAGTTTACTAAATTTAAAACAACACATATCTGAATGCTGTAAAATGACTGATTTTCTCTCTCCATGTGGTTGATGATTTAAAAATGGTTTAATTTTGACAGAACTCTTACATTTTACAAATCAAGTTGAAGTTATGTAAACCCGTAACATTATCCCAGAATCTGAGCATCATATTGAGACATGTGGATGCAGATGGAGTTTTCAGATATATATATATAATACATGTTGTTTCTTTGTTCCAAAACATTTTAATATCATTCCGGACTAAAATCAGCCAAATAAATGTGCTTTCATTGGATGTTTCTGACTGTCAAACTTCCTCGGAATTTAACAATTAGTTCACCGATCAATAATATGTTAATCAATGAACAGAACATAAATCTGTAGCGACACTGATTATTAATCTCTTAAGTAGTCCTCAGACGTCATTGTCTCTTCTGAAAAGTGAAATAAGTAAATTGTATTTTTATTTGTAAGCTCCTTGAATCGTCATGAACTCCATGAAATGCTTCTGATTGGATTTTATTCTTTGAGTTTTTCTGGTGATATCTTATAAAGGTTGATGCTGTTTGCTCCGTTGCTCTGGTGGAAATGCTTGTTGGCGAGTAGCATCTACTCAGCCTCCTAAAGCTGCACGCTGTTCAATCACCTCAGGCCCTTAATGAGAGGACAGAATGCATCCATTGTGCTTTTTTTGGCAGGCTGGTGCACCATCTCAGCAGATCACACCCTGTCCTGATGAAATGCATAGGATTTGATTATCTGCTCTGGTGTCATCTATCAACCCAGAGACTTTGTGTTAAAGCCTCATTTGGGCCTTTAAAGGGAACATCCATCCTAAAGCGCCACACAGGATCGTTTATTGACTGCATTTCCAGCGCCGCTTCAAAATACTTACATCAGCAGTCTGAAAATATGAACTGGACTACACTCGTGCAGCCTCTTTCTAGTCTGACTGACCAATCAAAGGCTTCTTTACAATGCAAACCAGCATTCAACATTTTGCAGTATTGAACCCCTGACCTTCGGGGAAGTGGACAACATGGTAACCCCAAATGTTGGGGTAATGAGAACAATCCAGCACGTGTGTCAAAGCCAAAGATTTAAAATGTGAGGGTTGAGATAGATAGACTGCTGAACGAAGGTGTTTCTAACGTTCAGACACAACTAGAACGAGACAAACATCACAAAGGACAAACAGTTGGAGGATGAACTGTTAATGGGACCAATGATGCCATCTAAAAGATGGTTTGTACGGTGTTTTCTTATGTTACTTTTCTTGTATACTATGTATACATTCATCTAGCTGTATAAAATAAAGTATATGTGCGTATGTAAAGAGAATAAACCACGTGCTTAATCTTTTCTGGTACTGGAGGTTTTCAGGAAGCGTTCACAAAGACAGGATGTGATCTTACGTACTGGATGTCAGCCATCTGGAGTCTGTTGCAGCAGATCTCTGCTGAGACATGTGAGATGAGATGAGATGGTCCTGATACCTCAGGACTGCAGCAAATGAGAATGTATTCATTGTGTTGTTCTGCTGATTCAAGCTGTATTGTCTGACTGTGCTGTAATAACACTTAATTTGGTCGGCACCGACCAGTGAGACTGTTGGACTGGGATGACCTCACCCAGTTTGACCCAGATGAGAGTTTAAGAATTCTTACTCATTGGTGGCAGCTGGTCAGAAAAATGAAATCTAGAATGTTTACAGGAAAATCATCCCAACAAGTGAAGACATTTAGAGTACCACCGCCGATGAGACTAGGAACCCAGATCCGGCAACGTTTAATCTTCTGTCATATCTTTGATTTCCGCGACAGAAACGAGGAAGCAAATGTTTTGACTTTGGTCCGGTTTGTCACAGAAGTGACACAAGTCCACTGAATTCCCAGAACAACAGGAAAGAAGGGTATGGGGAATATTATGGCCTTCATCTCTAGAGAACGCCTGCACCCATTAAAAATAATGAATAGAAGAAGCTAAGGAGCTCCAACGGTCATTTTCTGGGGATTTAACAAATACATACTGTAAGGATTATTGATCACTTTTATTTCTAAGGGATATGTAAATAGTCCTGGATGTTGAAATAGTCCTGCTGTCTATAAGAGTAATTTAGGCAATTGTTCAAAATGCAGATGAAATTTTTAAAAAATCTGCTTAATTACTATAAATGGAAAACATCACGTCTAATTAATCCACACATTGACATTTCTGTAAACTCCCCAGTCTTTAAAACCCATTCCAAGAATTTTGACATGGTTCAATGATGACTTTCTAACGACGGGTGTGGCAGACGGAATGGAACATGATTCATCTTCAGACCTCAGAGGAAGTCCTAACAATGAAGACAGGCAGAGTCTGAGGCTTCGCGTGAGATGTGAAATGCACAACACATGACCTGTTGGATCTGATCATGTGACAGCAGCTCTGCCCAGGTCGTCCTAGCAAACCGTCATCATCACTGTCATTAAAGTTATCTTCATCATCAATCATCAATAACAACTTCACTGTCATCATCATCATCATAAACATCATCTTCATTGTTATATTTATCATCATCATCATCAAACCATATTATAACATGAAGAATCTGTTTATCCATTCATCTGCTCTGCTTCATCTGAGGTTCAGGGACTCATGTTGGTTCTCAGTCTTCTTTAGACAATTAATTATTCCAGGAAATCCATGAGAACCTCTCTTTCATCCTTTTGCAGCCTCGTATTGAGATGAACGTCATCAAACCACACTGACTTCAGGCTTTTCGCCGCTGGAGGTGGGGTCTGATGCCACTGACATGTTCTTTATTGAGCACAGAGAAGCTTAGACCCGCAGCGTTTCCTGGGTGAGTCCAGAGCCCATTTAAAGGATGTGGACCCCCCGGCCCGCAGCGTTCTGAATGGATCAGGTTTGGTCCAGTGCACTGAGAAAATCACCCCCATGGATTTCCTCAAGTTTTTACCTCACAGTTTGCTGAAACAAAACTCCTCTCTAGAAATCACATTATCTGTTTTACACAGCAGCACAGGCG
This sequence comes from Antennarius maculatus, assembly GCA_013358685.1. NCBI lineage: Eukaryota > Metazoa > Chordata > Actinopteri > Lophiiformes > Antennariidae > Antennarius > Antennarius maculatus. The sequence continues at coordinate 2,694,835 of CM023613.1, read as the reverse complement.
TCGATGGCATCCTCTGCCAGGAGTTGAGCATGTTCTGTGTTAACCCCCCCCTCCACACACACACACACACACACACACACATACACAAACAGAGGCCATTTCACCTATTCAGACCCAACTCCTGGCTAATGAGCATGAACGTTTAATGTTTCCCAGTCCGTGGGAACTGCTGAGGCTTTATGTCGGCCTTTACTTACACTGACTGGTGTGTAAAGTCGGAATGACCAGCGTTACAGAATTAAATGTGGAGGGGCTATAAACATCCACCTGAGGTTCACCATGGAGAAAAAGCACCAAAATCTCAAGACTTCATCACTCCAAGGTGAACAACAGTTGCCTGTGTGTGTGTGTGTGTGGGGGGGGGGGGTCACACTCTGATTAGAACATAATAAACTATCATTATTAACGACCATAATTAACAACCATCAATAAAGCACGAAGCACGATAATATCCTCTTTATTCCACTTTAGATTCTACTCAGACTCCAACTCCAAGAAGATGTTTCTAATTAACAAAATGGACAATAGGTAGGTAGGTAGGTAGGTAGGTAGATAGATAGATAAGTAGGTAAGGTAGGTAAGGTAAGTAGGTAGGTAGGTAGGTAGGTAGGTAGGTAGGTAGGTAGGTAGGTAGGTAGGTAGGTAGATAGGTAGGTAAGGTAAGTAGGTAGGTAGGTAGGTAGGTAGGTAGGTAGGTAGGTAGGTAGGTAGGTAAGGTAGGTAAGGTAAGTAGGTAGGTAGGTAGTCTGGGTCTGAAGGCAATAATGCCCTGGTGGTCCGCCTAGGACTTAGTTAAGCCGACACATGTTTCTGGAATGCTGGAGAACAGATTATTGTCTTACCTTTGCATTGCATTGTTAAATGCCCCTTGTGATCCACTCACATTGATTAGCTGCCTTTTCCCGAGATTTCCCTGAACGCCCCACCCTCATGTCAGCATTGGGTGGCTCGAGGTGAAAAGAGACTTCTACAAATGTCTTTAAGAACTCAATAGACTTTACTTACTTTACTTACTTACCCTGGAAATAAAATACAAGGGTAAGTAAGTAAAATACCAGGTGGGCGAACATGAAAAAAGAATTGTAAAGCTGAAGGAAAGAGCTGGCATGGCGGACGATACAGTGATGCAACAACAGATGCTGCAGTAATTGATCCACGTGTTATTGATCTGTCAATCAGACCTTTAACAGACTGAGAACCTGAGAATTTTCCAGGTACCAGAAGGAAGTGAAGGAGGAAACATGATTTGTGAAAGAACTACTGCTGACGGTACTCAAGTAACACCAGATATGGATATAAGGAGTGAAAGGGAACATCGCTCTCTGTTGTCTACTTCTCAGGACCCCACATCCCCTCCCGAATTGATTATTGAGATTTCTGATTGTGGCTGTGAAAGATGCAGTTATACAGCAAGCATGGAGTAAAAGAAAGGTCCTACTGCACTGTAAATGGATCTTTGACCACGATTACTCTCCTGAGTGACTGAAGAAGTGAGCAAAAGTCCATGAAGTCATCAAGCAGCTTAAAGGGATGGATATAAAGGGAAAATGTCACTATCCTGCGAGGTTCATATACAGAAAATATTATGATATTGGAAATAAAGCTAGCAGAGTTCTAGCTTTACAGTTGCAGAAAGTCCAATCTAGCCATATAATCCCTAGAATTAGACACCTGGAGACGAATCAGATTGAGACACACCCATCAAAAATATCACATGCTTTTACAAAATACCTTCATGCAACTTTAAAAAGGTCAGGAAGAAGAATTTTTAAAAAAGAAAAAAATACATAATTTTTTGAAACCTCTTAACTTCGTCAAATTAGTGATAGAGGAAATAAATAAATTAACAGAATCAATTAGAGAAGGCGAAATTAAAGAAACTAAACTTAAAAATAAAAAATCACCAGGAGTATTTTATTATTGTCATTATATTATAAAGTTTTTGTGAATGACCTTTCCCCTATTTTAAGTATATAATTAAGTATTGGATTTGGGAGACACCCTCAAATTGAACTCTTGAACCGTCTATTCCTCCAACATAGACTGTTTGAAATGGGTTTTGGAGAAAAAAATTACCATTGGAATAATTTTGTTTATAAGGATCCTAATTCAAAAGTAAGAATAAACTGTCACTGTTCTGATTTTTTTTTTTTTTAACCTGAGAGAACCCAGGTTAAGACACGCACATTGAATATCCCTGTTCTATGTGGTCCACTTGGTTTGTGTTATCACCCACATCATTTTTCTTTAAAGATAAATGGGTGCGGGTTCTTGGGGGTTAATATGTTCAACAAACTAATTTCAAAATTTATTTGGCAGAATAAAAGAACAAGTAAGACTTAAAACTCTTCTCATGCCAATAGACAGGGGAGGCTTGGACTTGCCCGATTCAAAAAACTACTACTGGGTGGCTCAACTGACTACAATAGTGGCATGGGTTACAAAGAATGAGGAACTGAACAGAGTACAAGTAAGGGTAAAGCTTTGGCAATACTGCCTGTTTCTCAATAATAAATCTATCAATGAATTAAGAATACAAAAGAGTGGATAAAACATACTTTAAAAGTGTGGACAGCCGTTAAAAAGATATTCAGGGGCCCTGAATCAATCTCAAGAACCACGACAATTTCGGTCAACCCAGAGTTGCCTTCCTCTGTGTGGGACAGTGGTTTTCACAAATGGGCTAAAAAGAGGCTATCAATTAATTACAGAAATACTTTACACTTTCATCAAATGACTTGTATAAATAATTTCAAATACAGTGTGCCCTCGTTTCTCGCCGTTAATGCGTCTCAGGAACCACACGCGAGTAAGGAATGCCGCGATATAGTGACAAACTACTTATCTTACTATTTACGGTAATTTAAACGTTTATGAACCCTCCCTATACTGATTTTAAACCACCTTCTATCGGTTTTACCTTTTCCCACACTCTGATAGACTGTTTAAAGCACTTTTATGTCTCACGGAACATAGAGCACTTCCAGATGCCATCATCCAATAGAATGTGTGTACGGTATCACATGACTGCCTTCCAAAAATCTGTGATGAGTAAAAAAAATTGCAATTTGACATTGACCTAGTTTTCTCAAGGTCAAGGTCATAATTTCATTGTCATCCCCTTTGCTGCCCAAACACTGACAATACATCACCTCTTTGCGGGGTGTAACCAGCTCACCCAAAGGACAAAACCCCCAGAAACTCAGCAGTGTGGCTTATGTAGTCCATATATAGTCCATGTCTGTGTGGTTTGAGGACTTGGTTTGAGGACAAACCAGGTTATTCATGGTGAGGCAGGAGCGCATGAACCAAAGAGGGCAAAAAACAATGAGGACAGCAGTTAAAAGGTTAATGACAATTTTTTTATTCTTTATTCTATTATTTGTTTTTTACATTATGCACAACTCTCATTTATTGTGTAATAATCTAATCGTAACATGTATTTGTTCCATGTTTTCATACATTTTTATGCTTTATAAAACATTTATGTCTGAATTTTGGGGGGCTTGGAACGGATTAGGGCATTTGCATGGAAAACACATCTCTACTTACGAAATTTTCTACTTATGAAATTTATTTCCAGAACCAATTAATTTCATAAGTAGAGGTACCACTGTACTCCATTACAAACACCAGAATTCTGCTATACGGAATGTGCAAAAGCAATTTGCAACAGTTTTACCCAAAGTATATGTTCTCACTGGCCATTCTAAAGTAACAGCCAATAAATAATAGGATGGTGATTCCTGGCAATTAATGCGTCACTTTAATGTTGGAGCATGTAAATTTAAATTGCTGTTACTGAACATATCATCTATCTAGGTGATAGACAGTCAGGCTGGGCACCGGAAGACGCCAGCTGAAGACCCTTGTGGGCCAAAACATTTGGAGTGTAAGCTGGCAGTGGGAGGCGTCACTGCTGAGGTGCCCCTGAGCAAGGCACCCCCTTCCCCTACAAGCTTCCCAAATGGGGCACACCATGATGCCCATCTCTCTGAGTCCCATCGTATATACTTTGCATGCCTTACAGGCCCCTTGTGTGTGTTTTTGTTTCAGGGGCCTGTACATACATACATATATACGCATGTTTCAAAAATATTCTAATCATGAGTGAAAAAAGAACAAATTTCCCCAAGGGGATAAATAAAGTGTATTTCTCTTTCTAGAAATCCTGACTGCTCCCATATAAGGCAACATAATTCACCCTAAAATATCCTCCTCTGTTCCCCACAACTTCAGAAAAAAGAAAAAAATATTTAATGGGGGCTAAACTGGGGTATTTCCAATGCCTACATAGATTTAAGTTGCTATGGAGACTTTGCAAAATAAGGGCTGGGCTTAGTCAAACACTCTCCTAATGTTTCAGCAATCATCTCGACTGTAATGAAAAGCATGCTCCCAAAAACAGCTCTTTACATTCCAGCCCAGTTTTACAGTTTATAGACCTATAATAGTTTCACTAACACTGTACTTGTAATATAAGCATAAAATCTTCATACATGCTGGAAGCTGGTGGAAACAGTTTCCTTCATGCAGAGCGTGATAAAGTTGTACTTTCAGAAAGTGAAGGTCAAGCTGCTGATAAATGGAGGGCAGCACCTCGGGGATCCAGCCGGACATCCTGCTGAAGACACTGACCACTCAGTCACTTACTCCTCTGAGATTTTCCACGTTTTAAATGCTTGCTTGGTCTCACTCAACAAGAATGCCTTTTGTTATGTGAAGGGCTATGGAGGAGATGGATGGCAGGAATCCACTGAAGATGCCAACAGACTGGCCTCTGCACCGCTTTGGTTCGGCGCCACAGAGAGGTCTGCAAACTGTGAACTGGACCTCCATAGAGAACGGACAGGAAAAAATGACGGTTATCAACCTATGGTGGCGATGCATCAGACCACATGGCTTCAACACAACATAGGACACAAAAGCAAAACACAGGAAGAGTAAATTTTCAGATTACAGGGAAACCTCTGTTTCCGATCACAATTCGTTCCTGAAGGCTGTTCGAATAGCGATTTGTTCGAATTCCAAATACATTTTTCCCCTTACAAATAATGTAAATGGTCTTAATCCGTTCCAAGATGCTAGAAAACTACCTTTTTTTCAACATAATGTTATTTCATAATGTCATTTATATATCAAATTGTATAGTAATGAAACGTATAGAAGCAAAGAAAGAAAGATAGGAAAAAAACATCAACGTAATCAGGTTAGCCTAAGGTACGAGTTACCATCGTCTTTTGGACACAAGTTTACGGTACCATAACTCGTACCATAGGCAATGGAACGCAAATTAAGTGAAAAATTATTGAAAGCAGTAAACTAAAATAAGAAACACATTACTTTCTTTTATCGCGCTTGGCGGCGAGAGAAAAAAGCTGTTTGTTTCGCGTTCGACTTCCAAATTTTGTTCAACATCTAAGACAAAAAAAAATCAGAATTTTTTGGTCAAATTCCGATTTGTTCAATGTCTAAAGCGTTTGAAAACCAAGGTTTCCTTGTAGTTTCCCTTCAAAGAATTGGTTTTCACTGTTTCAAATTTCATTTTTGGTGATCCCATCTTTCATGCATGGACTCATGGCTGTACACTGCATACGCTTTAGCTTTACATTGATAGGGTTAAGGTTAGGGTTACATATTGGGGCAAGTGTTTACATTGTGCTGAAGGTTGCATAGGTTATCATAAGTGGTTTCCATTATGTGCTGTACGTACACAACATGATTTCCTTCTTGGCTTTGCTTGTTGTTCTTGCAAACTGTAGGATACCAGCCCTGAGAACCAGGCAGCAGAATCGCCTACAACATTGCAATTCTGTGCAGACACTGATAAGAAGAAAGAAAGGGGGGGGGGGGGGCATTAGAAAAGCAAAATGCTGCTGTTGACAGCGTTGGAAATCAGAGCAGTCAAATAGTTTGACCACAGAGGCATGGCTGTTGCCAACGCTTTAGAAAGCGCCCAGATTTTTCCATTATCAAAAGATGGGACAGTGTCTACAAAACACAGGAGTGTATCACTACAGGGTGTTGCTTCACTGTGAACATGATGAGCTGTGTGTGTGTGTGTGTGTGTGTGTGTGTGTGTGTGTGTGTGTGTGTGTGTGTGTGTGTGTGAGTCGGTTTTGGACGTGACGGCGCTCTACCAGATCACATGACACTGGACTGATGGTGCCAATGCGATCCATTTAGTTGGGCGAGGTATCAGATGTCGTCCTGGCCGAGGGGGAGGCAGAGTGATGTAACCGGCACGGCTCAGGACTCCACAGAACATTAATCACTGCCGTCTGAACCGGGCCTCTTGCTGGAGCGGCTGGTTCAGCTGGAATGAACTGACCTGCGTCCAAAGTCAAACCATATTAGGTAACACGGTCTCACAGGTTCACGTTCCTTTCCTCTCTTGGTTTGTGTTACATTGTTTGGTAAAATTCAGCACGTAGTAAAGCTTCAGAAATGTTAAAAATGAATATTATCTTACATCGCCTTTCGCCAAACATTACGTGTTTATTATGACCTTCTTTGCTGCCGCTCATCAGTGTTAACAATTCACGAGTTAACAGAGGAGTGACATGGAAATAAAGGGAGTATTCTAGCAAAAGGTTGGCGTGTCAGACTCTTGTTTAACGAAGCGCATCACTGCGTCAATCACTCAAGTGTGGTAGAAAGCTCAGTGGCTTAAAGAGTGGATTAGCCTCTATAATGATAATTATAATAAGTCAAAAATTGTGCTTTGGTTGATTATTGGAAATGACCGGATTTTCACCATGTTGGCAATTTGGAGAGGAGAGGAGCAACACAAAGACGCCAGGAGCTCCGCACCGGGTGAAGTGTTGGATACAGTTCTTCACAGAGGTATGAGTGGTGCTGTTAAAGTTTTATATGGCCGTTTAACTATCTACACACATTATGGAGCAAGACTAATGCATTGGTTGTGGAGGACGATAAACATTTGACTTTATATCAATTTGCTTGTTGAAATCTGTTGATGTCAAACAAGTGGTCAAAGTTTCCACTGCAGCACTCGCTGACAGGTTGGACAAAGGCGAGCAATTTAAGACAAATGATACAAGGTTTACTTATAAATGGAAAAAAAAATCAGAGATACAAAATGTGCTTGATGGTTTCATTGAGTTGTGTGATGATTTAAGATGTATGTATGATTCTCTTATGGGTTTATTGTCACTTGAGGAAAAAGAAAGGCACGACACAAAAAGATGTTCAATGATGAATTAATCATTAATGCAAAACAGTGGGTGTTAAGCCATGAAAACCAAGTGTGTATAAATGAAGGAATTGGGGGTTTTAATATTGGTGATGATGTGAATCCTAATGACAGTGTTTCTAATGTGGGCAAAAATTCACATCAATCAATCAATCAATCAATCAATCAATCAGGTTTTATTGAAATAGCGCTGAATCATGGCAAGAGATATTTCAAAGCGCTTTAACAGAGTGCCGCTGTCGCTTATGCTCCAGAGCAAGCATAAGCGACGGCGGTGGGAAAAAACTCCTTCGTTGAGGAAGAAACTCCGGGCAGGACCCAGACTCATTTGGGCTCAATCCGCCTTGAGCTGTTGAGTGGAAAAGAAATATCAGAGCAGAACCAGTAATAAATCAAGCACCACATCCTCTGCACAAAAGACAGTCGATGAAAGAGCTGCATGTTGCTCGCATGGCAGCTTTAAAGGAGCTTCATGCATTGGAGGAACAGGAGCAGATAAAAAAAGAAAGAGCAGCTCCAACTGGAAAGTGTGCTAGCTGCCTCTGCTGCTAAGTTAGAAGTTCTGCAGGCTTCAGATGGATTTGTAAGATTTGTGATCAACAACATCCCACATAAAAAATGTAAAAACGGAATCATAAAAGAAAAACTAGCCACCCAGCCTTAATCCATCTAATTCAATACGCCCTAAGACATGTGGCCGCAAACAATCACTGCATACTCTTCGTTATTCCGGTGCAGGTCAAGCAAAGGATATTTGAATTGATGAGGAAGTTTGTGAATGACTTAACAGGATTATTTATAAAGGTCATGCAGAACAAGTATTCAAAGGTAATAATCTCACCCGTTCTTTGCTTGGAGTTCTGATTTGATTCAGATAAGAGTCTGTGGCAATCATGGGAGACATACAGGCTATGTTCCATCAGGTGAAAGTTGCAGAACAGGATCAGGACTTTCCTTCTATTCTTTGGTGGCCAGAAGGAGATTTCAATGGGGAGCTCAAAGAATTTCAAATGACTGTACATTCGTTTTGAACAGTTTGGAGCAGTTTCCTGGAGCCAGTTGCGCTAGCTATATGCTAATGAAAACTACAGATCACAACAGCATTGACTTTTCTGCTGAAAATGCAAGCTGCGAAGCAAAACTTTTACGTGGACGAATGTTTGATGAGCTTGTGCTCAGAGATGGAAGTCATACAAATAATAAATGATTCAACAGCTCTTTGTTAAAGAGGTCGTTTCATTTTGGAAAAGTGGATCCACAATCGTTAGGCAGTGTTGCAGAAGAACAACGGCTTTAAAGGAGCTGGAGCTGGACAGAGATGATCTACCAATGGAGAGAGTTATAGGTCTGCTTTGTTGCACTGCATCAGACATCTTGAACATCTTCCATCTTGAACTTTTCAAGTTCGAGATGGAACTGAAACAGAAATCTCTAACCAGACAAAGTATGCTGTCCACAATCAGATCAGTATATAATGCTTTGTGCATTTTAGCACCAGTCACATTGTCCGCTATGTTGCAACAGGAACTCTGCAGTCGACACTGTGGACAGCACAAAGTCATGCCAACAGATATTTCAAACCAGTGGACAAGGTGATTATTAAATAATCAGTTTCTGGTGTCGTTCAAAGCAAATAGATGCATGAAGACAAAGGACTTTGGTGAGCCCATACACAGCAAACTATCATTTTGCTGATGCCAGCAAAGAAGGCTATGGCACAGAAAGCTACATCAGAATGAAGAACTATAAAAACATTGTTCACATTGCTTTCATGTTGGGAAAGGCCAGAGTGTGAGGCCTGTAAACATATGCACGTGTGTACATCTACAGTGTAAAAAATAATTTCCACTAAGGGAGATTGATAAATATCGATCCTTTTTCAAATTTCTTTTTCATTGAGGATTCAAGAGCATATTAGTGGGCCTTATTAACATCACTGTGATCTTGACCCCAGTCTTTTCTTTTCTTTTTAGTAAAAAAGTACAAAATTTACTTTATTTATTTAGATAAAAACAAATTCCAACACATTATCTCATGAAACCTAGGTTGAGACCAACTCTTCAGAAACCATCCATCTGTTGTGTGTGGAAAATGAACTGATCTTGTTTCTGAAGGCGTGTGATTAAGTAACGTTACAGCTCAGCTGGATATCTTTATGTTTTATAACAGACGAGTGTTTCCATCTGGGGCCGCCTCTGTCCAATGGCTGAAGAACCTGTCTCCATGAGGAACAGAACAACTGGGTTTGGAAAGCTACCAGCCAGCTGTGGTGCCCCATCCATGTCCAAACTCAACGTACAACAACAGACAAAAACGTTACAGTCAGTGAGTGTTTATCCTAAACAGGTAAGGATAAAGGATACATGAACAGTACATATGTGGGAAACATTTAAAATTTACATAGAACATGTAGAACAAATCTACAACACATCAAGAGCACATTTAGAGCACATCCAGATTACTGCATATCTAGAACACATCTAGAACACAGGTGGGGTATATCTACAACATATATAGAACATGTTCAGAACTCATCTAGAACACATCTAGAGCACATCTAGAATGTACCTAGAAAACAACTAGAGCACATTTAGAACACACATGGAATGTGTCTAGAACATATTTATAACATATCCAGAACACGTCTAGACGACATTAGTGTGTGTTGTTAGTGACGACCCTAGTGTGTGTTGTGTTCAGGGGGCTTGTATACGATGTTTGTGTGTGTGTATTTCTGACTAACACATATATGCATGTACAAAAAAACTGGAGTGGAAAACATAATTTCCCCATTGTGTGGACAAATAAAGGTGGATTTATTTATTTATTTATTTAAAAACACACCTAGAACATATGTACAACATAACTGAACCTTGTTTAAAACACATCTAACCACATTTAGAAGAACCTTACAATGTAGTAAAGTTGTTTGTATTTGTTGGACAACCCTAAAGAGCCGTTTTGGTACCAGGGAGCATTGTGGGATCAAAGCTCCTGATAAGAGCAGGACTCTATCGCTGAACCTCAGGAGATAATCAAAAGTGACCACCAATGAAAGAGCTGATGTGGTCAACATGGGCCACTTCTCCTCCAGGAGAAACTGGAGGGTCTGACACCAGTACTGGTTAACAGGAGGAAAAGGACTGGATCTGGAAACCATCATACCAAACAACCGGACTGGCCACAGTTCTGTGTGAGATACAGTTAAGAAGAGGTTACAAGTGTGTGTTGTGCTGGTGGTCTTCTTCCCTCCCTCGTGTCTAGATCTACCCAGGTGTTGCTCATGGAGTGACCAGGTGGAGTACTGAGACTCTAGTTCAGCATTAGCAGGTGGGAGCCTTCAAACAGAAAGAGCAACTGAGTCCCATTAGAGAGAAGATGAAACAGCATCTACACCGCCGGGATGTCCGGAACTCTGCATCAGGAAAAAAGTGATAAAGTGAAGGTGAAAAGAAAAGTGTTTGTTTTTGTTTTTGGGGTGAGTAAAGCCACCAGCAGTAGAAAGTTTCTTCTCAGCTCTGATGACCTCAACATCTGCTTCTTAAGGACCTGGAGATGATTCCAACTAACTGGAGATGGGGGCTACAGATGTGGACTGGGACGTCATGGTTGTCTATGGAAAACTCAGTTCCTCCACCCAACATAGAAACCTCATCTCAGTCCATCAACACTCAGCATCTGTCTCTCAAGTGGATTGACTAGAACTGGAAATGTGAGTAGGTCAGGAGCTCCAGCTTCAACTTGACATTTTCACTGGTTTTCAGGTAATAACTACTACAAGCCCATGTAGGCAGAGAGAATTATCCAATCTGTCTGGCTCTGAGGGGGTTACATCTCAGGTTACACCCTTATCATCCTACCACAATCTGCAATAAATCACTGTCACACAAATGTAGCCTCAATCCAGTACCAAAGGTTTAGTATGACAGGACCCATTCCAACAAGTATTGTTTTTGTGTTCTGCACCTTCCAAAAACATTAAGTTAATGGCATTGGTGTCTGAGTTGCATCCAAACACCATTATCTTCATGGACAGATGTAGCTACAAGGAGCAGCTGCAGCTCATTTGTTTTAGATGACCAGCTGCTGCACATTGTCAGGAAGCAAACTTCCATGTCTGTTCAGAAAAATGTACAATCATCTAAATTATCACACAGAGTGTAGAAATGGAACTTGATGTGTTCTGTCATCGCATTTTTCATCACTTTCACAGTGAAAGTGATTCTCCAAGGACCCCACTCAAAAATGATTGCCCAGACATCTTCACGTTTCACTAACAGCCATCCTGCATCAGTCCATCCTCTGGAGGCTCGTAAACCTTTCCTGTACAATCATGAAGTTCAAATCCAGAGCAGGTAATTTAGGATAAGAATCGACTTGCATCCTGAGTTTACACGTCACATGTTCAGGGAGCTCATGTCTCCTTTCTAATTTTTGAGACAGCATTGCTCGCTAGTATCAATGTAATTGAAGCGCGGTGGTGATGTCATAGCTTCTTTGTGGGCTTTAACATCGACGATGAGGGTAAGAGCCATCCAGGGCTACACATTACTGGTGAGTATGCAGGTGTCTGTCAGTCAGATCACTCCACAGTTACGGTGAACAAAAACGGATTGATAACAAATGTGAACATATGGGAATGACTTTCTTTTGTGTAATGTTTGACCTGTAGTCTAAAAAAAGTGAATATTGATGACATTGAAGTTTGGCACTGGTTTTATAAATGATTAGATTGTTGAAAAGAACAGCAAACTCTGAAACACTATTTGTGGAACAACCTCTATCTATAAGAAAGGTAATGAGTTACAGGTGATTCACATCAAAACCCTTGTCCTGTAAACCCAATATCTAGCCAACAGGACAAAAGGCTGCTTTTAAAGAGAAGGATTTGACTTCAAGGTATTTTCCTAGAACAATGAAAATATTGAACGTTGAACATTGTGGAAAATTACTCTCAAAGGAAAACTGCTTCAGAGCTCAGCTGACAGAACAACATCATCACAAATGGTCGTGGATAACAGAGAATCAGTTGCCTCCATCTAACCCTGTCTTCTGCATCCTCTTCTCTCACACCAACTACCTTCATGTCCTCTTTCACTACATCTATAAACCTCCTCTTTGGTCTTCCTCTAGGCCTCCTGCCTGGCAGTTCAACACTCAGCATCCTTCTACCAATATATTCACTATCTCTCCTCTGGACATGTCCAAACCATCTCAGTCTGGTCTCTCTGACTTTATCTCCATAAAGTTAGACTTTATCTGACTTTATGGTCCTGTTTCACCATCCACTAGGGGAGTGCTGGTTTTGTCTCATTTGGTTCTGCTGTGGTTTTGGGGTTTTGGCAGAGTACTCTTACACTACAACTTTTTTGAGATCAATGACTTAGGCACTGCTTGGTCTGTCCTCAGAGTGGTGGATCCTCAGCAATTGGTGACCTCTGTGTGCTTAATCGGCTGGTGGTGACTCGCTCTACTGGATGGATCAACGTGCCTTTGTCATACATTTATTATTGTTATTGTTACTGTCATTGTAATTATTATTGTGTTGTTAATCTGTACATGCGATATCTATTGCTTCATCTGTGCACTCCTGGAAGAGGGATCCCTCCTCTGCAGTCTTCCTGAGGTTTCTCCATTTTGTCCCCTGTTAAAAGGGTTTTGGGGGAGTTGTTTCTTATCCGATGTGAGGGTCATACTGCTCGCAGTGTACAAAGGTCAGAGGGATATTGTCCATGTGCAGATTGTAAAGCCCTTTGAGACATTGTTTGTGAATCTGGGCTATATAAGAATAAATAAACTTGAAACTTGAAACTCCAAAACCTCTAACATGTGCTGTCCCTCTGATGTACTCATTCCTGATCCTATCCTTCCTGGTCACTCCCAGAGAGAACCTCGGCATCTTCATCTCTGCTACCTCCAGCTCTGTCTCCTGTCTTTTCCTCAGTGACACTGTCTCTAGACCAAACAACATCGCTGGTCTCACCACAGTTTTGTACACCTTTCCTTTCATTTTAGCTGAAACTCTTCTATCACACATCACACCTGACATTTTTCTCCACCCATTCCATCCTGCCTGTACACGCTTCTTCACCTCTTTTCCACACTCTCCATTGCTCTGGACTGTTGACCCTAAGTACTTGAAATCCTCCACCTTCTTGATCTCTTCTCCCTGTAACCTCACTCTTCCACTTGGGTCCCTCTCATTCACACACATGTACTCTGTCTTACTGCGGCTAACCTTCATCCCTCTCACTTCTGCCCTTAGTCTAGCTTCCACTACTCTTTCCCATAACTTCATTGTATGGCTCATCAGCTTTATTCCTCTGTAGTTGCCGCAACTCTGCACATCTCCCTTGTTCTTAAAAATGGGCACCAGCACATTTCTCCTCCATTCCTCAGGCATCTTCTCACTATCTAAGATCCTGTTGAACAACCCAGTCAGAAACTCTACTGCCACCTCTCCTAGACACTTCCAAACCTCTACAGGTATATCATCAGGACCGACTGCCTTTCCACTATTCATCATCTTCAATGCCCTCCTCACTTCATCCTGACTAATCTTTGCTACTTCCTGGTCCACAACAGTCACCTCTTCTAGTCTTGGTTCTCTCTCATTTTCCACGTTCATCAACTCTTCAAAGAACTCTTTCCATCTTCCCATCACACTGCTGGCACCTGTCAATAGACTTCCATCCCTATCCTTAATCACCCTAACTTGCTGCACGTCCTTCCCATCTCTATCTCTCTGTCTTGCCAGCCTGTATAGATCAGTCTCTCCCTCTTTACTGTCCAACCGACCATACAAGTCATCATAAACCCCTTGTTTGGCCTTTGCTACCTCTACCTTCACCTTACGCTGCATCTTCCTGTACTCCTGTCTACTCCCCTCAGTTCTCTCAGTGTCCCACTTCTTCTTAGCTAACTTCTCTCTCTGTATACACTCCTGTACCTCCTCATTCCACCACCAAGTCTCCTTATCTACATTCCTTCCAGATGACACACCAAATACTCTCCTACCTGTCTCCCTGATCACATTAGCTGTAGTTGTCCAGTCATCTGGAAGTACCTCCTGACCACCCAGAGCCTGTCTTAACTCCTTCCTAAAAGTCATGCAACACTCTTCCTTTTTCAGCTTCCACCATTTCGTCCTCTGCTCTGCCTTTGTCCTCTTCATCTTCCTCACCACCAGAGTCATCCTACAAACCACCATCCTATGCTGTTTGGCTACACTCTCAACTACCACTACCTTGCAGTCACTGATCTCCTTCAGATTACATCGTCTACACAAGATTTAGTCTACCTGTGTGCTCCTACCTCCAGTCTTATAGGTCACCCTATGTTTCTGCCTCTTCTGGAAGAAAGTATTCACTATAGCCATTTCCATTCTTTTTGCAAAGTCAACTACCATCTGTCCTTCTGCGTTCCTCTCCTGGATACCAAACCTGCCCATCACCTCCTCATCACCTCTGTTTCCTGCACCAACATGTCCAGTGAAGTCTGCTCCAATAACAACTCTCTCACTTTTAGGTATGCTCTGCATCACTTCATCAAAGTCCAACCAGAATTTCTCCTTCTCCTCCAGCTCACATCCTACCTGTGGAGCATACCCACTAACAACATTGAACATCACACCTTCTATTTCTAGCTTCAGACTCTATCTGACACTCTTTTTACCTCCAGGACATTCTTAACAAAGTCCTCCTTCAAGATAACTCCTGCTCCTACTCCTACTCTTCCTATCTACACCATGATAGAACAACTTGAACCCTGCTCCTAAACTTCTAGCCTTGCTACCTTTCCATCTGGTCTCCTGGACACACAGTATGTCTACCTTCCTCCTCTGCATCATGTCAACCAACTCTCTACCTTTTCCTGTCATAGGTCTAACATTCAAAGTCCCTACTCTCAGTCTTATAGTCTTGGCATTTCTTCTTCTTTCTCTTCCAACGAACACACTTTCCTCCTCTCCTTCTTCGAACAACAGTAGTCCAATTTCGACCGGCACCCTGTAGGTGAACAGCACCAATGACAGTCGTTGTCATCCTGGGCACTGACCGATCCGGTATCAAAGTCATATATTCGATTCACATATTGATTTTCCAAAAGTTTTAGGCCGGAAGCCCTTCCTGACACAACCCTCTGTATTTATCTGGGCTTGGGACCGGTACAGTAAGATATTGACTTGTGCCCTCTTGCGGCTACATTGATTTAAATACATCAAATGCAGCTTCATTTATTTTTTTCATTGAGATAAAAGCACATAAAGTTAACAGATGGAAACTTCAGTAAAATGTAGCTGCTTAACTGCTTTCCTTTCGCCCCTCCCATTGTCAAGACATAGTATTTCATTCATTCATTCAAAAGATATGTTTAAATTGCAAGTTAAGATAAAAGGAAGGAAGGACATTTACTGGTTGTAACAATGGCTGATGTTTTGGCAAACTAACTAAAACATCCATATATATTAAACATACGTATTGAATTGGAACCTGTAGAGTTTTCCCTAAGGTTGGCGTGTCATAGGCTACTGGAGTTTTTTGTCCAATCAATCATTTGGAAAGTTCCAGCAGAGGCCGAGTATTGAGTCCAGAGGATCCAGTCTTTCTCATCTGCAGAAGTCAAAAGATCCCTGAGCTCATAAGCTGCTAACTTCATCTGACATGACAGTCTGAAAGAGAGTTATCAATGTAGTAGCAGTTTCCAGAGAGTATCTCAGATAATCATCAAGTTGGCTGTAGTTGGCAACATAATGTAACAAACATGCAGTATGTCACTCAACAGGGGCTGCTGTTCTTGTCAAAAGGTTTTTGGAGACTTATCCAGCCTCATACCAAAAAAAACCTAGCAGGGGACAATCATCAGAGAGAAGGCATGCCTGATGAAACACCCTCTTCTTTCCTGCTACAGGGCTTTTGCAAGATCCCACCAGGACTCCCAGCAGGGAGGCATAGTGAGTGGGGCCAGGTAGCAGGTACTGGTTCGGTGTATGCCCAAGGTGCTGAAGGTAGCAATTAAAAAAAAACCAGGTGGGTTTTCTTCATTGCAACTGACAAGATGAAGGGAAATCTACCAACATTGTTTGATGGGCCCTTCTGTGTGACCTGCTTCACAGCTTCAACTCAAAGACATCTACTTGTTAGGGGACCTTCAGGAGAAATGCTAAGGCTCGTGAACTGAATGGGGCCCTAAAGAATCAATACAAGCCTGATGTGGATAAGTGCTGGTTCTGATGGGACATGTCTGACTGGTTCAGCAGGTGTTTTCATATGGGGCTGATCAGTGCCTATAAGAAATGATAGCTTCACTTCACTGACAGCACGTATGGGAAAGGTGAAAAGGCTCTTTAGACAACCTGGCAGCCTCACTACACTGACTGAGTTAATGATCTGTGCTCTCCCAGGATGCTTTATTCTTTGCATTCCCCTTCTCTGAAATATTTGTGTAGGGAAGAGGCATTTATGATAGTTGTCCTTCGCCACTGTAATGTTTGCATTCAGCCATTCTTTACTGCCTCTTCTAGTGACATGAATATCAGAGCTCTGGCACCACGACTCATGGTTGACATGAAGTTAACTTGTAACCATGGAAACAAAACTAAAATAAAAACAAATGGTAAAAAGCACTCAGAACTCAACTTTTGGAAGTTTCAAGAAAAACTGGAAAGTAAAGCTGTTCCCTACAAACGAGATGACCGTACAGGAAAATTATGGTAAAATTGCAAACCATACCTCACAATGTCCTTGAGCTGCAACCTTGTCTGTACAACTTCTTTTTTGGCGCGTGGGTTACCTGATTTTGATCTTTCATCACATTTTGTTCCTGGTTAATTTCCTTAATGCCTGAGTGCAAAACATGTCATGAATGAAGAAGCTCAGCCATCTCTTTATTCCCTTCTAGATGTCGAAATCTAGATATGAGTTCTGTTGGTATGAGGTAGGATGTTCAGGTAGGATATCATCTAAAGCTGTGCTCTGAGGTGGCTTGAGGGAGAAACGAGTCAAAAGCAAAGGACACTGAAAGGGTAAAAACACATTTTGTATTCCACTCAGATAAAAATACCACATACAGTACAGTCATACAGTATAAGGACATGTCTCTTTAGTTCCCCTACTTCATGTGAGAAGAGAAGATCTGAAAGTTTCTAAAAAAGGAAAAAGGTCACTAGATGAGACCTGGGAGAATGTATTTGGAATCCACCTACAGAATTCTACTGGTGGACAAATGAGCTGAAACAAGTTTGATGTTTATACAAAGATGGAGAGGAGGTTAAAAATAAACTTCCCTTCCTCATCTCTCCATTGGGACAAAAGCCAGACCTGACCCATTATTTGTTCTGTGAGAAACTTAGCCACAGCAATTGCCTGTGAAGATGCCATACTAAACATCTAGGGCAGCCCACTTTTTTGACAACATCTATTAATCTATCCAAATAATTGCAATTCGATACGGCAAGCACACTTCATTAGACAGGCAGCACCGTGAAACATCAGACTTCAATCAAAAATCCACTGTCAAAATGTTAATTGACATGATGCTGGGCAATGTCAAAAAGGGAGTAGTTCTGGATGCAACACCTTGACCGTCTGTGTGAGTGCATGCAAGAGTTAGCTTTGCTTTCATCTGAAGAGACGGTTAGCATTAGTGACCGTGGTTGATTTAATTATACAAGATTTATCTTTTAAAACAATGGAGAACAAGAGCAGCTAAAATCGGCAGTTACAATAAGATCACCTGACACAGTGCTACATCAACCTCTCTACTGCATTAACCTCTATGCTGCATAAACCCTGCCCCGTTCAACATTGTCGGCGGTGATATCTTTACCCAGAGGTACCAGTTCAGCAGAGAGGCTGCTGTCTAGCTAGAGACATCATTGATGCCCCAGGGGGCAATTTTTCTCAGCATTCAACCCATCCCCGCAGAGCATTAGGTACCTCATGCTCAAGGATACATTAGCATGTAGACTGGAGGAATCAAACCACTAACTTTTTGATAAGTTAACACAGCCACAACTGCTGTAAAATAAAACTCCTTAGCTTTTGAAACCTTAGTTTAAACCAGTGTAGTGAGTGTAATTGCTGTGCAGATGCAGATAACAATGGATATCAGCTGGATCTAAATTTAAACTAGTGTATAGAGTTCATTAGTCTTGCTGTTCTTTAAAGAATTGCTCAAATGGTATTTTAAGTACTGCAAGTTCTGGGACACCAAATGTGCGTCTCTACATCTCCTCTATATATTGGGGCTGTGTAAACTCCCAAAGAACAGCTGAGCTCATTGGTGATGAATGCAGACATTAAATGTCTCAAACCATCTTAAGGGTCATAGAGGTTCATATCTCCGTTGATGTCTCTCATCTTATGCCCTCTTAGAGCCGGGGTGTCAATCTGAAGCCTGTGGGCTGCATCAGGCCCCGCAAATGGTTTAGTCTGGCTCACGAGATGATTTTGCGTACATGGTATAAAAATGAGCTACAGGTTTTCAATGAAAGAAGTTACTGTTCTAAATGTGTCCATGGGATGTTGCAATAACATTCTGTTGAGCAAGTATAGCAGACCAAGGACGAATACCTGACAGCTTGTTTTGACATTCCGCCTATTACCTGTTCTACTTAGAACATTATGAGCTTTTTTATTCTCATGTCTCTGTCAAAAAAGACAAAAGTGGATGGGGAGTGCAGTTTTCCGAGAAAAATGGTCATTGTCCTATTCGTTCATAGAAGTGAATGGGAAACCCATGTGTTTGGTGTGTTCAGAGCAGGTTTCGGTGCTGAAAGAATAAAACCTTTGGCGCCTCTTCATGCTTAAAATAAAAGAACTTGCAGGGACAGCAGAGAAGACAGAAGGTGAAAGAATTGTCGGTGGTTCTGAAGTAACTTTCATAGATTTTTTTTGTGTTTTGCATCAGGAGGGATTGTGTTGCTATTCATTCAAGATGGTTAACGTCAAGGGGGGTGGTCGTCTGACCTATCAATTTCATCCGATCCAGAGTCATGAATCTTTGTTAGTTTGACAGCCTTATCAGAAACAAGTGTGTCTTTTGTTTATGAGAGGAAATTGAATGGTTCATGGATAAAAGTGAAAACCAGTGTGAAAATTTCAGTTCACAGAATGGATGCAGGACCTTGGATTTATGGTGGGTGTTACAGAACACTTCAATAACTGGAACAAAATGCTGCAAGCATGCAACAAAGTTGTCGCACAGCATTATGACACCATATGTGCATTCAAGTTGAAGATGTCATCATGGGAGACACAATGATGTGTGTGCAACCCAACATGCCATAGGCATGAAGCAGTTCAAAGATAAAATAATGGGGATGTTGGGAGAGTTTTGGAAACAATTTCAGATTTTTGGTGAAGTGTAAGAAGACTTCAAATTTTTTTGTCGCTATTCACCATGAATGCTGCTGATCTGCATCCAACCTGAAATTGATTTGCAAGTGTGATTCAGTCGTGAAGGGCTAAGTGGCCCTTCTCTGACAAGAGATACTGGGGTATCTCTTGCCAGGTTACCCCCAACTTTACGGACCTTGTTACAAATTGTTGTGCATGTTTGGAACCACAAATTAAATTAAATTTTATAAAAAGCAAGTTTTCTCTGTTGTGACCATCTATAACAGTGGTCCCCAACCTTTTTTTGGACCACGGACAGGTTTCAATATTTTCACTGTCGATAATCGTTAATGACGCCAGGATGTCTGTAGTCTAGTAATAAATCACCCCAGTGGCGTCAGTTATGTCAAAATCAGACAATAAACAACCTTTTGTTCATAAATTAATAGTATATAGTTCCTAAAGCTGTTTGTATTTACCTCACATGATCTCGTCTTTTGACATTTCACTGCCCTCTTTGAGTTGCATCCATTTAGACCAAAACAATTTATGGAAGCAAGAAGGTTTTGATGGACGCACAATAAACAGGTGGAGATCTCCATTTATAAAGGTACACATAGCAACAAAACATACATCCAGTCAGTGAGGAGAGACATGCCAGCTTCCATAACTTATTGTCCTCCTTTAATGGATTCACAAAAATGTGGAGCAGAGACACAACATTTGTTTCTCCAGCCTGCAGCTTAAAAGAGAACACAATATATTTTAAAGTGTGTGTGTGTGTGTGTGTGTGTGTGTGTGTGTGTGTGTGTGTGTGTGTGTGTGTGTGTGTGTGTGTGTGTGTGTGTGTGTGTGTGTGTGTGTGTGTGTGTGTGTTTGTGTGAGTAGCGATACACCTTTTTTGAACACAGACCTATAATTTTTGTGTCTTTTAAATCACCTTTTTTTTTCGGGATCTGAGTGTCCCTAAAATGACCATCGCAGCGGAGTCAGTTGGTCATCTATATGCTTCTTTATATACTCTGATAAATTATGCTGGGGTGTGTGGAGATGATACACACTGGAAAATACTGAACTTCAGGTGTTTGATAGTAGGGGCATTACACCAACGTCCTGAGAGTCAGGCTAGTATATTTGTCCTTTTGTTGCCATGTACTTACAAATACTGGAAAAACAGAAAAAACTAAATTTATATGAAGTAGAGAAGGATCGTGTTTATTCTGTGTCTAACAGCTGCCTTCCTGCAGCAGAAAGCGGGATGAGGAACAGAGATTAAGGAGAGTGAAGGGGATGTTCCAGCCTCACATCTCCGGAGCTTCATTCATCATCCTGAGATTCTTCATGTCGAATGTTTTGCTCCAGGGAGGAGAGGATCCATCCTCCTCTCAGCTTCTGATTGATCACACGCATACTTCACAAAATTTACAGTTAATCAACTCAAACAGCAAATTCACATGTGCCTCGCCATCCTGCGCCTATTCTTTTCCTGACACGTAGTCTGATTCAGTGATGTCTTAGATCACGTGTGTCATATCATTTGACGTGGTCCGCGAGAGCATAAAAGGTCAGAGTGTCTAAAAATAAATAGGTCAAAAGTGCTTTGACCAACAATTTCCCACAATGCAGTAATCAAGCCTATTTAAGCTCTGTTAAAAAACAAAAGTTTTGAGCAAAGTTAATGTCCTAACTTGTGTTTGATGTTATTTTTCTTTATTTTCTTGGATAGTTTGATCCTTGATTGATGGAGTTCTGTAGATTTTATAACCTGACAAGGATAACAGAGCAACAAGCAAACACATGTTTTCTGTGTAACTGTAATGTTTGTAACAGGAATAGTTACATTTATTTTACATCACACTGAGTTACATTTAGCTACATTTATTAGTTACATGTGGCCCTCTGAGGACAGACATTATGCTGATGTGGCCCTCGGTGAAAATGAGTTTGACTCCCCTGTCTTAGATACTGAGGCCAAATTGTGTTAAATGCAATGTTTGCAGTATTAATGATGTTATTATTTTCAGAGGTGTTAGAGGTGTTAGCAGTGATTTCAGCATTAGCAAGTTTAGCTATGTTAGTGGTGTTTTCACAGGGGTTTGCAGTATAAGGAGGTTTTAGCGGTGTTAGCAGCTAAACCTCATGAGAGACCTCATGAGACCTCATGAGAGGTCTCATGACCTCTCATGACGTGCGGTCATGATAGGCACAGCCTCATCTGCCACCATGACAGAAAAAGAACGGAAAATGGAAAAATTGTGTATTATAAAGTTATTTTCTATTTAACGTCACCAATTTTAGGTTATTTTTACTCAAAATCGATAAATTTTCACATTTACCGCTGAAATACTGATCAGAGACCTGCAGTGAGACACCAGCCAGACGAGCCTCAACATGGATTGATCAATGGCTCGGCTAGCTGTGTTGGTAGTGAAGGAAGATATAATTAAATATATTCACAGGTTTTATGTTCACTTTATTTCAATGTTATGCTTTATTTTATAATGACGTAACCAAACATACTGTGATGGGCGTTCCCCGCTTGTCGTGGACGCCAGCTGTGTAACCTGATCGGTTCTTTGTTTGAAGATGCAGATTAGGCAGAGAGCCAACCAATTAGAAGATGACACCGTGTGGGCTGGCCAACTGACCTGAGATCAGAAGTTCCTATGGATTGTCCAAACGGAGAATGCTACAATGAATAAGAATTGCTGTATAACGGTCCGTCCTTAAGACGGTGTCTTGTTACATCCACTATAAATTCTTTGTTTCTCCGGAATGTGTTGTTCCTGCCCCTTGTTACGGTTCAGACCGCATTAGATTCTATGTTAGGGACGGTGAACCCAGATCTGCTAAAATTATTGTATCAGGGCAAATACATTCGTTAAATGAGACTACTTGTTTCTTGTTTCTCCTTCCGGTTTTGAACACGCACAACTGCTCTAGGTGGACTTCGCGATAAAAGTCCAAAAAACCTAACAGTAGCTAAACAGTGAGACCGTAATGCTATCTCTCTATATGTCGCTAGTTAAATGTTCAAACATGTTTGCTCTAAGAACTAAATTTCCATAGTTTCGCTAATGTATATAATTTACAGTGTTGCTTGTATGTGTGTAACGTCTTTCTTGAGTTGAGAGGTCCTGAACCCGCTGGGAAGAGGCACTAGGTGAGGCACGCAGTTCTCCTGCCTCATGGTAGGGGGCGCTGGTGATCCCAGGGATTTTTTACTTGGGGCTCCTCGGCTGCAGAATAAGTGACAGCAAGCTCCAGTCTATAGTCAGCAAGTCAAGAGCAGCCATTCATTTGTTTTCCGCTCGCCTTATTACGAATAAAAATGGAGGACTAAATATCTCAACTCAAATTGTTTTGGATGCTTTTGTTTAGAAGGAGCGGCGCATGGACTTCATTTATAAGTAATCGTAACATATAAACAAACATGTAGGTAACAGCGTAACATTTTTTTAATCAAATGTGTTAATTTGTGTGTTAGTTTGTATGTGTAAATAATTTTGTTGAGAATTTAAACATAACCCACTCACTGTTGCTAATTGAATGGTGAATAAGATACACTGTAGGTTCATACGTTTGTAAATCTGATTATGATGAAGTCAGTGCGTCACCAGCCATGAACCTCACCGCACGTCACTGGTTAGAAGAGTTTGTTCATTCAAAGTAAAACCAGAAGAACATATCAAATATTAAAAACAGACAGGATTCTGGAGTGACATTGTTTTTCTGCCAGAATTTCAGATAATTTATTTGCTCTGATGTGTTCATCAAAATGCTTTACATTTCGTAACTTTATTGTTTGTTGCATATAAATGAAAATATTAAATAACAGACTCTTAATGTGCATCTTTGGTCGTTTTAAATATTGTCGCCAGGGACTGTTGACTCTGGGACGTGTTCACATGATCAAATCTGACACTCGTAACAAAAGGTTTGGACATGCCTGCTTTACTCACTGATCTCAGGTAATGTTTTTCAGTGTTGAATTGTTTCTTCGTCTGTTTGTCTGCAGCATTACTTTTATTATGAAGGGATTGGAATTAAATGTCTTGGGAAGAGGACAAAAGAATCTATAGTCTAGATGAGGATAAAGTGGAAAATCCAGGATTTGTCTTGGAGATGGTGAGGTGGTACATGAGATGTGGCACAATGAGCGCTTCATTATCTGTTAGGTAGATGATCTCTTCAAGACGTAAAGGTTTTAACACATTTAAATAACATTTTATGACAGCGGTACCTCTACTTATGAAATTAATTGGTTCCGGAAGAAATGTCTTCAGTAGAAATTTTCGTAAGTAGAGACGTGTTTTCCATGTAAATGCCCTAATCCGTTCCAAGCCCCCCAAAATTCAGACATTAATGTTTTATAAAGCGTAAAATGCATCAAAACATGTAACAAATACATGTTATGATAAGATTATTACACAATAAATGAGAGTTGTGCATAATGTAAAAAACAAAGAATAGAGTAAAGAATAATAATGATGGTCATTAACCTTTTAACTGCTGTCCTCATTGTTTTTTACCCTCTTTGGTTCATGCGCTCCTGCCTCACCATGAACAACAGAGTGAATTCCAGTCCTCCTTCTGAACTTCTCCAACCACCCACGCCATGCCTTAAACTCCTTAAACTTCCTTTAGTTTTAATAACGTGGTGATTGTAGATGCATTACGGCCATATTCTTTGGCGAGATCAACCAAACGCATCCCTTTTTCATGCTTTTCTATCATCTCTTGTTTTGTTTGTACGAACAAAAAAACTCTTTTCTTCGTCTTTTCCTCTTTTCTCCGTCTCTTTCTTGGGGTCCATAGTGAATACTCTAAAAGTTAATATATTTACATAAAACTATCAGAACACCTCATGGGTCGAGGGCCGAATGACGAGGACGCTGCATAGACACCTATCTAGCTCCACACAGAGGTCCCTGTTAGCCAATGGGATGCCAGGATGCTAGGTAATAGCCAATGGCAGAGCAGCTTTAAGAATGATGCGTTCAGGAACCTGTGGGAGCTGCGAGTTTCAGCCCATACTGTATTTTTACCTTTCATAACTCGAAATTTCTTTCGTAACTATAGGCGATATTTTCCTGTTGAGGCGATTCGTAAGTAGAAAATTTCATATGTAGAGACATTCGTAAGTAGACGTACCACTGTATCTTTTTTTCTATATGTGTGGAAAATTGTCAATGTACATAATTCTACTTAATTTCATAAATGTTTAAAAAAGGCTTTCCATGTGAAAAGCTCATTTATCTCTTATGAAAATGTACTTAAAGCCTTTTCTGTAACTTAAAAATGGAAACAATTTCGTGATTACTCCAGTTCAGTGATAAAAATGTTTGAGAATAGCCTGCTAGAGAGTTACCATCTGAACCACCAGCAGCGAGTGTGAAACAACGATTCACTATGAGAACAGTTGAGTCAATTGGTTATAGTGCTCCTTGTAAATCTCCAACAATGGGTGTCAAATATATTTAAGCTCCTGAAGGAAAAGCTATTCTCAAGCAGCCGAACTGGTTAAATTATGGCAGAATAATGTCACAACTTTTTTTTTTTTTTTTTTGTATTAATGTGGTCCAAAATTGTAAAAGCACATTCTGAAAATGTAAACATCACAAATAATCCACTTGACAAAACATTTGAAATTACTTGAAAATTCTGAGGACACAGTCTCTCCAGGGTTGAACAAAATACAAACAACTCTTCTAGATGTCAAATACCTCATTTTTCATTTCCACATTTTATTTATGAGATAAACAGAAGTAGAAACTATTCAAGGGAGTACAGTCACTCCCTACTTTGTAGGCTACACTATTCATAGATTAAAATAATAGTAATAAAATAAATGCCATCCAATGCATGAACAGTTTCCACAAACTAAACTTATGAGATAAAATGAATAACATTATTACAATAAATCACACACTGTTCACCTTCTTTAAATCTCCAGAGAAGCCATTCACAGAAATATGAAAGGAAAAATCCCATTTTCCATTTCCAATCTCTGAATCCTGTCACAACACATGATGGTGCACCATCTCTCTTCTTTGTTATCCTTGCAAGTTCTTGTATTTGTCAGCATGACGAGTCTCATATGGTGCCAAGGTTATCTCCTGTCCAACACTGAAACCTGCAGTGAACACACCAAACACACAGCTTTCCCATTCACTTCTGCAAATAAATAGGACGATAAAACTCTATCATCCGCATCTACTTTTGTCTTTTATGAATTCGTGTCTGAGGGTAACCTTCACTCAGGGGAGCCCAGAGTAGAACAAGCTCTTTGTGCACATTATTTGTGTGAAAATACATCAACAAACCAAACCGTGTTCCTGTCATCCATGGGACCTTTGTGGAATCACGTGATTACGTTGGCATGAATGAAAGCACCTGGGACAGATTACCTGATATGCATTGAATGCAGGGCTCACGCCTGGTGTAGTCTGCTCCGCTAGTAAACAGCAGGGGGGAGCTTAGCGATGGAGTTTTACAGCTGGCACCTGCCCCATATGGGCCATAGGTTCACAGCTCTACATCCACACCATTAACCTGAGAAATGGCACCGCTATTACTGAGGCCTGCATTCCTGACACTTCCAGTCAGGGATCATTTCTACCTTTACACGTGATGGAGTGTAATTCTTTTTTCTGGAGAAGGGCTGTTTAGTTGAATCATAACTAAAGTTCCTTTGGGGTGGTGGGATGTGAGTCAAGTGAACTTATTAATTGCGGTTTATAGATTTAATCATTCTTGTTAGTGATTTAGTGGCTTTCTTCTTTATTGTTTGTTCATAGCAGACTCTGATTTATAATTTTTATATTTTTCAGAAAGTACGAGCTGCCATGTTATAATGAACACCATCACAAAGGGCTACAATCCCAACCACTTTCTATGACCCCAGAACGTCTTACAGGGCAGCTTTCAAAGCAGCTCCATAAGTTACTTGTGAAAAGTATTTGACATTCTGCTATTTGTATCTCACTGAAGTTACCATATTATGACTTTAACAAAACATTTCATGCATCTGTGATGTAAAGTTGACTCTAAAATAATTCCTTTGCTTTCAAAGTCATTGTTCCTATTATGAAAAACTTTTTTTTTTTCAGGTCTCTACATATACATAATGGTCCTCCCTAACCCTACCAAATCCTAGAATCTGGAAAAGAAACACTTCCTGCATCAATAAATATCTGAAATAATGCTGAATAAAAAAAAGGGAAAAAGCTCGGATTAATAACAGCGCCGTGTGTGACGTCACACCCGGCGTGATTGACAGAGTAATTGACCTATCCTGAGTCATATTTGATTGTCCACCCGGATAAGGGCGTGGTCATACCAGAGGTGGAGTTTGTTCAGGCCACAGTAGCAGTCTGTGGTAATGACCTGGCTCAGAGCTGCAAACTGAAAAATGTAGCCACAAGAAGGCACAAGCCAGTGTCTTATTGTGCCGGTCCCAAGGCCGGATAAATACAGAGGGTTGCGTCAGGAAGGGCATCCGGCGTAAAACTTTTGCCAAATCAAAGATGCGAATCAAACCTATGACTTCCATACCGGATCGGTCGAGGCCCGGGTTAACAACGACCGCCATCGGCGCTGTTGACCTACAGGGCGCCGGTGGAAATTGGATTACTGTTGGTCGAAGAAGGAGAGGAGGAAAGTGCGTTCGCACGAAGAAAGAGAAGAGGAGCGCCAAGAGTATAGGACTGAGAGTAGGGACGTGGAATGTTGGAACTATGACAGGAAAAGGTAGGGAGTTGGTCGACATAATGCAGAGGAGGAAGGTAGACATACTGTGTGTCCAGGAGACCAGGTGGAAAGGTAGCAAGGCTAGAAGTTTAGGAGCAGGGTTCAAGTTGTTCTATCATGGTGTAGATGGGAAGAGAAATGGAGCAGGAGTTATCTTGAAGGAGGAGTTTGTTAGGAATGTCCTGGAGGTAAAAAGAGTGTCGGATAGAGTGATGAGTCTGCAGCTAGAAATCGAAGGTGTGATGTTCAATGTTGTTAGTGGGTATGCCCCACAGGTAGGATGTGAGCTGGAGGAGAAGGAGAAATTCTGGTTGGACTTTGATGAAGTGATGCAGAGCATACCTAGAAGTGAGAGAGTTGTCATTGGTGCAGACTTCAATGGACATGTTGGTGCAGGTAACAGGTGATGAGGAAGTGATGGGCAGGTTTGGTATCCAGGAGAGGAACGCAGAAGGACAGATGGTAGTTGACTTTGCAAAAAGGATGGAAATGGCTGTAGTGAATACTTTCTTCCAGAAGAGGCAGGTACATAGGGTGACCTATAAGAGTGGTGGTAGGAGCACACAGGTAGACTACATCTTGTGTAGACGATGTAACCTGAAGGAGATCAGTGACTGCAAAGTAGTGGTAGGCGAGAGTGTAGCCAAACAGCATAGGATGGTGGTGTGTAGGATGACTCTGGTGGTGTAGAGGATGAAGAGGGCAAAGGCAGAGCAGAGGACGAAATGGTGGAAGCTACAAAAGGAAGGGTATTGCATGACCTTTAGGAAGGAGTTAAGACGGGCTCTGGGTGGTCAGGAGGTGCTTCCAGATGACTGGATAACTACAGCTAATGTGATCAGGGAGACAGGTAGGAGAGTACTTGGTGTGTCATCTGGAAGGAAAGTAGATGAGGAGACTTGGTGGTGGAATGAGGAGGTACAGGAGTCTATACAAAGAAAGAGGTTAGCTAAGAAGAAGTGGGACACTGAGAGGACTGAGGAGAGTAGACAGGAGTACAGGGAGATACAGCGTAATGTGAAGGTAGAGGTAGCAAAGGCCAAACAAGAAGCTTATGATGACTTGTATGCTAGGTTGGACAGTAAGGAGGGAGAGACTGATCTATACAGGTTGGCAAGACAGAGAGATAGAGATGGGAAGGACGTGCAGCAGGTTAGGGTGATTAAGGATAGGGACGGAAGTCTATTGACAGGTGCCAGCAGTGTGACGGGAAGATGGAAAGAGTTCTTTGAAGAGTTGATGAACGTGGAAAATGAGAGAGAACAAAGACTAGAAGAGGTGACTGTTGTGGACCAGGATGTAGCAAAGATTAGTCAGGATGAAGTGAGGAGAGCACTGAAGAGGATGAAAAGTGGAAAGGCAGTCGGTCCTGATGATATACCTGTAGAGGTTTGGAAGTGTCTAGGAGAGGTGGCAGTAGAGTTTCTGACTGGGTTGTTCAACATGATCTTAGATAGTGAGAAGATGCCTGAGGAGTGGAGGAGAAGTGTGCTGGTGCCCATTTTTAAGAACAAGGGAGATGTGCAGAGTTGTGGCAACTACAGAGGAATAAAGCTGATGAGCCATACAATGAAGTTATGGGAAAGAGTAGTGGAAGCTAGACTAAGGGCAGAAGTGAGCATTTGTGAGCAGCAGTATGGTTTCATGCCAAAAAAGAGTACTACAGATGCAGTATTTGCTTTGAGGATGTTGATAGAGAAGTACAGAGAAGGCCAGACGGAGCTGCATTGTGTTTTTGTAGATCTGGAGAAAGCTTATGACAGGGTGCCCAGAGAGGAACTGTGGTATTGTATGAGGAAGTCTGGAGTGTCAGAGAAGTATGTTAGAGCGGTGCAGGACATGTATGAGGACTGTAAGACAGTGGTGAGGTGTGCTGTAGGTGTGACAGAGGAGTTCAAGGTGGAGGTGGGACTGCATCAGGGATCAGCTCTGAGCCCCTTCTTGTTCGCTATGGTGATGGACAGGCTGACAGACGAGGTTAGACAGGAATCTCCATGGACTATGATGTTTGCAGACGACATTGTGATCTGCAGTGAGAGTAGGGAAGAGGTGGAGGAGAAGCTAGAGAGGTGGAGGTTTGTCCTGGAAAGAAGAGGAATGAAGGTTAGCTGCAGTAAGACAGAGTACATGTGTGTGAATGAGAGGAACCCAAGTGGAAGAGTGAGGTTACAGGGAGAAGAGATCAAAAAGGTGGAGGATTTTAAATACTTGGGGTCAACAGTCCAGAGCAATGGAGAGTGTGGAAAAGAGGTGAAGAAGCGTGTGCAGGTAGGATGGAACGGGTGGAGGAAAGTGTCAGGTGTGATGTGTGATAGAAGAGTTTCAGCTAAAATGAAAGGAAAGGTGTACAAAACTGTGGTGAGACCAGCGATGTTGTTTGGTCTAGAGACAGTGTCACTGAGGAAAAGACAGGAGGCAGAGCTGGAGGTAGCAGAGATGAAGATGCTGAGGTTCTCTCTGGGAGTGACCAGGAAGGATAGGATCAGGAATGAGTACATCAGAGGGACAGCACATGTTAGAGGTTTTGGAGATAAAGTCAGAGAGGCCAGACTGAGATGGTTTGGACATGTCCAGAGGAGAGATAGTGAATATATTGGTAGAAGGATGCTGAGTGTTGAACTTCCAGGCAGGAGGACTAGAGGAAGACCAAAGAGGAGGTTTATGGATGTAGTGAAAGAGGACATGAAGGTAGTTGGTGTGAGAGAAGAGGATGCAAAGGACAGGGTTAGATGGATGCAATTGATTCGCTGTGGCGACCCCTGAAGGGAAAAGCCGAAAGGAAAAGAAGAAGAAGAAGAGCTGCACACTGAAAGTTCCTCACAAGCTGTTGAAGTCAGCTAGTATTTGGCTAACTAGTTAGCTCCACTTCAGTCAGGTGTGTGTGTGTGTGTGTGTGTGTGTGTGTGTGTGTGTGTGTGTGTGTGTGTGTGTGTGTGTCCGCGTAAGGCGTATCCTCAGCATCATAGTGAACACATAACCAGTTTCACAGCAGATGAAGACGCTACTAATCAGAACTGTTGTCTGGTTTTTGATGAATGAAAACAGCTTTAACTAAGTGATCTGAGAGCTGCATGAATCCAAAGCGACGACACCGCTCACCAAATAGCCCCAGCCTTTATTTACAGCCTAACAGATATTCACTGTTACCAATCAAGGGTTACGTTCAACTGACCCAAACCCTGCATGTGAAATAATCCAGGCAGAAATCAAGAGTTGAATTTATTTAAATTTCACCTTATTTTTCAAGTGGTTGTACACTTTGTCCAGGTTATTGGCTTCGTCTGCTTCTTGCTTTGAACTTTCTCAAAAAGAAAAAAATCTCAGCCAGTTTCACTGCTTGTTCTATTTACATAAAAACTCCAACAGCCATTCCATCTTAAAAGAACTGCGTTTCTTTTTTACTTTGGGTTGGTGAGTGGATCCGTCGCTGCCCGTTCATAAGAGATTAACATTTGCTTTGCATTGCTGTTAGCTACCTAACCTGCACGGCGCGTATAGCAGGGCACACATGCAGGACCCTCAATGCTCTTATTGGCTGCGTAGTATCAGCGAACCGTATTGTATTATTGGCTGGACACCTGTCACTCATCGAGTTTTACTGCAAAATGGTACAGAAAACAATATAATTGGTCTAATTAATTAGATTAGGTCTAATATTTGATATTATTTAATACGTATGAATCAAATTTTATTTTGTACGCTGCATAGACTTTCTATGTGCTGAGAATGTGCAAGCAGATATAATTCGAGTGTTGGTTGGTTTGCAATGCATGTTTGCAATTGCGGAAACGTGCAGCTTAGAGGAAACACTGCTTATGAGTATGAGTAAAGTGCTATATTGATACATTCATCCTCCTCGTCACTATGACATAGGCTTAGTGGACAGAGATCATGTATGGACTGCGTCCAACAGCCAACAGTTAAATATACTTCACAAATACAAGAACAAACCATTGGTGTTACCTCTCCGGTAACATCCCATGTTTCACTGGACTGCGTTAGCTTAGCTCCCCGGTGTTGTTGTTGTTCTTTCATTGTTCATGACAATTGTCGGGAAACATGGCTTTAAACATCTTCAGTCTGTAATCCTCTGTTATCTCCTCCACTGATTTCTATTCCACTGTGTGTTTTATAGACAGTTTATAGCACCTTTGTGTCTCACGAAAGTCTGAGACTCACAGAACGTAGCGCACTTCTGGATGCCATCAGCCAATAGAATGTGCGTACGGTATCACGTGACTGCCTACCAAAAATTTGCGATGAGGTGTAGTAGCAAGCGTTGATGCGCGAATGCTTGAGGGCACACTGTATATTGTAGTTGGACATCTGGCAGCTGAATGGCATGAATTTTAAAAAGTCTAATATGGGACTCCCCGAAGCACTGGGAGTCTTAGGGCGGAGTTTGCCCCGCCCTAAGACAGCTGGGATAGGCTCCAGCTCCCCGTGACCCACTACGACGGATAAAGCAGTTTGGAAAATGAATGAATGAATGAATAATATGGGACCTTTTGGCGGCACGGTGGCGCAGTGGGTAGCGCCGTCACCGCACATTAAGGCGGTTCCTGGTTCGCTTCTTGCTCTGTGCGGAGTTTGTATGTTCTCCCCGTGTCTGCGTGGGTTCTCTCTGGGTTCTCCGGCTTCCTCCCACCTCCAAAACCATGTACTTCAGGTTAATTGGCTGGTCCCAAATTAACCATAGGTATGAATGTCTGTGTGCGTGGTTGTCACTGTCTTTGTGTGGCTCCACGGTGCAATGGCATCGCGGTTGGAGTTTCCTCCACCTCACACCCTAAGCCAGGTGGGATAGGCTCCTGTTCCCTGTGATACAGGGAACAGTGGTAACAGAAAATGGATGGATGGGACCTTTGAGATGAAGATTCAATATAAAGATTTTTTCCAGAGATGTCATTCGATGGTTGGTTGGTTGTCTGGTTCATTGGCTGGTTGGTTCCTTGGTTGGTTGGTTGGTTCCTTGGTTGGTTGTTTCGTTCATTCATTCATTCAAGGGAAGTGTCGTGGGGGCATCTAACTGAATATCAAATTACCCACTCTGTCTGTTAATCTCCCAGTCTGTTCTTCCTTCACCCCACTTCAGTTCCTCCACTTGGTGCAGTACCCTAAGCAACCCACCGTTTCTCCACTGTCCTCAGACTTGGAGGTCTGTCATTTGGATTGTATGCTCCACACTCAGAAGCATACTAACCCAATGACAGATGGAGGTCAGGGTATGATGACGCTAATATGACCATATGAGTCACAAAAAAAGGAGTGAGTCCACCAAACCACACCTATGCTGCACCATCTGTCCGTACAGAATAGGTGAGAAAGGGCAGCCATGACTGAATCCATCCGTCACTAAGAATAAATGTGCGTTCAGGCTGACCATGTATAATCTAACAACATGCCCAATTCTTATACTCTTGCAGCAATCTCCATAGATTAGATGGAAGAACAAAGTTGTATGCCATTCCCAAGTCTACAAATCACATGTAGACTGTTTGAGCGCTCTGACAGAATTCCACAACCAATACAGCAATGATACTTATGAATCATAGGTTGGACTACTGGAAAATCTCCTTTCAAGCAGAATAACACAGACCTTCCCTGGCAGCTGAGGTGTGATCCCCAGTCCCTTTCCTCAAAAACAAGGACTACTACGTGAGTCTGCCATTCCCAAGGCACTGTCCCTGACTCCCCCCATGAGAATGCCAAAGCAACAGCTGTCATTGTCCATATGAACATGAAAATCCCCAAGAAGAATAACAGAATTCCTAACAGGGACACTCAGCAGCACGTTATTCAAGGACTCTTTGAAGGTTAAATACTCTAACCTACCATTCGGCAAATAGGCACAAATAACATCATATAGAAAACTCTGTCTGAGAAATTAAAATGATATAATCCATTAAATCAGCCACTGTGTGTTGGGAAACATGTGCTCAGCTATTACAACACCATCGGGACATCTTGGTGGGCAATAAAAACTTGTGGGAAGTTCTACATTTCCAGATAAATACTACCGGAGCTCCACTTTACTTAATGAATGGTAACAGGGCAGTGACAACAGCATAGCTCAAGGCTACGTCCTTCTTAAACTTCACTAAACTTACAATTAGAGAGGGGGCCTGAAATGATGCCACTCACTGACAGGCCTTAACATTCCTCTTTCAGTCACCAGCCAGGACTTAATCTCTCTGAGCCACAGAACAAAATACCTTTGAGAAGGAGCCAAAATACTGTAAGGCTTTCTTTTCTAGCTGCCCATCAAATCTAAGACAGCTGTGAACTGGCTGATTGATTGAGAGACCATTCATGGTGAAAACAAGTCAAAGCAATATCTAGAGCCACTCAGACATGTAGAGGCCTATTGTGAAATAGCCCCAGGAAAACCCTCACAACACAAGCGTTTTGTGTTCCACTTCTATTTGAGGGGAACCTGTGTGGGGTTGGTGGGCCAGTGGAAGTATTTGTTGTATTCTGATGTTTAGAGTTCCTCTCAGCTCTTCTGAGGTTTTTAGCATCTATGTGCTCACCGTTGTGGTTTTAGAACCGTCAGCAGTATTTAACTTAATCTCTGCTCAGCACCTATCGAAGTCAGCTAGCTTAACACTTTCCAAATGGTGAGATGTTCAACTGATATGATGTCTACATCCAGTTTTGAGAACAACTCTCATTATTTGTAGTTATATGACAGGATCAGTGAAGTGCTGTTTGCTGTAACACAACACAATCCAATATCCTGGGTGGGAGTCATGCCATTCACAGAGTTGGTGATCACACAAACCCTCCTTGCTTTACTAAAGTTATTATATTGTTAAGTTATCTTCTTATACTGGTATGGAAGTACATCTGAGGTGTATTTAAGCCTTAACACCTCTTTCCGTAAAAGATGCTGAGAGATGTGCAAAAGCATTAGGAATGAGACAAACTGGGGACGAGACCAGGCTAAGGAAACCTTACAATTCAAATAAAATTACAGCAAAATGCATTTTAAAACCTTTAGTCGGCTGTGGAGAAATTGTCGTTGTCTGTTGAAACTCTATATAAACATTCTATATTTGAGGGTTTTAACAGTCTATCTGTTATCCATAGAGGATGGCACCGCCACAACCACGACAATATTTCATTTTGTAACCCTTACCCTAACCTGCAATTTTGCTCTTCCTAAATGAAGGTGAGGGTTAGGAATGATGTCCTGGGGGAGATGAACTGCGGGGAAGGCAGGTACAATCTGTCTACACCTTTCACTGCTGTGCATTTTGTTGCATTGAAATTGATGAGGTCGTTTTACTGAAGAGAAAAAGTGTGGAAAACACTGACAGCAATGTAACCTGTTCATCCTGTCTTCAGAGCTGGTCAACACCGATCCGCACTGTCCTGAAAGAAAATCATAAAGTGTGTGTGTGTGTGTGTGTGTGTGTGTGCTCATGAGTGTGAATGTGCATGTGTGTGTTCAGCACATGGTGAATAGATATTGTTTACTTGTAGTTTATATGTTGCCCGTCTTCCCTGCGCAAAGAGATGTTTATGAGTTCACCGGTGTCAGAAAAATAGTAATTATCAAAAACCCTCAAGGCTGAAGTGGTCGTCGGAGGATGGATTCCATCGAGAAAAAATATATGAGCAAAAGCAGATGGATAG
The DNA here is from genome assembly GCA_013358685.1 of Antennarius maculatus. Taxonomy (NCBI): domain Eukaryota; kingdom Metazoa; phylum Chordata; class Actinopteri; order Lophiiformes; family Antennariidae; genus Antennarius; species Antennarius maculatus. The sequence continues at coordinate 2,659,891 of CM023613.1, read as the reverse complement.
ACAGATCACATCCTGTACTGTGAACGTTTACAGCACAAATCCCATTTGGAAAATACTTCTGCTCTCAGAGTTTCATATCATTTGGATTCATTATTTTTGGCGTAATAAATCAGCTGTAATTCTTCTCAGGTGGAAGACATTAGGCAGCTAAGATCCTGCCACAATACTTTCAAAATTCATGCCATTTAAGCTGCATGTCTGTGCCAGCGACACATTTCACCACTTACCATTTCATGTTCTTGCAGGGATTTTATTGTGGTATTTTACTGCTTACATGCAGTAAAGATGTCTGCTGGAGTTACTGTGATGCACCGCAGGGGACAGAGCTAGTTTATTTAACTTGAGCAACAAAACGAATTGCACTAAAGGGGGCAGCTATCACTCAGTGACTTCCAAGAGGGATTTAGGTCCACGCCACATTTCCTATAAAATTATATATATATATATATATATATATATATATATATATATATATATATATATATATATATATATATATATATATATATATATATATATATATATATATATATATATATATATATATATATATATATATATATATACGTATATGTGTATATATATATATGTGTGTGTGTGTGTGTGTGTGTGTGTGTGTGTGTGTGTGTATATACTGTATATATACTGTATATATACTGTATATATATAAAAAATCTTTTTTTTTTTTTTTTTACTTTTTTAGAGAGAGAGTCAGTATATTTGACACACACACACACACACAAAATACAAGTACAGGTCATTTTAAGTTAAGTTTTTCTTGATTATACATCAGTTTAAGAAAACACATGGAAAAATAATAAAGTTTACATCATTTCATTCGAATATACATTTGTCCACCACAAATACTGGACTCTAAAAATCACTAGAAAATCGTAAAAACCAAATAATATCATATTACTGTATAATAAATAAGAATAAAAACATATAATTATGTTAAAATATGTAGTTACAATTTCTACCAATAGGTATCACTCGTGATACACGTGATTATTTTGTATTGAGATTAGTTTATGGTCAACTTTTGCTCCTTATAATTTAAGTAGAAGAAGAAAACACCTCAAAGAACACTCCACCAGCTTTTAAGAGCATGCAACAACAACTGTTAATGGTGATGACTAACTGTACGGCACTGCACCATGTAACATGTAGAGTCTACTTCCTCACAGTGTTGTTTGCCTCACTGACTTACATTTATATTTACATATGTGAATGAAACTGTAGTCCCACAAACCAACATGTAGGAGATGGGTGGGTGTTGGGTTTGCTGGTTCTGGGATAATTTTCTGCAAACTGCAAGACATCCAGGCCAATTGTGCTGTTAAATCCCGTCAAATACAATGACATCACTGTTTTGTCAAGTTTTTTTACATGTGTGTATGCGTGCATGTGTGTGTGTGTGTGTGTGTGTGTGTGTGTGTGTGTGTGTGTGTGTGTGTGTGTGTGTGTGTGTGTGTGTGTGTGTAGAATGCTCAGCTGTTGGCTCATTCAAGCCTATGACTGATGGGTAACAGAGCCACTGGCACAGCCGTTCACAGCTGCAGTAAAAATGATGCTGTGATGCTGCCAAACCCGGCACTCAACATTCCTCCATTAGGAGGAGAAATGAGGTAGTATGCTTGTGTAATGTTACGCAACCCTGTGCAGTGCAGCACATACATTATATACATATATAATACATATACAGCATACATTAACATACATACATCGACACATTTGCCCTGTAAACAATACAAAGCACCTGTGCAGGTCAGGAATGGGTGTACTTGTACCTTTGCTGTCAATAACACATCTACTGTTATTTGTAGATTTAAAGATATTTATATGTATATTAGAATTAATGAAGTACACAACAACCCATAATTTATTATCACAGTAAATTCATATCTTTGTAACTCTCCATCGACTCATGAGTTAGTTGGATGACTGCCATTCCAAAAAGTCCCTAATATAACATGCAGCCAGTTCACTGAGTCAGTGGAACAGTTATTGCGTCACTGAGTCCTACATGTTTCATGTGTGGCAGAATGAGAGAAATCCCCACCAAGTTCGTCTCTGACAGTTTTTGTGTTCTTTGAATGCAATGTGAACATTTTCTATCTCAGGAGCCATTTATCACAACAGGGCAACAGAGTTCAGACCCAAGATAACTCCTACTCCATTTCTCTTCCCATCTACACCATGATAGAACAACTTGAACCCTGCTCCTAAACTTCTAGCCTTGCTACCTTTCCACCTGGTGTCCTGGACACACAGTATGTCTACCTTCCTCCTCTGCATCATGTCAACCAACTCTCTACCTTTTCCTGTCATAGTTCCAACATTCAACGTCCCTACTCTCAGTCCTATGCTCTTGGCGCTCTTCTTCTCTCTCTTCGTGCGAACACACTTTCCTCCTCTCCTTCTTCCACCAACAGTAATCCAATTTCCACCGGCGCCCTGTAGGTCAACAACACCGATGGCGGTCGTTGTTAACCCGGGCCTCGACCGATCCGGTATGGGAGTCATAGGTTTGATTCGCATCTTTGATTTGGCAAAAGTTTTACGCCGGATGTCCTTCCTGATGCAACCCTCTGTATTCATCCGGGATTGGGATCGGCACAATAAGACACTGGCTTGTGTTTTCTTGTGGCTACATTTCAGACCCAACATGTTCAATTCTTTAAAAAGGTCTATCTGTCCATCCATCCAACCATTTTCTTCTAGACGAGATGACTGTAATTGTCACATCTACAGCTGCTTCTTCTGCTTTTGTGGGCCACGGGGGTAGCTATAACCTCTTGTTCTGTAATTGTAATATTGCTCTTATTATTATCAGTAGTAGTAGTAGTAGTAGTAGCAGTAGTACTGGTAATAGTAATAGTAGGAGTAAGAGGAGAAGAAAGAGGAGGAGGAGTATTATCATAAAAAATAGTTCCAATAATGATATTGTTATTATACTGTTCTTGCATTATTCTTGTTGTTCTTATTCATATTGCTGTTCTTGTTTTGTTCTTAATTTGTTATCACATTATTGTTATTGTTATTGCCATTGTTATTGTTGTCATCATTATTACTGATCTTGTTATCATTATTATTGTTGTATTACTACATTCTTGCTGTTATTATATTGTAATTGTTGTTTTGTTAATATATTATTATTGTTATTGGTATTAGTATTTTTGAGATCTTTCCATCAGACGTCAGTTCTAGAGCCCATGACAGTCAGATGACTTAGTGGACACTAAGTTCTGCCTGGGTCTTTGTCCTTTTGGAATGCCCAATGACATTCAAGCTTCATCTCCCTCACAGATGTAGATGTTTTCTTCTAGGATTTCCTGATCCTTGATGGAATCCATCTGACCTTTTACAAGTCTCAGGTTTACAGTCAGCCAGGAAGGAGAGCAGCCCCTGAGCATCACCAACCCCCATGTAGGAGGGGTTTCATCAGCATCAGCTTCTTCCCACTCCAGACACACCACCGGTCCAGAGGCACCAGAAGGTCCGGTTTGGTTTCATGGCTTTCAAGAACATCTTCCCAAATATTCTGGGTCTGATGTGGATGGGTCTGAGCTGGCCAACAGTCTTTTCTGGGTCTGAATCAGGGAGGTGATGAAGATCTAGACCTGGACACAAACACCTTTAGGACTCTACTGCTAAACATAAAGTACAATGTGGGTTGAATCACATTGCTCACAAATATATACTGTAAATAGATTAAGAATATTTTTGATAGACGGACGGGTGGACGGACAGTCGGATTATAGATAGACACACAGACAGATAGACAGACAGACAGATCTGATGTGTCAGAATCAATCAAGTTGAGATCCCAGAGACACAATGAACAGCAGCCACTGGTCGTGGTCCAGGCGACTACAGGAAGGAAACACTAAAACTTCTCTATCAGACTTCTTCATTTGTTCAGGAACATTATCTGAAGGTAGGCTTGAGCGATGGGGTCAAGAGGGCAGCAATGGGTCTGCAGGGTTCTGACGATTGCTATCCATCTTGTAGAAAATCAGACATGTGAAAAACAAGAAGTTGATTATCACGTGTTCCATCATCCATCATCTTCTCACTTTGAGCAGCAGAGGCCCAATCCTGTCAGAGCCGGTGCCTTCTATTATTGAGGATTATGTTTCAGGCTCTGACTGAGTGTTCATAGCCTGCATGCATGGAGGAGCTTGTGGAACACTTGACGTTGTGTTAATGCTCTGGTGTCCAAAAGGTGCTATAGTGCTGTGAATTAAGTGTGTTAAAATCCCAAAGACTTTAGTAAGAGCTCAATGTCACAAAATAGAATATGAAGGTGCACATCACAGGTTTGTCAATGGACCACTGATGACCATGCTAACCACAGGTTTCCCATCCACTCAGCTTTGGCATCGGGTAATTCTTCAGTGATCATATTGCCTGTACAGCCTGTAGTTTTGTTTTTCGCGAGTGGTCCTGGAACGCATCAACCGCAAGTAACAGGGGATAGCTTCTGGGATGCATAAAGGTCATGTTGGGATGAACAGTTTTTTCTTGAAGCGCATCCCAGGAATGCACTACTTTCTTGAGGTAAAATGAACTCTGCCTGTAGCTGGTCACCACAGCAATGCCACACTAACTTCACCTGACAGATGTTCTGTCAAACTTTTGTGGAACCTAAATGAAGTTGATACCAAGAAATAGGTAGCTTAACAAGTTGTGTGTGTGCGTGAGTGTGTGTGTGTGTGTGTGTGTGTGTGTGTGTGTGTGTGTGTGTGTGTGTGTGTGTGTGTGTGTGTGTGTGTGTGTGTGTGTGTGTGTGTGTGTGTGTGCACGTGTGCGTGTGCGTGTACTTGCTGCTTATTGTTACTTCAGAAGTCATGGACCTCCAGCAATATGCAGGTAGAAGAATGTGTAGTCTTGAGCATTACCGAACTAACATCTACCACATGAAAACAAGGTGAACACTTTAAAGAGATACTCTAAATGTTTCCCCGGTGCAGCATTTCACCCTGACCATTGACGTAATGATAGTAAAACTGTAAAAGACATGTTGTTTGGACCAGTCTTGGTTTGAAGTTTAAACCAAATCCAGAGCTGTGATCCCTTTTCTTGTTTCTCTCCTCAATATTGACTTAGTTAATTCCCTGTTCTATGAGGAATGTGCAAACTGGCTACATAGGGATACAGTACTGTTTCTGTCAGTGTATCCCAGCACCATGGTAACCCACTGTGGGGTAGATGACGGCAGCCCTGGCGGGACACAGGTCTGTGTCTGCTGACTGATACAGTCTGTTGGGGAGGGGGGGGTCCAGCATGTATGGCGAGTCAACCGTCACATACATGCGCTCACCTGCCTGCTCACTCACAGCTTCCAACAGAAAACAACCCCAACCCGGTCATGTCATAGCAAAGGAAAGCATGGCCCCCTTTGCTAACCAGTCACCAGACTGCAGCACAGAGGTGTAACAGGTACCTTCATGTCAGTATGTCCCACAGACACAGAATCTGTTCTGTACCAATGAAAAACTCGCTCCACGGTCCTGCATCCCTGTCACCACAGAGGGAAAAACAAGAGCAGAAATTATGTTTGGGCAGGTTTCATCTGCCGACCTCATCAACCAATAAAATCCTGTTCTTACAAAGAAAGACGAGGTGCTGCATCCATTTATATCTCAATGAATATCCACATTTAGACCAACGACCATTATTGAGACCCTTCTGGCTCCTCAACAAAGGTCGATGGGAGTCCTTAAAGACAAAATGATTGTATCTGGAGACGCTGCTCCTGGATGGATTGCTCAAACACAGGACTTTCACCCTGGAGAGTGGAGTCCCATGTGAAAATATACCCCTGCATTAGTCCTATAAGGCAATTGTCTTGCCAAACATCCCGTGTTAGCTTCTTCATCTATCAGTCCTGAAGTCTACCTGACTGAACTGTCAGCTGAGACATTTCATTATTTTTAAAGTCCATCCAGATGAAGCATATTTTCACAGTGGGCTTGAGTCTGGTCACACTAGGATGATACCAGGTAAAACAACACTCAGCTGGGCCTGCTGTAGTTTGGCTACAGGCTGGACTCTGGATAATGAGCCAACAGGGCCTCAACATGTTTAGTCTGGATCCTGATCTGCTGTGGTTCCTGGTCCTGCTATGTTTTATCCAAAGTCATTGCTGTGTTGTGTAACTGACATGTAAAGTGTTGCCATCAGTTCTAATCATATCATTATGGACTCAGGAACTTACTCACTGAAATGTACTTCCATATTCTGTTCGTTACTATGGACATGGAGATCAGCAGGACAATAAACTGATCATAAATGAATGCTAAGTATTAAACATGGTTCCTTTATCTTGTTCAGTCTCATGTTAAAGCAAAATATTAATAGGCATTATGTACACAGCCTTATAATAAGAGAAGAGAGGTCTTTAAGCCACTGGGGGAGCACCTTAAACAAAACAAATCTTGCTTGTGACACTGTTTCTCAGCCCAGTAGACGTGATAAGTTCCTGGTTCGAGACTGGATCAGGACAGAGGCAGAAACCCTTCCAAGTTTCATCCGTCATGTCCATATATAGTATCTTCTGGCCCCAGAGGGACAAGATGGCTCCTGAGCACTTTTTTTAACATATGTAGCATAACTTAAAAGCCCTGGACCTGCTGGGGAACACACCGGGGTCTCTCCTGGACCCTGACCCATCCTTTCACCAGTTTTATCCTGATCCTGCTGCCACCAACAATCAAACTGACAAATGTGACCGGAACATGTTCAAGGCAGCTCTAGGTTTGTAACAGATTACTGGTAACAGATTACTTTTTATTGCTACTCGTGGTTTGGCTATAAATTGTTTTGTTTTCTTTAGATTCAGTCTTGCTGTTTTTCCATGACAGGTCTGAAACATTAACTTCATCACTCTGCCTAAATGGGACAGTGCTCAGTTGATAGTTTGGACACATTGTGGGGTTGTTTGGGTTTTAAACTGAACAGAACAGATTCAGATAGCATTGGAATTCTCATGGCTGTTTAATGTACAGGTCATCAACACGTAGACTGTGAAGATGAGATGAGCTCACGTTCTCTCTATGAAATGTGGAAAACAAAGTGAGTAAAGCTTTTTTTTTTTTTAGCTGATTCAACCCATCTGGTGTATTGTTGTTCAAAATGAGCCCCCTTCATTCTCATCACCTGATACCCTCTGAAACCTTGAGTAAATGTTTTTCTAAGATGTTAACTGGCGAGCTAACATATCACAAGAGGGGGCCACATAATTATAATATTATTACATCATCACTGATGCCGCTACACACTGAAACACAATGTGCCATGTATCATGCCACATCAGCCATCTGAAATGCAGGACATCAAAGTTGAATTTAAAAACCCTCAGAACTTTACTTATTTCAATTTCCATCCAATTTTGTCAATGTTCCAGATATCAGTTGTTCTGGGTAACAATGAGTCGGTAAATCGCACACAGACACTGTAACCATCTGTTCTCCAGAGAGGTGACATGAAGTCTCTGCAGGGTTTCTTTACAGTGACACCATTCTGTTGTTTATATGTTGATGATGTCAGCATGTCAATGAGACATGTCAGTCTTGACTGAACCACAGGTTACAGTTAAGCTAAGGGGTACCTGCTGAAGCCCTTTTTGGGTCTATACGTTCAACACCATCTCAGCAGAAACCCTCCACCCTCTCAGCTCTCTCCTCCAGCATCCACCTCTCCATGGGCCACTAACCTCCTGATGGACAAGAGGCAGAAGATGAGGCTGGAAAACATCATAAGCAGCACCTGAAAAACCACTAGGGAGCAGTTTGAAGCTCAAAGCTGTGGAGATGACAGCGGACTTGAGAATGACCCCCAACACCATTGATACCTCCAGAGTCAGGAGTTTTTCTGTCTATTCTAGCCTTAGCAAATAATATGTTTTATAGTGCTCTAGTCAGCAGGTCAAGGGTTAAAATCACTCATCTGTGGTGCTGGAAACACGGAAAGAACATGGCAGAAACACGGCAGAGCAGAGCAGAGCTCCTTAATCAATCACATGATGTCACACAGGAGGAGGGAGAGGCGTCTACATTAAGTCAGCTGTCTAAACAGGCTGATGGGGTGATTCGTATCTCATGCAACCCCCTGTACTATACACACATTACACTCCAGAAGCCCCCACATGACAGTTAATTAACAAAGTATTCACTCTGGGACAAGTTCTGATGAACTCCCCCCAATAACAACCATCACCAGTCAGGGGGGGAACATTTTAACCTCCAGGAGGGGGTGACGCTGGTTTGTCAGCAGGATTCAAGTCTTGTTCTCCCTCCACTCGAGACTGTGAAATGTGTTTGTAGCTGTCACCAGAACAGGTTGTTCCATGGACGCTGTCCAGGCCTCCATCCACACACAGCTGTGAAAACCTCCACCAGCCTCACATCGGCCAGCCGCCCCGTCACCTCTGATGTCATCAGTCTGAGGTCACCGCTACTGTCACCAGGAGTGACCCACCACCCCGATGCCAGTCATGGTCCAGGTGCAAGGGGGGAGAGTAGAGTGGAAATGTAGGTGGATGTCTGATGGTTATGCACTCCATGTGATGCTCATCACGGAGCAAGAAAGGCAGTCACAGACTGCAACATCCCACTACACCCCTGAATTCAAAATGTTACCCTGACCTACTTCCATAGGTCAAATATCAAAGCTAGTGCACTGACCTACTGTCACTGATCAAAGCACTAGCTTTGATCTATAGTCTTACTCACACTGGCCTTCTCCCTCGTCTTATCCATTTCCTGAGTGTACAAAAGTTGAAATTTCACCTTGACCTAGTTTTTTCAAGGTCATCATCTCATTTTCATCCCCTTTGCTGCCCGAGTAATCTGCTTTTTGTTTCATCTTTCTGTCTGCAACGGTTGGGAAGATATTTGGTGGACTAATGAACGGACGAACGAACAAACCAACACTGATAATTACAATACATCACTGATTTGAACCGGGATATAATCCCAGTGTGACAAACAATCCATGTTTGTTAAAGCTGAACACTGAACCAGGGGACAACAGAACCTCCATAGACCCGCAGCGCTCCAGTTGGCCCAGTGTTTACTGCACATCTATCTCAGACTCTGGTTTCAGTGTTCTGTAGATGAACTTTTATTTTCAGCAGCTGAGTAGAGCAGATCCAAATCTCCACTTGGTCAGAACCAAAGTTTGTCAGGTTATTTCAGGTCCTGTTTTTTGTGAAATCCTGCCGTCAGCAAATAAAAGCACAGCCTCCAGGCAGAGGGAACACATTTGTTGGATTCTTGCATGTGACTTCAGCCTCAGTACACAACAACCTAGCAATAGAAACACTAGGATGTGTGACTTCTACTGTATAATTATTAAAATAGAATATTAATATTCATCAGCTATCCACAGCATAACATTTACTACACATATTTAACACTAAATATTACATTGAGTCGATTCTCTGTAAGGAATGATCTGGATCCAGCTTCCTTCTCCTTTCCCTGGTTTTGTGTGTTTGTGTTCACCACATGTGTGAACATGGAAGACGTGTGTGTTTGTGTTGTGAGTGAGAGAGAGAGAGAGAGACAATGTCTGTGCCAGAAGCACCACATTAGTAACCACACAGCATGTTGTCCAACACTAACAGCTGGAACGCCTCGCTGAGCTTAACGCTGCACACCATCATCCAGCCGCCACACCCAGAGCCAGAGCAGCCCAAAATCCCCTTCCCCCGACCCCCTCCTCCGCTCCCCCACCTGTCATTCTTGATCGTTCCAGGTAATGCTATGCTAATAAGGCACACATGGGTCCTGTGGGCTTGTTTTTGCTGTGTTGTCGTTTAGTGCTAACAGCATCATCCACATTTGTCCTGACAGGCCAGACTTCTCCAAATATAGATCAGCTCTCACTCTGCACTCATACATTTCCCGATGAAGGCAATTACGTCATAATGTTGTTTCCAATATGGTGCAGGACTTGACCAAGAGCAGATGCTCTGCATAAGCATCTATGCTGCATATTGTGTGTGTGTGTGTGTGTGTGTGTGTGTGTGTGTGGGTGGGTGTGTGTGTGGTAAAAAAACATAAGGCAGAAATGCGACAATCTCTCTGATAACAACTATGTGTCTCACTAGCAATAACTCTTCACTCCTCCTCCTCCTCCTTTGCTCTAAAGATAAGTTACATGACGGTACTACTGTACTGTATACGTATGTATTTTGATATGATATTAAATGCTTCTATTCTTCCTTATTGTACAGTATTATGGGTTTTTAACAGTTTTCTAGTGATTTTACCATGATGTGAACTAGATTTTTCTTTTTCTGTGTATTTTTTGTTAAATGTATAACGTATAATCAAGAACAACAAAACTTGAAACGGGTTATATATAGTTTTATATATATATAAGGCTTACTAAGAAACAATTACAGCGTTTTTACATATATATTTTTTATTACATATTTATTATATGTTTATATACATATATACATGTATATATGTATTATATATATATAGACACACACATTCATGAATAATGTAACTCAATATGTGATGTCCTGGATATTCATATGATGGCCAGTGTGGTATAAAATTGGCCAGTACAGCTGCAGGCTGCTTAATATTGTCCTGATTCTGATCCTGGTCCAGCATACAGAGATGTTACATAACGCTAACCTCCATAGATGACACTCGTCTTCTGGGCCCGACACCAACAGCTCTTTGGCTGATACTGGACAGAATTGATGGTGACAATCAAGTCAAACAGAAGAGGAATGTTAATCTCATGAAGGAAATATTACAATGGCCAATCAGATAATCGGATTAATAGGGGTCAGGAAAGTGTTGCCCTGCATTAGCCCCTCAGTCTGAGCATGAACAAATGCACAACTGTTTGGACACGTTATCATCAAATTCATATGCTCTGTTTCTTCTCCCCCTGCCTCAAAGAAAGCATGAACTACAGCTCCAGGATGGGCCAAAGCAGGAAGTGGTTTGAACGGGTGTCTATGGGTATTTCTCAGAAACAAGAGCCATTAGAATATTGTGAGCTATGTCATGCAAGTGTTGAAAGCAAGCTCTAGCAGGATTGAAGCACTAATGTCTTCCAAATGTGCTGTGGCACAATGAGAGATGACCTCATGAATGCATGAGCCCTCAGCTGTGGAAAGTACCTCTGATTCTGTGAGCAATGAACACAACACTGCATAGCATTCACCTTTCACCCCGGCTACCTCCAGAGGGGCTAACCAATCACACTGGCATGTTCCCGCAAGACTGGATACGTGTGTGCGTGTGTTTCCCATTTTCTGCTTTTGTGTGTGCCTATGCTTTTACATGCATACATGTGTGCAAATGTGTATTTTTATGTGTGTATTCCCACCGAGTGGTCTCAGTCTGGAACAGGTGCAGCTGATTAACTAATCCCTCTCTCTCTCTTGGAGGAATTTTGCAACAGGAAAAGCTGCAGTCCCCTCCTCTCCCGGTGGGAACGTTTGTTTTCTGTCCGTTTGGCTGTGGTCCATGTAGATACAGAGATCTCAGCTGTTCTCCGGGTTGACGCTTGTCAGAGTCAAAGCTCAAGTCCACCATTACTACAAGTACAGTTGTCAAAAATGGATATTCAGGCTTTCAATAAGTATATCATAGAAAACATGATGCTTTAAGCCTTGTGATGAGCTGGCAACTTGAGCAGGGTGTAGCCCACCTCTCACTCATAGCCAGATGGGATGTAATCCAGCATAACACGTGACCCTCATTTTGGGTAAATGGTGCTCCCAAATTTAGAAGTTAGTAGCACCAGCGAAGACTTTAGGAGCACCTACCCAAAAGCAAGGCGTACAGACAATATATGTAACATGGCATGTATTTTATTCACAGAACCGTCAACACTTTTGTAAACATGTTTGTAACATTAGTTGGGTCTCCTGGCTCTCAGTCCTTCTCTCATCCACCTTTTCACTGAAGGCCCAGCAACAAAGTTCTCCTCAGGAGGACCCTCTACACCAGGGGTATTCAATTAAAAGTCACGGAGGTCCGGTTAGAAAAATTTCCTCTTAATAAAAGGTCCGAACCCAAGTCCAGTTTGTGTCTTATAGCCTGCCGCTATATCCACATTATCATTTATTATCACTTTTCAATGCAGGATATGTTTAAGTGAGTGCACAGCTAGCTCTTTTACCTCACCATAAATAAAAGTAGACCCAAGCAAATAAATTTTAAGCCTTTATGTTAGACTGAAGAACACACAAAGCTCAGAATTAAAAAATAAAGTGCAAAAAGAGCTGAATAATTCTTTTTCTCGTAAATTAAAGACATGCCAGACTAAAGAACTGAAGGCCTACACTTCAAGTAAAAAAATATTAACATGTTCAGAAAGCATGAATAAAAACTGGCTCTTTCAGGGGAAAAATGCAAACAGAACTTTCTTCATGAGAGAAAGGGGCATGTGGACTGCCAGTAATTTACTTGTACACAAGTAACCTCGTACACAAGGTGTCCCTGTGCACACCTTGTGGTGGTGGTCACCTTGTGGTGTTCTCTGTCATGTGTGGTGAAAGAGACCACTGGACTTTGTCAGCATCTCTTTTATTGCTGCATGTATGTCCTCTCCTCTTGTCTGTGTTTCATAGTGGTGTTACACTCAGCAAAGAGCTCCTCATCTTTGTGAAGGAACCTGACACACACACGAAAACTACAACTCATATGTGTCCACAGATAATCATGGTTCTCTCTGAATAGCTGCATCAAGATGTTAATATTTCTGATTTTCTGGTTGTGTTGAAGCTTATATTGGGGTGTTTTTCCACATATCTCATCTTTCTGTTTTCCCCCAAACAAAATGTCAAAGACAGCTTTTAAGCACTTATTCACATCTGTCCCATCACTAAAAGATGTTTTTATGTTGTCCCAAATTCCACCATGCCTTTAGTGAACATTTGTTTGCATTTTTCTCGGTCATTTTGCCCTCAGCTTGGACTTCAGAGAATAATTCAGCTCAAAAGATCTGTGCTTTGTTTCACAGTGGCGCTTCGTGTTACCGCTTTTAATTCATGCTACGTGTTCAGACCATATGTGGTAAAATGGTTTTGAACTGACTGACGGAGGAATAAACATAAATGTGGTCCCCTCATTGTTAACCAGCGGTTTTCCTCATTAACCTCCTTTCGTTTGGAGCTATGCTGTCTCCCTTCTTCTGTGCTCCTGTAGCGGTAAACTCACAGCGGTAGCGAGCTGTCTCACTTCCTGGTACGATGACAGCGCAGGGTAGACAAATGATCTGATTGGCTGAACTGAGTGGCGCTATTACCGAATTAACTGGAGGAGCAGCGCCCGCCGTCTGTAGCCGCGAACTTCAAGTAAAAATGCGCCAAGAAAATCTACTCTCGTGAATTTATCATGGAGTGGTCACGGGTCCGGACAGAACCGTCACCAGAACCATCATATAAAAATATATCACGTGTGGGGGTGGGATCTTGACAAAACTTTTTTTCATTCTTCAAAATGGCAGCCTTCGCAGCAAGCACATTTTATGGGAAGAAGAAGGGTAAGTTTATATTACTGTAATTATGAGTTTTGTGAGTTAAATATTCAGATTGATTCCAGTAAATAAGTATTTTAGGAATATTTTAGGTGAGTTTTCTGAGCAGTGTAATTATTTTTTCCACATGAAAAATGTCTTGCTTGTTTATGTACTCCGTAGAGGACATCCGGCTACGCTAACTTTTTTCCTAACCTTTTTTTCACAATACGATAGGAGCCATCTCACTGACTGAGGCAGAGAAAATTCTTAACGAAATCATTGATGGGGATTCAGACATAGACTTGTCAGATGACGAGGCTCCACAGGGAGTCATAGATGCAGATGAGGTTGACAGTGCAGAGGACAAGTCGTCCACTGAGGACGAGGACAACAATGTAACAGAGGTGAGGGCTCGTCGTCCGCTATGGGCCAGAACTAACATGTAGGCTTCTAAAATGTTTGGTTTTAGATGGATTGATGTTGTCAATGGGAAATATTTTAAGGTAAGCAGACAGCTGAAATCCTTTAATTACAGAAATTAACTGTATTTCTTTGTCCATCTCCTAAGATTCATGCCTGTGTTGTAAGACACCAGAGATGTCATATGCAGTCCTGCCTCAAATCGTGTGGACTGGCCGCCATCAAAATATCAGTACATCCACCACAAAGACCTGAGGAGGTTAAAACCTTCTTTGGAGTATCAGTGTACATGGCATGTCTTGGCTATCCACAATTCAAAATGTACTGGGTCACAAAAACAAGAGTGCCAATAGTTACTGAGTCCATGACAAGGGCTCGCTTTTTCAAGATCAGATGCTCTCTCAAAGTCACCAATGATCTTGAAATAACAGAAGAAGAGAAGAAGCAAAACCTGCTTTGGAGAGTCAGCCCGCTTCTGAAGAAGGTGCAACAAGGATGCCTAAACCTCCCCAGGCCAGCAAAAGTTTGCATTGATGAACAAATGGTTCCCTTCACCGATCGATGTCCAGTCCGTCAATTTGTTCCTGGGAAGCCAAATCCAACTGGATTAAAGGTGTTTGTTCTTGCTACTCCAACTGGAATTGTGTTGGATTTTGAAGTCTACCAAGGAAAGAACACCTTCATTGGCAGAGACACAGGACTTGGAATAGGAGCAAATGCAGTTCTTCGCTTGACTGAGTCCATTCCCAGGGGAATTTACATGTACTTTGACAGGTAAGAGGATGATGACGACCCCGGTGGTATTGATATGAACAGGAAACTTTATGGAACTTGTTTTATCCATGTCTGTCCTTCTAGGTACTTCACCTCAATCAAACTACTGGATAAATTGCTGGAAAAGGGCTTGCCTGCAATTGGAACACTGATGAAAAATAGTCCCAAAAGAATGCAAAATTCCATCTGATAAAGATCTACTGAAAAAAGGGAGAGGATCCTCCGTAATGGTGACAAGGAAGCCTGCTGAGCTGGCTGTTACAAAATGGACTGACAATAAACCCATACTCATGGCATCCACAGTGCATGGAATAGAACCACAGGATACCTGCACCAGATGGTCACAGAAAGACAAAAGGCATCTTCAAGTGCAAAGACCTGCAGTGGTGGCAGAGTATAACATTAACATGGGAGGTGTTGATATGTGTGACAGAATGTCCAACCGCACTAAGAAGTGGACTGTTCGCACAATCCTACACTTCTTTGATCTGGCCACCACCAACTCCTGGTTACAGTACAAGGAAGACAGCCAGGCTTTGGCACGACCCATGAAGAAAACTCTCCTATACCATGAGTTCAAACTGGTCTTGGGTGAGGAACTGATTGCTCAGGCGCAGTCAGGCCAAAGTGATCCAATCGAGTCAAACGTGTCCAGGGTTGAGTTCTGCACTCCATCAGACAAAATAAGGAGGCCCCAACCAGACAAGAAAGTGAGAAAGTATGGACCCATCCATTTGCCACAGTTGATGAATGACCCCAATGCCTCCAGGTGCAGAGCAGAAGGATGACTGGAAAAACATACATCAAGTGCATCAAGTGCAATATGTATCTCTGCATCTCAAAGAAGAAGAACTGCTTCATGGAGTACCACAAACCAGAAACAACCCATAACTAACACACCAGGTGGACATTATGGCCATTTTGCTTACCATGTGACATGGGACCAGATGACACAACACTCTCAAGTGTAAATTCTCTCAGGAGGAAAAGAGTTTGCACTAAACATTAAAGTTCAGAAGGGTTCAAGTTTAAATGTACAATCCTAAATGTCAGAGTGTAAATGTAAGAGTAAAAAAAGATTTGTGAATGTGTTCATATGTTAATATTTTCATAAGCGTCCGGATGTCTTCTCCAAAGGCCATACTATAAAACAAAAATAAACACGTTTTGAATTTTTTTTGTTGGAGTGATGTTTTTACACCCCAAAGACTGATGTGATGTAAAAAAAAAAAAAGAAATTCCAAAACTTTTTTTTTCTGGGACTCAGCCCAGGACCTCCAAGATCGTCTGAGACCAGCCACTCAGACAGCTACTGCAACAATTGGTTTACATAACCAAACAATTTCTGTACAAACTGACAGACACCGTCTCAGGGAAGCTCAACTGCATGCTCGTCATCCTCATCGGGGTCTTAACCTGACTCCAGATCGTCGCCGTAACAGACTTGAGTGGGCAAATGCTCACATTCGATGGTGTCTGGCACGTTGGAGAGGTGTTCTCTTCACGGATGAATCTCGGTTTACATTGTTCAGGGCAGATGGCAGACAGCATGTGTGGCGTCGTGTGGGTGAGCGCTTTGCTGATGTCAATGTTGTGGATTGAGTGGCCCATGGTGGTGGTGGGGTTATGGTATTGGCAGGCATCCGTTATGGACGAAGAACACAGGTGCATTTTATTGATGGCATTTTGAATGCACAGAGATACCGTGATGAGATCCTGAGGCCCATTGTTGTGCCATGCATCCATGAACATCACCTCATGTTTCAGCAAGATAATACACGGCCCCATGTTGCAAGGATCTGTACACAATTCTTGGAAGCTGAAAATGTCCCAGTTCTTGCGTGGCCTGCATCCTCACCGGACATGTCACCCATTGAGCATGTTTGGGATGTGCTTGACCGGCGTATACGACAGCGTGTACCAGTTCCCACTAATATCCCGCAACTTCGCACAGCCATTGAAGAGGAGTGGACCAACATTCCACAGGCCACAATTGACAATCTGATAAACTCTATGTGAAGAAGATGTGTTGCATTGCATGAGGCAAATGGTGATCACACCAGATACTGACTGGTTCTGAGTCCCCAGACCCCCAATAAAGCCAAAAAAACCTGCACATTTTGGGGTGGCCTTTTATTGTGGGCAGTATAAGGTACACCTGTGCACTAATCATGATGTCAGCTCAGCATCTTGATGTGGTACACCTGTGAGGTAGGATGGATTATCTCAGCAAAGCAGAAGTGCTCACTATCACACATTTAGACAGATTTGTGAACAATTTTTGAGAGAAATGGTAATATTGTGTATCTGGAATGATTGATAGATCCTTAAGTCCATCTGATGAAAAATGGGAGCAAAAACAAAAGTGTTTCGTTTATATTTTTGTTGAGTGTGTATATATGTGTGTGTGTGTGTGTGTGTGTGTGTGTGTGTGTGTGTGTGTGTGTGTGTGTGTGTGTGTATATATATATATACACACACACATATATATATATACAGTATATATGCTTTATGTGTGTGTGTGTGTGTGTATATATATATATATACATACATACAGTATATATACTCTATATACTCTCTCTATATATATACACAGTATATATACTGTGTATATATATATATCAAAAATGAAGAGATGAAGAGTTGGTCAGTACCGGGCCCTGATATGATCCATACATACTGGCTAAAGTAGCTGACAGCACTCCATGAGCGCCTAGCAACACAGATGAACCAGCTGCTAAGGGATGGGACGCACCCAGAATGGCTGACTGAAGGCAGGAAAGTCCTGATCATGAAAGACCCACGGAAGGGATCCACCCCATCCAACTACTGGCCAATAACCTGTCTCTGTACAACATGGAAGCTCCTGTCAGGCATCATGGCGGCTAAGATGAGTAGGCACATGGATCAATATATGACCGGGGCACAGAAATGAGTTGGTAGTAACACCAGGGGAGCCAAGCACCAGCTACTGGTGAACAGAGCAGTACACAGAGACTGTAAGAATAGGCAGACCAAACTGTGCACCGCCTGGATTGACTACCAGAAAGCCAACAATTCAATGCCACACACGTGGATACTGGAATGTCTGGAACTGTATAAGATCAACAGGACACTAAGAGCCTTCGTCAAGAACTCAATGGGAATGTGGAAGACAACCCTAGAAACCAACTCCAAGCCAATTGCCCAAGTTAACATCAAGTGTGGCATATACCAAGGGGATGCACTATCACCACTGCTGTTCTGCATAGGCGTGAACCCCCTCAGTCACATCATCATAAAAAGTGGTTATGGATACCGATTCCGAAGTGGAACAATAATCTCATCTCAGCCATCTCATCTACATGGATGACATCAAGCTGTATGCCAGGAATGAGCGAGAAATCGACTCACTGATCCACACCACCAGGATCTACAACGACGACATAAGGAAGTCATTACGGATTAAACAAATGTGGCCGGATGGTATCGAGAAGAGGCAAGATGATGAGAACTGAAGGGGTTGACCTACCAGGGGGCAGGATAGAAGACATCAAGGACAGGTACAAATACCTTGGAATCCCACAGGCTAATGGCAATCATGAGGAGGCCGCAAGGAAGTCATCCACACCCAAATACCTCCAGTGAGTAAGGCAAGTCCTGAGAAGTCAGCTGAATGGTAAGAACAAGGTCTGAGCCAAAAACAGGTATGCACTGCCAGTCATCAGATACCCCGCTGGGATCATAAACTGGCCAAAGGAGGAGATAGAAGCCACAGATATTAAAACTAGAAAGCTCCTCACCATGCATGGAGGGTTGCACCCCAAGTCCAGCACCCTGAGGCTGTACACTAAGCGGAAAGAGGGAGGCCGAGGACTAGTGAGCATCAGGGCAACTGTCCAGGATGAAACATCGAAAATCCAAGAGTACATCAGGAAGATGGCCCCAACAGATGAACTGCTCAGTGAATGCCTTAGACAGCAGAAACTTGAAGAGAAAGAGGAGGTGGAGGAGGAGACAACATGGAGGGACAAGCCCGTACAAGGCATTTACCCCCGTCAGACAGAAAAGTGGCTGATATCAAGAAGACTGGATATCAAACAATGACTGGATAAAGCTGGACTGACAGACAGCACAGAGGCACTGATAATGGCAGCACAACAACAGGCCCTAAGTACAAGAGTAATAGAGGCCAATATCTGCCACAGTGGATCTGACCCAAGGTGCAGGCTATGTAAAGAAGTCCCAGAGACAGTCCAGCATGTTGTAGCAGGGTGTAAGATGCTCGCTGGCTCAGCAGACATGGAGAGGCACAACCAAGTTGCTGTGATAGTGTACGGGAACATCTGTACCCATCTGGGCGGGCATTGTGAAGCCGTAGATGAATGTTAGCAGGCTAACTGGAGAAAGAAAGCTAACCAATCGTGAGATTGGGAAAGGAGCTAACGTTGAAGGAAAAGACACCTGTCAAAAGAGCAAGTGGAAAAGAAATGTTAGAGAAGTGTTAGTTCTGTTAGCTGACTACATGAACAGAACTCTATGTAGTTACTTAAAGAGCATTTTTGTCAGATGCCCGAGGAGCATTTTGGATACTACATCGATTGTCCCATTCCAAATGGAAACCATAGCTGGACAGACTGTTGGTGCTAGCCAGCTAGTTTCACTCAGAAATCATTGCCGTTTTTTGTGTCATTCCGACTGTTTGGACTCTGCTCAAAAACATAAAAATTGTTGGAACAGTTATGACACTCTAAAATTATGTTAACTGGGAAGTCCATGTATAGTTAGTGATGGGCAGATGAAGCCACATGAAGCACTGAAGTTTTTCATTCCAATCGGTTCACTGCGGTTCGAAGCTTCATGAGGCTTCATTTGCTCTAGTACGACATCTACTGGATGCTAAAATATCAGTTGGCATGAATTTGAAGTGTGTGGCATTTAGCAGAAAGCCTGTGAATAAAACTGTCGCAAAGCATGTATATTTTAGTGATGGCAGTACACTGTGCGTGTGTGTGTGTGTGTGTGTGTGTGTGTGTGTGTGTGTGTGTGTGTGTGTGTGTGTGTGTGTGTGTGTGTGTGTGTGTGTGTGTGTAAAAAATAAAAATAAAAAAATCTATTAACCCCGTAGGGAAATTACTTTTGTTTAACTCCAAATGCGTGCACACGTATACAGTATATACAGTATACACACACACACACATACAAAACACGTGAATCACAAGTGACAGTTAACGTTAGATACTGGAAATATACATATTTTAATATGATTTTGTTTTTATTTATTGTACAGTGACATGATTATATGTGCTTTCAAATTTTGTGTTGAACAGACATTAAGTAAAATTTTTGAACTTCATTTTCATTTTTTCATGTTTTTTTTGGGGGGGATAACGATGTAAGCCGAGGTATACCTTTATTTTGTTTCATTTATGTGTTGTTTGTATGTCCTGTTATTGTTTTTGGTCAGTCTTAGGAAATAGTACTTTCGTATTTAGAGTAGTAATGGCATGTAAATAACCTTGAATAGTGATTATACATAGATTGAAATGTAATAGTGACAATTCAGCTTATGAAAAATCTCTTGTGTTCATAGGTTGAGAACTACCTATATTCTGAAAGACAAGAGATGAACGAGAAGATTGTTCCTGAGTTGCATTGCCAGAACTGACATGAGATGTGACGTTGAAGACCACTTTTCAAATGCAGCAGAGAGGAAGAAGTAGAACCTGGAGCGAAGCTGAATCAAATCCTTCACGTTAGAATACAAAATAAATTAATGATTCAATGAACAGCGAAGATCTAATCTGTAAAAAAAAAAAAAAAAAGAACATTCATTCAGCCTTTAAAGACAAATTTCCTCTTTTATCAATGCTTTATTAAGCTGTGGCGTATATGTTGTTCGTGTAGAGACGTGTGTGTGGTGGTGTGAGACGTGTGTGATGTCTGTTGTGATTTAACAGCTATCAGGAGACTTTCCCACGAATTACACTTCCTGCAGGTGTATGTGTGTGTGTGTATGTTCAATTAAAAAAAAATATATATATATATATATATATATATATATATATATATATATATATACACACACACATATAATACAAATAAAACAGGAACACAATGGAAAGAGTTTAAATACAATTTAAATAAACTAAAATTAAATTGAAGGGCTGGAAATAAAATCCAAATAAACTATAAAAAATTGAAAGGACAGTAAATATAAATTTAATTAAATGGACGGACTATTTCTGTTACTTCCTGCAGGTTTCTCGATTGATAAACTCCACATAAATATTATCATCTTTTCATTCATCTTCCAAACCACTTTATCCGCCGTAGTGGGTCGCAGGGAGCTGGAGCCTATCCCAGCTGTCTAGGGCCGTGAGGCGGGGCAAAGCCACACAAAGATAGACAACCATGCACACTCACACTCACACACTCAAACACTACGGGCAATTTTGGAACGGCCAATTAAACTGAAGCACATGGAGGTGGGAGGAAGCCGCAGAACCCGTAGAGAACCCACCCAGACACAGGGAGAACATGCAAACTCCGTGCAGAGCGGAACTCGAACCCGGACCCACCTTGCTGTGCGGCGACAACGCCACCCCACTGTGCCTCCATAAATATTATTAAAAAATAGAAAATAATGTTTTATATTCATAAATGTTGCTCTTTGTTGTGTAGAAACGTATAATACACAAAAACAGTCAGTCAGTCAGTCATTATCTTAACCCGCTCAATCCGCTGACGCGGGTCGCGGGGGAGCCGGTGCCTATCCCGGCAGTCTCAGGGTGTGAGGCGGGGGACACTCCGGGCACGACGCCAGTGTACCGCGGAGCCACACAGAGACAAACAACCACTCACACACACATTCACTCCTACGGTCAATTTGGGACCGGTCAATCAACCTAAAGCACATGCTTTTGGAGGTGGGAGGAAGCCGGAGAACCCGGAGAGAACCCACACAGACACGGGGAGAGCATGCGAACTCCGCACAGAGCGGGACTCGAACCCGGGTCCGCCGAGTTGGGAGGGGACAGCGCTACCCACTGCGCCACCATGCCGCCCTACACAAAAAAAAAATACTAATAAAAAATAAAAATAAAAAAACCCAACCTGATTCAAATTATGCATTAAAAATGCTATAAACTATAAATTTCTACATGTCTGTTCAGTTCACTGTGGGGATTTAGGATTTTGTTCTGGCTGAACCAAAACAGACCTGCTTCCCAGGAAACAGCTGGTTAGACTGGTTTTGAAACCCTTTCAGCTGTTTATTTCTGATCATGTTTGCTGTCCTTCAGTCTGACCATCATCTACAGTTCAGTCATCAACTCGCTAGATTCAAAGTGATGCACATCTACTATTGAGAAACTTTAAAAAAAAAAAAAAACAAACACCCACTCTAAATGAACGTTTGCTTATTGATTGGCTCTGATGTAATGACCCATAATATTCTTGTCACCTGGAGCAGTGTCCTCCTCTATCATTTGGAGTCCGGCATCTTTAGCGCATAGCGCCCCCCTGTGGTGCTCTTAAAAATGGGCACTAGATCACCGGTTTGGTTGTGTTGCCATCTGGCGCCTCTAGAAGGAAGTGACTGAGATCTCCAAAGGATACAACACACATTTATACAAGTAGTCAAATCTTTACATATGATGTACAGTCATTTTATTTACTTCAGACTAATTTCACGTATTTTAATGTGTAAAGCTTTGAATGACGGTTGAAGTGTGCTGTACTTCTATTCCACAGCCACTAGAGGGAGCTGTACTCAGTGAGTGGACTGGAGTGAAGGAAATCTAGACTCCAAAATCCCACTTTCATTTTACCATAAACAGACTAAATCTACATGTTGATGTTGATGTATCTCTGGCTGCATTAGTAGTAGTATTAGTAATAATAATAATTTATTAATAATATCATTACACGTGGTTTTTTTTTTGTCTGAGTCTGTACATGGTAGTATAGCCTTGCCTCATATCTCTGACAGATCCTGAGTGGAGACCATACAGCTGGATGTTTCCACTGCCTGATCAAGTCCTGACATAAATTTTGCTGAGTTTATTTGTTTCAAAACAATAAACCCATAATGAGGTTCAAACACGTCCCACTTTAGTTTAATCAAGTTAGACAGAGCGTTCAAAAGACCGGGTAAATGACTGTTTTGTCCTTTAAAGGGCCGTCAGCTTAAACTTGTACGTCCCTTGAGATGCAGTCGTTTCAGCGTGTCTGCATTGTATTATGTAAGGAAAAAAGAGGGCGGAAGTGCTAGAAGGTAGAGCAGGGTGTCAAACAGTGCTGGAGAATGAATGTGTCTGTGAGGGAGGGGTGGGGGGTGATGAGAGGGGATTGCATAACCTGTGGAGGATGAGAAACATGTGTCCTCCACCTAAACCAGCCTGTGCTGAATACTCTGGGCACAGCTGATTGGCTCTGTGAAGCAAAACAAGATTGATGTCACCAAACGATAACTGTTATTATTTAAATGGTGCTTTGGAAACTTAACTCACATTTGATTAACTATTGACAAACAGTCTGACCTCAGCATTTATTTGGCGCCTCCTCTGGGATGTCTTAAACATGTCACATGGCCTTCAGCAGCAGGTAGGATATAGGAGTCGTTATTACACACATGTGATGATCACGTTTACATTTTCCTGGTGGACGATCAGTCTGGGTTTAATGTTGTCCTTGGAAACAATAGAAGATAAAATTGTGAAGTCAACCAGCTGCTTCACATCATCTGGTGCTTAAACGGCCGGTGAGTGAGTGGATCCTGATGACAAAGCAGCATTAGAAAGCATCAACAATAGAAACACGTGTCTCTTGTTTCTTTGTTCATCACAGAAATCAATTTAAAAACAATCTAAACTTCTCGGACGTGAGCTTGAGCTCAGGGAACATGTGCTGCACACGTGTCACTATTGTATGACATTTCACAGACAGAAAGATTTATCGCGTTTGTCAAAAGTAATCTATAATGAAAGGAGTAAGCAGTCGCAGCCGCCCTGGGCCATCTTTCTGTCGGACTGTGGGGCCAACATGGGGCCAAGAGGTGCTTGATTTACACTCTCAGGCAGCTCCGAAGACACGCTGCTAATTATCCTTCGGTTGAACCCTTCAGGCAACTTCTCCCAGGGTTGGACCTGTTGATCTCAGTCTGCAGGTCAGACCTCTGACAGATCCGGTGATTGCCTGAAGGGCCACATCTTTCTACACACTGTTCCTGTTCTCTGCGCATTCTCTCCACCAACAAGGGAGAGGTTTAACAATTTTAGTAGATGAAAATGCTAAACCGGCAATCCATGGCATTGTCTTGTGTAGAATTCAAGTCCTCCTCCTAATTTGTGGATTCAGTTGCTATGGAGATGCTAAAGGTGTGTCTAGTTGTGTATGAGACAGTGACAGGCCTGGTTGCCCACAAAAAAACAGTCCCGACACCCAACCTCGTGCAGCTCAATTCTTCTCGCTGGACTCCTCACAGCAGCTCGTCTACAGGCAGCTAAAGGCACACAAGTGTCTTGATTTCGTCTTGTGTCGTCATCCTTGAAGACATTAGACTGGAACAAACTGAAATCGTCAAGTGTATAAAACAACTTGATGCACCATTAATAGAGATGAGTATTGAAGTGCAGGACACAGAACTGACCTTGATAAGTGACAGCCTCTCTGAATAGCCTTCCAGGAAACCAGCCTCCTCCCCTCAGGGAGCAGACTCGTCTTGGTGCTTTGTTGTCCCTGAGGACAAAGACGTTCAGAGTTCTACTCATACCAGTCCAACCAGCCCACCACAAACCAGCAAAGGAAACTGTTTTCACTTCATATTTTAATAGTTGAATGCAACATTTCAAATCCAGACTAAAGACTCCCTTCTCGTCTTCATGTCTCCACGTTACGCCAATGTCATGTTGGTAGATGTCCTACAGATGAATGAAACCAGATGGAGGTCAGTCCAGTACTGACGTCCAGGTACTGGACGTCAGTACTTGTATTCTCCTCTCATCCGCAGCTAGTTAGACCATGAGGGCATGGGGAGATACTAGAAAGCAATCAGGAATCAATTCTCAAGACAGCGAAAACAATTTTTATCTCCTGGGAAGCCAACAGGGGTCTTTTCTTGTTTGGTAGACACTAGACAGGAACTGCTTTGCATTGTGCTCTTGCTCCTATAGAGGTCAATGGAGCTCACCCAGTACTCCATCTCCCCCTCTCTCACCTATAGAAGTCAATCTAGCTCACGCAGTAGTCCATCTCCATCTCTCCTATACAGGCCAATGTAGCTCAGTCAAGTCAGCTATAGATCTCCAACCAGGTTGTTCCCCCCAGTTCTACCCTTTCTTCCCAAAAGATTGCTGTCTCTCCAAAAAACAGACATTGATGGTTCTTGTTCAGCTTGTCAGCTTTGGGCTTCAGATACAGTTGGCCTCTCTCCCCCAGTATGATGTGTGCTGCTTGACAGCTAAAGAAGTATTTCCATGAATCATGCCTGGAGCTCTCCCCCAGTGGATGATAGGCTACAGTCTGGGTCTGATTGGACCCGTAGCCTGGTGATGCTGTCCCTCCTTTTGAGTCAAAACCAAGATTTATCTGAAAGAAAGAAAAACTATTTTCTAAACGCACACGAACTGAATGAAACCACTAATCTGTTTCAGCATTAAATCACATATTATTCATGGTATCTCTCAGGCCCTACCTCTGAATCCTACAGAAGAAGAGTTCTGCCCACAGCCAGCCTGTTTCACCCCTGACTCCCCCTTTTGTTGTTAGAGAAGTAGAGCTGAACAGAAAGTCTTCCAAGAAAAGGGTCTGATTTTTATTAGGGAGTATTTCATCCCCACATTTCTTGTTGCTGTTGGATGTGTCTACAGGCCATAGCAAATCAGTGTGGCGCTGATGGAGTACAGTGAACATATAACATCCACACAGGGTTAGGAACTCGTAGAATGGGGTGAAATGGGCCTGAAGCAGAACCTGCAGACAGAGTCAGTCTGGAATAAATTTAGAACAACAAAGAATAACAGCAGCTCAGGAATCATAAAACATACCTGCAGCCGAGGAATTAATGAGTAAGAACAGTTGAAGATTTAATAACTTATGTTTGGTAATTTTATTTATTTGCAGTTTTGCAAACATTCTCAGGAACAAACAGCAACAGCGTGAAACAGGGACACCACGGGTCTGGAGGTGACAGAATAGAGAATACTGCACAAAATAGAGGCCTGAAGCTACAGTATAGTCAGTCAGTGACAGGAACACAATGAGGACCAGTGACGCTTTAGTGTCAGCCTTGATGAAATTAATCTGTTTTTCTTCCAGGAATGATATTTAACACTGATTAAACCAGATCAGCTGGGCAGAGTGCATTTTAATGAGCGGGAGGATCAGATGCTACCCCTCTGTTTTCCTGATTAATGTTCGTATCAAATGTGTATTTACACGAGAATCATGTTCTTTCTCTCGGTGTAACGAAGCCTTTATTTATGACGTAACTTTTTTTTCGTGTTCCATCGACACATCGCTGGTTAAGTTCATTTTTGAATGGATTGAGAAAAAATGACTTCAGCTGCGCAACGCAATGAAGATCACATATGTAATACACACCACCCAGTGGTACGTTAGCATCAATATATCTCACTTAAAACATTCAGAATAGAAAACAGGTACAACAGACAGGTCAGCTGCATTCTACTAAGGCATCGTCAGCAGCTTGCGTTACTATGGGACAGGCAGACTTCATCAGGACGGTATTCACGAGAATCCTTTCATGTAAAGAAGGTTCTCTCTAACAGGACTGGCACAGCGCACCATATTAGGCAGAAGGAATTCATCATTTAGTAACTCGAGCAAATAAATAGTTTCATAAATAGACTCAATCAAGTAAACACAACGGACAGAAACAAAGGCCTAAAACACAAACACTGGAATGATAGTTGCATGAAGACCTTCTTTTTTTTTTACTCGCAATATGGAACGTAGGATTTCTCGAACTTGGCCCAGAGACTTTAAATATCTTGGTCTTAATAAAACCCATTTGTATTTGAATCCATTCTCCTGAAACTCACAACAATTCAAAGAAAGGATTGCTAAGTTGTGACATTCCAGACCTTTGATTTGTTGACATGAAATGGACTATAATTAAGACAGTCTGCGTTAAGACATCAGGTAACACACACACACACACACCAGCAACACTAGCATTGTAAACTGTGAGTCTTTGACCAACATGATGAAGGCAACAAGAAGCTAAGGCAGATTTATAAGGTGCTACGACATGGAGCAGGAATGCAGACGCTCATTTAGACATTAGGCTGGAAGACACGATGGAGGAGGAGCAAAGTCAAACAAAAACAACTTAAGTTTGACTCCCATTGGACGGCTTCAGGTGCAATCTTGGTGCCTGCAGGTGAACCGGTGACTTCATGGGACTGAGGGACTGACGAACACATCGTTTCTGATCCCTAACCTCCATGGAGACTTCCTGAGGTCCAGGAGTTGTAAAGAATGACAAAATAGGATGACCCTGTTTGGCCTGAAACTCTGCGGTGCATCTTTATAAACCCCGACCAGTGAATGGAAAACAATTCATGACTTGTTTTCTCTCAGGACGATTGACCAGACACGGACTCTAGTACAAGACATGCTTTAAACCACCCAAAATATATGCATGGATGGAGCATAGAGGCAAATAAATGTACTTCTGTATGGCAGTACTGTGAGCCAGTTGTCAGCTGATCTAAAAGCCAACAGCACACCTGCATCCTCCAGGTACCTGTGTTTGGTGATCCCAGTGAAGCAGTAAAATACCTTCTGACAAGTTTTTCTCCACGCTGCACCACAGTATGAATTTTTCCTCCATCTGGACACAGCCGCCTTCAAAAAAAATCACAATCACAGATATGAAATCCCTGTGGCAGGCTAAGACTGAGGAAGTATAACTCATCATGCATCAGGATCCCATGTGTGGATCGACACAGAGCCACAGGGATGATAAAAGATGGGGCGACAAAGACTAAAAAACAATGACGCCAACTCGCAGTGCAGTATTTAAAGATTTGACTAAAGACAGCTTCACCAATAGAAGAAGGAGGCCAATTTAAAAAATCCTGAGAAGAAAATTCGTTAAAACATCTTAAGAAAAAACTGAGTTTAAAACATCCAAATGAGACTAGTTTAAAACACCTAAACAAGATTGATTTAAAACATCCATAGAACGAGACTAGTTTAAAACATCCCAAAAAGACTTCTTTAAAACATCTGAAAGAGAAGAAGACTAAAACTAGTCTCTTCTTAGGGATTTTTAAACTAGTCTCCTGTGGGTATTTTAAACAGGATCTTGTTCAGATTTTTAAACTAGTCTCTTCTTCTTCAGGTGTTTAAAAGTAATCTTTTTCCTTCAGGTGTTTAAACTAGTCTCCTTCTTATTGAGGTGTTTTAAACTAGGATCCATTTTCTTTTGGTGTTTTAAACCAATTTTCTTCTTATGAATGTGTTTTAAACTAGTCTCCTTCTTATTTGGCTGTTTTAAACTAGTTTCTTCATATGTTTAAACTAGTTTCCTTCTTCTTTGGGTGTTTTAAACTAGTCTCCATCTTCAGGCATTTTAACCTTGTCTCCTTCTTCTTCAGGTGTTTTATAGTAGTCTCCTTATTCAGGTGAATTAAGCTACTGTTCATTTTCTTCAGTGTTTTAAATTAGTTCCTTTGTTATTCAGGCGTTTTAAGCTAGTAAATATCTTCTTCAGTTTAAACTGTAGAATTTTTAAACTAGTCTCCTAGTCTAGTGTAAAACACTCAGATTTACACAAGTTTCTTTCTTATTCAGGTGTTTTAGCTAGGATCCATCTTCTTCTGGTGTTTTAAACTAGTCTTCTTCAGGTTTTCTGGAGAACACTGTTTCACTGTGAAGCTGTAGAAATATTTCACAAACTGAGAACCTTCTCTGTGAATAGTTAATGACTGTGTTCTCATTGTTGGGTCACCTGCAGATGCCTGAGACGCTTCAAGCCTCGTGTGTTGGTACCCAGTGCAGGAGATTAAGTCTCAGTTATTAGTGATCAATGGATTGCTTAAATCACAGCTGTGTCTGCAGATGCGCCTCTGGGGTTCCTCCTCATGCCAGCAGTTTCTCCGAGTTCTTGGAGAGGGTCTGCAACAGGCTCCTCTGGAAGTCCTTGTCAGGTATCTCAGGAACAAGAGAGTCCAGCAGCAGATCCAGTAGGCAGTAGACCAGGTGTCTGAGGGAACACAGGATGCTGTCAGCCTCAGGGGTCTGGAAAACCTTAACAACATCTCACCTTTGGTAGTGTTTGTCTACCAATCATGCACATGATGCTTGTTTCAAGCTAGATATGAACAAACGCACATCACAATATTCAACTACTGCAGTTTCCCTTTCTGCCACAACCCCTGCCGAGCAGCACCATCGCATTCACACATCTCCAGCAATCATCTCCCCCTCTGTGAGCATCTCTTTTCTTGGATAATTTACTACTTATCATGGATGATAAAGCAAAGGCTAGTGAAAGTAGTGGTAGTGGTGACCGTCTCTCTGATGACAACTCTGCCTCTGAGCAACTCCCTCTTCCTTCTCGTTCTTCACTCTAAAAGTAAGTCACATTACGGGACTACATTATTGTATATGTAAGTATTTTAACATATGACATATGTAATATGTAAAGTCAAGTAAAATGATGCAAACTTGATTTTTATTTTTCAATGTATTATTTTTAAAACCGACATAATCGAGAACAACTTAACTCAAAACAATCCAAGTATATGTATACCTGTATTGTATTTATTATCTGTTGTTTTGTCCTGCTATTGTTTCTGGTAAGTCTTAGCGAATACGATAATCCCTCGCTTATTCATGCTTCAAGATGTGGGGCTTCACTACATCTCGGATTTTTTGTAGGTAGTCGGGTGATACCATACCTGCATGCTATTGGCTGACAACATCTGTGTGTGCGCTAGCATTCCGAGACTCACGGTTTCTCTTGCAACGTTTCTCTAACACAAATACAAGTGTTTTCAACAGTCTGTGATAACCCGTGTTGTTCTGTTGTGTGTGTGTTGCCCTGAGTTGGCTTATGTGTGTGTGTTCTGCATGTTTTGGCGAGACTGAGAGGGGGGCATGAGAGCGGGTATGAGTGTGCAAGCACGAGCGGGAGA
This sequence comes from Antennarius maculatus, assembly GCA_013358685.1. Lineage (NCBI taxonomy): Eukaryota > Metazoa > Chordata > Actinopteri > Lophiiformes > Antennariidae > Antennarius > Antennarius maculatus. The sequence continues at coordinate 2,630,042 of CM023613.1, read as the reverse complement.
TCGCTGTCAGTTCTTCTTTGTTCCTTGTTAAGGCTGGATGCCAAATAAAGGCCATTCAAGGAATATCTTGTGTGTCATCCTTGCCCACCATAACAAACACCGAGGGTGTTACATAGTCTATAGGAGTGTGGGAAAAGGTAATACAGATATAAGGTGGTTTAATATCAGTGTGGGGAGGGTTCATAAATGTTTAAATTACAGTAAATATCAAAAATAAATACTTGGTTGCTATATTGCGGAATTTTGTTTTTCGTGGGTGATCCTGGAGCGCATTAACCGCGAGTAATGAGGGATTACTGTAGTACTTTCATATTTAGAATAGTAATGGCATTTAAATGAGCTCAAATAGCGATTATAGATTAAAATTTTAAATAATGAGGACTTACAAATAATTCAGCATACTAACAACCTCTCGGACCAATGTTCATATGTTGAGGACTACCCGTCTTTTGAAGCGCTTGAGTGGTTGATGGATACAAACACTCAAACAGGGTTAGCATAAGGAGCCAATAACATTTCGTAACATTTTAAACTGGAAACAAACTGGTTTGCAGCCATAATTTACCCTCGTGTGGACAAATAAAGTGACTTAATCTTTAATCTTCCTTTATCTTTTTAATGCTCCATTAGTAAAGCTAACAGGAAATGGAACTGAAGGCTCAAAACCTGAGCCCATTGGCTTGTTGGTTTGTTTTTCTGCAGGATTAAACAAAAACAGTTGGATAGATTGTAGTTCAGAAGAAGGATGGGGCAATGAGCCAGAAAAGAACCTGGTCTACACATCCAGGATGTGTGAGGAGAAAACAAGTTACCAATGATAGAGTTAATAAGGCGGCTGCTGGGTGTAAAGTGAATATTCACCTATTAATGAAGGGGTCCTGAAAAGAGTCCAGAGCTGTCTGGCAGCTGAGTTTATGCTTCTCTGAGCCCAACATATCTGAGACCAGATCTAGACACACAAAGACATGGAAACCAAGGTTACGGAGTAAAAAGAAGGTGTCTATCTGTCTTTGACAGGTTTGAGATTACAGAGTATTACATCATATCAGTCTGTCTGTGAAAACCGCTGGCTCCCTGCACGCCTACAAACCTGGCAGGAGTCTCATCAAACAGCATAAGGCCTGCTGCTTGGTGCTGTCCTTTTCTTCCTCACTTCGTCTGGGGCGGGGAGTTGTAGGTAGAGTTCCTCCTGGCCACACAGCCTCCTGGATGACCTGCAGGTACACCACCCAGTACCTGGTGCACATCATGTTAGCGATGCTCACGTTCAGCCATCTGGTTGTACAAAAACATAAAAGTGGTGTGAAGTAAGCAGCACTGGGGAGGAAACTAAAATCATTTCATGTCTTTCAGGCTATACAGTCCTGTATTTTTATGACTTGCATGGACTGAAACAATCCTCAGGCCTGGTATACAATACTTACTTACTGTACCAACTACTTTTTTAAAGTTGTCTTTAGGCTTTTTTTTTTTTTTGCCTTTACTATGAAATTGCCTTTACTGCTAATACAGCAACGGAAAACAAGTGCCGTAAGGGGACTAGTCTCAGTACTTGGAATGAATGCTAGACCAACTGCTTCATAGAGATCCCTTCAATGACTAGTAGCTAGCATGATGGCTGTTAGCTTGCTGGTTAATGCAGTTCTACAACAAAGCAGTCAAAGACTGCAACATCCCGCGACTTACCATGATCTATTTCCAGGGTAGGTCAGGATACCCTGAAAGTAGTACCTGACAAGTGCATAACTTCGACCTTTCAGGGTAGGTCAAAGCTATACACGCTTTGACCATAGATCAAAGTAAGTGCATAGGTAGCTCAAAGCACTAGCTTTGATCTATGGTCTTACACTGGCCTCCCTCGTCTTTCTATCTTATCCGGTTCCTGAGTTGAAATTTGACCTTGACCTAGTTTTCTCAAGGTCAAGGTCATCATCTAATTTTTATCCCATTGCTGCCCGAGTAATGTGCTTTTTGTTTCATCTTCCTATCTGCAACGGTTGCAAAGATATTTGGTGGACAAACGAACGGACAAACGAATGGACAAACGAACGGACGATCACACGAACGCTTTGAAGCGGGATGTAATTACTGACACTGAGTGCCAGACTATGGCAATCAGGGCCGAATAAGCATATGTCACTTCAGTGGGTCAGTCACTTCACATTTCAGCAATCTCTGGTGCAACAACCTTGGCAACAGTTGGTTAACCTCCTGACTCTCAGTCAACAAGTTCAACGTGTTGTGACCTTTTTCATCACGCCTGACTTGAGTAGAACTCAATCCTCAGACCAGACAATTCCCTTACACACAGCACATGACTCATTGGATTCCCACACAGATTTAAAACTAAAGGTTCGCTTTGGCATAGAGTCACACTAGACTGATCTAAACTGAGCCCATTTGCCTCAAGTGTTCCTCTTAACTGCTGGATTTAAGGTCTTGTGATGAACGTGTTGACCCTTCTCTTTTGGCCTGACCTTTTTCACACCAAGTGTTACCGTCTGAGTTGGGGGGGTGTGGCCAGTCCCCATCCTGACTGGATGACAAGGATATTTAAAGCCCCAAGTACAAGCTAAAAACAACATGTCACTGTAGTTCAAGCATTGTACCTGTCAGATCACAGAGCAGGAGACAGCAAGTCAATTTTCGGTTAGGCTACTTCCAAGTAGACTAAAAGTGCTGTTTAAAAAAAAGATCACACACATTGTCACACACATTGAGCTTCACTTGCTTGTTTATCTTAGCTTGTGTTTTTAATTGCTTCCAGGAGATGCGGCATAAGTCGAAAATCCATGTATGTCAAAATAACTTGTCTCCAGGCTAAGCCGAAAATAACCATGACTGTATTTTCAATAACATATGGTTATTGAAAATAGTTACGCTTACGAACAAGTACATTATTAATACCGAAAAACGTCTTTGTCTCATCTTCAGCCACTTCTGTTTCGTGGGTCACAGGGATTGCTGGAGCCTATCGTAGCAGATGTCTGTGTAGGTTCTCAATTAACCGCTATTGTAGCGGAATTATGGGTGATGTGCAGAGACACTTCAGCACTTGCTTCTTTTGGCCTCATCATCTGCACAACTCCATTCAGGACACCTGAAGGCCACCCGCCTCAATACATCTGAGCGTGTTCACAAACCCAACCAGGCTGTTTTAATTTGGGCTGTTGTGGCGCCCCGTTCCACATGCTGGTCAAAACACAGTCATGTGACATTACAGGCCGGAGCAAAGAGGTTTACAATGACGTCGTCCTTATTCCATTCTGGTCAAACTTACATTGGTACTACTACCTACTACTCAGGATGGTAGATATTTTCGAAACTCACCTGTACTATAAAACATATGTTAAGTTCAGACTCTGTCATCATCACAGTTCAAGCAATCAGCCAGCAGATAACCTTTCTGTTTGGCAGAGGCAACCACACTGATGTAGAGGCTACACACAGTAAAGTGCTTTCAAGCAATTAGAGCTGACAAATGCCAAGTAACTCTATACAAGTGGTCTGGTTGCAGAATCATTACTACCATGAACACCACCAGAGCTGTTTCCACGCTGTCAGAGGTATTTACTGTATCAAACCAGACTCAAGCCAAAGTAAGCGATACGCTTCTGTTTGTGGTCCTGATGGGGCTTCAAGACTTTCTGGACCCTTCATTCTTATTATATCAAAGAACCCTCAGCATTTTAGTTTAGTTTCAATAAATTCTCTCAGATGTGTGATTACCTTTACCATTTCAGTCGATCAGTGGAACAAAATTAATATTTAATGTCACTGATTCTGATCAAGAATAACCTGATAAAAACAGCTTTAATGGTTCAGGTTACCAGATGGTTAGGGCGTGGGGTAACTGTCTACTAGAGCGTTTCATCATGGGGGAAACTGGCTACTAGATGGTTCCATCAGGGAGGAAGTGGCTACTAAATGGTTATATTAGGGGGGAACTGGGTACTAGATAGCTCCATTAGAGGCAAACTGCCCACTAGATGATTCCACTCCATGTCTCTGGAGACAGAGGACAAACTAAGACTTTGCGTTCAGGTGAGAGCCCAAAGTCATAGTGACAAGTCAGAGCAGACACCTAAGATATGAAGAGCCAGGCGGGTTCCTGTCAAGTTAATTGTGGACACATCTTGACATTGTTTTAGCACTGGGCGCTTATCCTCCATCTAACTTTATAAGGAGTGTGGATAATTATGAGCTTTCATGTTCCTCCAAGGGAGGATTTGGGTGTCTCGATGGCTCTCTCAACTTTATGTGATGGGAAACTGGGGCGTTTCATAACACACATGAGACATGGCTAGAAATTTGACCTATAATGTCCCCTAGAGACCATTACATAGGTTTGCAGGCATGGGAAAGCAACTGCTGACTACTATTAGCCTGTAACAGAAGACAATACTTAGATTTAAGATGTGTCTGTAGATTTAAGGAGGGTATAATACTCAGAGCAAACATGATAGTGGCGTGACACCGGGCACTTTTCCAAGAGAAACAGCATGATATAAACCGCTCAGACAGACTGATGTACTATGTGGAGTATATCAGACTCCTTTCAGGAACATACTGTCCAGGGAGGTCACATCTCCAGCGCACACAGGCTGAGGATAGTGATCCATTGCGTAACGAGCATCTTTCCATTCAATGTTCCTATCACTGCTTTCCACCAAATCTGTCATGAGCAGCCCACCCATCAGCTCACCAGCACACTCACAGCCTGAGAGGGAATTGATGCTCACAGAAGAAGTTTAGAACTGGCCCCAGGACACAAATGTCAAGACACAGAAACGAAACAGAAAAACAGCAGAGAAGGCAGATATTACATCTCACTGTGAAAACAACCAGCAGTGACAAAAACACTGAGTGGTGGAAGGATGGCTGCAGTGAGGCCAGTTGTTTAAAAGAAGGAGAGCTTTCCTGGTCTCCTCACATCACAGCTACTAAAGATGAGAGTATTAAAATAGCCTTTAGAGCCACAGACATATGGCTTTTCTCTCATACTGTTAATATCTCAAACTAAAACCTGCTCAAACATTTTAGTACTCACAGTAATTTTAGAGCAGACTGCTTGAACCAATTAGTTTAACAAGTGTTTTCTTTTGCTCTGATGGAGTCGGCATGGAGCCTGGAGACAACAAGGCAGATGAGACACGAGATGTGAGTAAACATAACTAAATATGGACCTGCTGAACCCATGACGGCACACAGGGAGCAGGCAGCCATGCCTAAATTGTACTGCTAGTGAGATGATTTACAGACTGGGAGGGTTTGGCTGGGGTGGGGTGGGGTGGATCAATGCCATAAACCAGGATCACTCCTTTTTCACATTCAGCTTCTTATTCTAATTCTGCATTCAGCATCAGCTTGAGGTGACATCAGTATTTGTTTCATGCATCCACCACTGCTCCCTACAGTGTCTGCAATCCACCTGGTTTCAACTAATATAATCTGAACAGAGCAGATTATACCTTAAAACTGGGAAAATGACGCTGCTCTGATGCAGTACATCATCAGCGCCCTGTCTGTGCTGGTCAGGAGATCTAGAAGTCAGGAAAACCAGCTACTGAGTCACATGCCTCATGTGGTTTCCATAGTAACACAATTGAAAAGTTTTAAACATCCTACTCTTCCAGAACTCAATTTCTTCTTTACTGATAAAAATACTATATTCATTTTTATATGCATTTTATTGTCCATGAACCTTTCTGCCTGAGACCAAATTCTGAGATCGCAGGTCAAAATATTAGCAACACAATTTTGCAGGTTAAACACACCCTTAGTGGGTAAAAGAATATTTACAGCTCCAAATAACCCCAGGGGGAAGTCCAAGTTGAACCTCTGATATGATGTCATGCCGACAAAGGATGGACAGCAACAACCACCAAATAAGGGAAGTCCTCCGTATCCAATAACTACCTCAACAAAGATTGGTAGTTTCTGCTTTCAGTCTGTTTCCCTTACTGCAATCTCCCTCTAGGCTGACCACTCAAAGCTTCACACTAAGTCACAGTCACACAGTTACACACCGAGTTCAACCTCCATCCAACAACCAACCTTCTGACAGATGATGTCCACCCCACCTCTGAGACACAGTTGCTCCAGGGGTGGGCCAACGCCGGGCAGACAAAGATGCTCTCAAGAAAAATGTTTGAGTATGTAGTTGTTCTGCCACCAAATCCGCTCACCATCAAGATGAACAACCAGAACTTCCACCACCATGATGAATCAGATGGTCTATGTAAGTTTTAGTCATTATGTAACTCAGGGAAAGACATGATGCAATGATGTCATGCTCCACCAGATTGAAGGCAGTAATACCGCAGAAACAACATGTTCTTCATAATTACAAGCAGCTTCCTCTTAAAATTCTAATACAAATTTAAAAATAGTATGAAATTGGACTCATTGTTAATTAAATGCACTATTTAGAAAAGTCAGTGTTATATATCTTGGTTAATGTTAGAGTTCTGACTACATCTCCAGACTCGGATGCCACAGTGTGGTCACTGGCTAAATCAAACAGCCGCGAGACCAGAACCGCTTTCCTTCAGCCAAACAAGTTGTTGTTCTGAGCCGGAGGAACACGAGCAGGTCGCTGCGTTTCAAATGACCAATCCCTGGGTATTCATTAAAAAAGTGCAGCTGAAGATGAGGCGGAGACAGCAAAATAAAAAGATTGATAGAGTGAGAGTGTGAGGATGACAACTGTTGACGAGCCTTAAACCCACAATACTCCCCCTCTCATCCTCACCTCCATCATCAAGCTGTCAGCACAGACTTGTAGTTCCATTTGAATTGCTTATGTTATGTTGTTATTGATATTGGTGTTTCAGGGGGTAAAAATAAAGAATCACATCACTGTGTGACAGGTGCTGCATGGAGTCTGACAAGATAAATAAGAAAGCCCTTCAACATACAGACCGCCAAGTGTCACGTGAACGTGCAACGGGCCGGTGGAGCAGTGGAACATCCAGATATCACACAAGTTAATTACAGTGTTTTTACAAACTGTATCATCACCAGCTTTCTCAAAAATACGTCAGCAACCACAGTTCAGTTCACCCATCCAGCCCTGCAGGCGTCCGCCACACAGTCAAGCACTCATTTATGAAGTACGGATGTTTTAAAGACTGACTTGACTCTCTGAGAAAGTGTAACTTGCGGTGACGGCTGTTTTATTAAATGCAATTTACTGAGATTAACAGGTTTGAATTTGGCAGATTAAGGAAGGATTTATTTGCAGAGACAAGAGCTGATACCAGTCCGGATCCAGCTGCTGTTTTCCAGCCAGCGGCTGCAGAGGAGAGCAAAACAACATTCGTCTTCTGGCTCTTTACTAATCTCAGTCTTTACTAATCTGAATTTTTATTTTAAAATAATCCTGGATTATATTTGCTTTTTCATTCATATATTTTCCTTTATCCATGTCTGCAATTTTACACATTTCCTCTCGTCTAACGTTTTGCATTGCATGTCACCTTCAATGCCGCTTCACCCCCCTGTGATAATGTGATATGTGGTGTGTCTGTCAACCACCGGCCTCAGCCAGACCATCTCGTCTCGTCTGTCCAGCGGGCGATGAGAAGATAGCCACCACACTGGGACTGAAACGCTGACAGATTGTTGCCTCTTATAGACAAGGCCAAACAAAAGTACAGCCTGTCATACTTGGCTGGTGGAAATTCTTAAAATAGATGGCCCCGCATCAATATGAGGAAAATATATTCTGGTACTGACACCCCAGGGAACGTGAGGTCACAGCGCTGGCAGCACCAACACTAGAACCTGAGAACATTGTCTGCGTGTTCGTTTTACTGGCAGTAGGATCTATACCTGTCTCTGACAAATGTCTGGGGCGTTGATATCAGGTGTTCTCCTGAGAGCCGAGCAGTGCAGGCATGCATGTATGCAAAGCGGGGCTGCATCGACATCCTTGTTAGGAGTTTTGTCTATTTCCATGACAATGGTAAAGTGATATTCTAAAAGATATTCTGGAACGTGTTTTCAAATGTTTAAATTTTTCAGGCCCCACAAACATCGATGTAAAGGAAACAAACAGCCAAATGTTAAGTTTAGGTCGCATAAAATGTCATCATCGCCTGTAAAAATGGAACTGATTCAGGCACTGAGCGCCCTCTAGTGTCCACAGAGATGATCTGCAGCCAGATCAGATATATACGTTCATCCTTTGATCCGACACAACGAACCAATTCCCAGTACCGGGCCGTGGGTCATTAGATACAGGGCGGCACAAAACGTTTGATTTTTTTCTTTTTTTTTATCATCAGTCGAAAGATTTTTCATTTTGAAAAGTGACTTCTGTGCAGAATGACACAGACAAATGCATGGACAGGTCTCGGTCACGTGACAGATTACCAGCTGTTACCAGCTGTTAGTGCAAAACTTAAACCCACTAGCTACCAATAATGAGTATCCTGCCAGTGTTCTGGACTAAAATTAAGGCAGAATATCCTAACATCGCCCAAATAACACTGAAAAACCTGCTTCTATTTCCAAATTTCTGTCTTTGTGAAGTGGGATTTTCTGCAGCGATCGCAAACACAACCAAACCAAACGTCTGGAACACACTTCAGGTGTCATTGTCTCCTGTTACCACTAGATGGGACCGTCTCGTTGCAGAAAAACAAGCTCAGGGCTCCACTAATTCTCATTATTATTATTATTATTTGATTGACTTGTTCACCCTTTTATACAGAAATAATCAGTGTTTCTCCGTATTATAAATATTTCTTATTTAAAAAAATTTTCGTTTATAGAGATGTTGATTAATAATTTATGAATACAGGTTGTTTACCGTCTGTTGATGCCTGCATTTGACATAAGACCACTGCAGATGATTTAGCTATTACAGTATCGCACAAATGAAGGCCGGTCCGTGAAAATATTGTCTTAGATGAAATCGGTACATGGCGCAAATAAAGGTTGGAGACCACTGGTCTAAATCACAAATACTGCAATTTGAAATTATACTTCACAATCTGTCACAACCTCAGAAACAACATTGGTAATATCTGCTCTTCCATCCTATTATGCCTCATAGGGGGCCCCAAGCTTGTGACTTTTCATCAATACTAAAAGTGCTCTTTTGAAATTAAAAAGGAGTGTTAAGAGTCACCTGTTGATGAGGGTTCCAAACAGGAGTCTGATGGTCCTCTGGATGTTCTCAGTGCATATCCAGCTCCACTGCTTCTTCATCAGCAGACACAGGATGTTCAGAGTCACCTCTGCCAGTGCCATCTCAGAAGCTGTGCCCACGACACACACATAAAACACAACTGACCATCACACAGCTAAGAGTTACACGTGGAGGACTAACTTGAAAGCAGCAGCACGTTACAGACAGACTGATGTATAACCAACATCACAACCTGTTGAACATGCAGATCACATTAGTACTCATACATTTAATAAAACTGTCCTCATGCAGTTAGATCTGAAAGCTCCAGGTTGTATTGAGTTTTCAAAATGAACTCTGTAAAAAGTAGCATAGAAATAATTATATATCTGGAAAGCTAATTCAGTTTAGACCCAGTAAAGGTACAGTATTTATAAATATAAATAATATATGGACCTGATCAAAGTTAAAGACCATCTGAAAAATTGCAAGAATCCCCATTTTGTATTGTTAACAATCTTAAGAAGGTTCTAAATAATGTGTCAAACGCAAAAAGAAGAAATGAAAGTGAGACCAAAAAAAATTGAGTTAGCAATTTATTTCAAACAACCATTAAACTGAAACAGGCTGTTCATCAGCTGATCGAAAGTTTAAGACCACAGCCTTTAAAATGTTTCCAAAAATGTGGATTTGTTGTCATTTTCTAAATGATCTCAATCCAACTGAGAACATTTGGGGTTGGATGACAAGGGAAGTTTAAAAAATGGATACTAGTTCCAGACCATGGATGCCCTCCGTGAAGCCGTCTTTAGAGCAACATTCGCATTAGCCTCCTGGAAACACCAGGATCAAGCATACCATTTGACATTTTAACAAGAATGATACAGCTACCCATCAGTGAGTGCATTTTTGAAAATTTTATTTCTATTTTAGGGTGGTGTTTTGGTTTTTGAGGGGGTTTTTTTTTAGATGTGATCTGAAACTTTTGATCAGAAGATGAACAGCCTGTTTCAGTTTAATGCTTGTCTGCAATAAATTCCAACTCAATTTTTTTTTGTCTCACTCCCGTTTCTTCTTTTTTTTCTATTTTGAATTACTACTTAGAACCTTCTTAAGATCGAACAGTGAAAAATGAGAATTTTTCAACTGGTCTTAAAATTTTGATCAGGTGTGTATCTGTTATCTGTCTCAAAGTAGCACACGAAGCCTAGCAACTTTGATGAGGTCATAATTGAACACTTCATTCCTGAAGAAACATCACTGATGATGAAAATCATTCCGATTAAAAACCAAACAGACATAACAGAATTGCAACGAGGACCAATCCTCACGTCACTGTCAAAATAACACATGCTGCAATGCAAACAACTTCCTCACTGACAGGAGGCAGCAGGGGATGCTGGGATATATCAGATCCAGCTAGTTGATAATCACCAGTGACCCTGAAAAAACCTAGAGTTTGATGCAAAAGAATAAAAATCATAAATCTGACTCAAACTACCAGGAATAACTCTGCTCACCAGCAGGGGCGGACTACATTCATTCATTGCATACATCCATTATTTTTCTATTTATTTGTTTATCTCATTGGATTTTTTTTTTTTTTTCAGTAGATTCAAAAAAATCCCTTACATTCATGAAGGGACCATGAAAGGCTCCAGACACACAAACTGCTGCTGTTACTAGTTTCACACCACTACCCTTTGTTCCCTTTCCTCGGTTCCGTTTATTTTTTTTGCACTGCTCAGCTTTCAGATGAACAACCACTGGCAGTGACGTCTCACTCAGACTTAGGTCTGGATCATGCGCTTCAGCACGCCCGATCGTCTGGGAAGCCACAAACCAGGACCGACGAGTGCCGGAACTTTAAGACCACAGATGATTTATTGTGACCCCAGTTCAGCTGACACAAGAGGGGACGAGCAGAGCAACAAAACAAAACAAAAAAGTGTTTTTCGCAATGCAGAAAAGAGACAACATGTGACTTTCCTTAAAACAAAAAGTAATAATGACCATTTGATGGGGAAAATGGGGCTGAGGACTATGTCTTATCATGACAGGGAAACTCCTACCAGTTATTTTAGCAATCTCACCAGGTTCCTGGCTGTGTTTCCCAGTCAGGCTGTGGTCCAGACAGCCGCCCGGGGTCCTCACTGCTGGCCTGTTCTCCCTCTCTGCCTCGGTTCTAATGGACAGTTTCTCATGTTCGGTGATAAAGGTTTCCAAGTCTCCTAAAGACATCCCCCTAAACACCTTTAAGACCAGACAGGATGAGAGTGTGGATGGTGAAGAAAGGCCAGGTGACAAATTAAACACTGGACCAACAAATACCAGTTTGAAGTATTAGGTGTAGATTCGAATGTTAATGTATTTCTTAATGTAACTTACAGTGGTACTTTGTTCCCAGCTGAACAGAACCGGCGGTCTGACGTCTGAGCCGTTCATGAACAGGATGTTTCTGCTGGAAAACTTCAGACGGGCCCTGGGTGGTCACGTAAACACATGGATGAACACACATCCAGCACTAACACTCTGAAGTTCTGAGACGCTCACAGAAGCAACGACAAATAAGATCAAGAGGGAGAGACGATCGTTGGAGCTGTGTGATTGCAGAGGTGCTACCCCTGGAGGGGTTGTGGCAAAAAGCGGAACTGCAGGACAATAGTCAAATATGACGGCAAATGTTTGTTCGTATCTTCAAATGTTCGTAAGTCGAATGTTCTTAAGTTGAGGACTACCTGCACTGTTTATGCATGTACATAAATGCATATAGGATACATGCAAATACAAATATACAAATGTTTACCTGCTCTTCTTGTCAGAATACATTTTCCCATCCACCTCTACCTCGTTGTCGTCTGTTGGACTCTGAGGTTCTGAACGAGGAAACGCCGTCTTCAGCGTGTCCACGATGGCATTCACCACAATCTAAACGCAAAAACAAAGTACTACTACACCACAGAGGCTTGTCTTTTTTACTATCTTACAGAAAAACCCATGAAAAAATGTTTTTGTCGTGATATATTTTGTGTTGTATCATTGCATCAGTGTGGTGGCAGAAATTCAAACCTTATCAATACGTGACACGATGAAGGGCTTCTTGACAAACGCAATCCTGGCGTCTGTGTTGAGAGCCAGAAATTCCTGCATCTCTTCGCTATTGGCTATCTCAGAGATCATGCAGAGTTGCTGAAAAAGAGGACACGATGCTGGTCTACAGATTTAGACGTAACAAATATTTTATCTGATTAAATGTCACTCCATTCACCTTTAGGAAGGTCTCCAGAAGGCCTTTCCTGGCTTCTATCTTGTCACTGTCCATATTTCCAAAAGGCATGTCTGGGAATATTTTCTTGGGCCCTTTCACACCTAAAGTAGAGCCAGAAATGGACAAGTTGGAAGCTGGAAATGTCAAACCTTCTGTGAAACTACAGCCTCCATACCTTTGATGAGTTTCCGTAGATCTGCTTTCTCCTCCAGTCGTGTTTGCAGGTTGAGGAACTCGCTGTATCTTCGGTTGACCGTGTGATAGGCCACTGGCTGGATGGTTGATGGAGTCTCACAACCTGACAGCAGAGATTCAGAGTCCTCAGAGCCAGGCTGGATGCCTCCTGGGGTCTCACAGCCCATGGCAGTCTCATACTGACAAATAACACAGAAAGATGGAAGATGAGTAATGGGTACAGCATCAGCACAGGAGCAGAACAATGAAGGATCTCCTCCTTACTTTAATGGTGTAAAGGGTGTAAGGATGTGACCCGGTGCCTCGGTGCTCCTTCGCTGTGATGGTGCCGGTGATTCGGAGGTTCTGAATGATGGCGGGTCCGTCCGGGCTGCTGAGGGGCTCGAAACTGAACGAGGGCAGAGAACAAGAGCTCTGCAACGGACTGTCTTCACCTGGATCACTGGGGCTCCCCAGTCCACTCTGCTCTACACCCAAGAGGAGCTCTCTGACTGGGTTTAGTAATGGGGAAGAGCCCTCCCGGTCCAGGTTCTGGAAGTCATTGACGGTCCTGTCTGCTGTTTGAACCAGTAAGCGGTCGCAGCCACCAGGATGTCGTACTGCGTGTGAATACACCAGGACTTTAGGGCAGGAGCCGTCTGCTGGGCTGGAACAAACATCCTCAAGGTACATCCCATTACTGTTTTCAGGAGTGGCACATTCTCTGTTTTGACCATACAGGCCATCCTCCTGGCCAATCATCACCAAGGAGTCAATGGAGCTACGCTTATAGTCGGCCAGAGGAGAATCCAGGTCAGAGTCATTTTCCCGGTAGAATGGGTTAGACTTGCTTCCTCTCATGTAGTTCTTCAGAAAAGGTCGGGAAGGTTCTTCTTCGTCCACGTGGTTCTGGGGATAGTCCACGTCGTCTGAGTCAACCACATCGTAGGCGAGCTCAGGTGTAGCTGCGTCCGGGTCAGGGGTCACCTCCATCTCAGCTCTAGGACTGACTGTTTTTCTCTGAGGAAACTTAGAACTCGCCTCTTGCGATGGAGCCAACTCTGGATGACCAGGAGACGGCGTGGATGCAGTGAATGAAATCAGAGGAACTGTTGTGATTGGCTCCTTCGGTTTTATAGACTTGCCCAATATTTCCACTAAAAAGCCATTTAACCAGTCAGGATCAGATAGTTTGGCAATAAGTGGGAGGAAAACGTTGCAGGTGATGAGCTCCCCAACCACCAAACGCCCGGTGCGGGTCTCCAGGTGCGGTGACGGCACCAGAACATGCAATAACAAATCTACGACTGCTCTGGTGTGGGTCACTTCCATTTCATCACTAGCCATGGCAATATGAGGTGTAGTGAGGCCGGAATAGGCTTTCCACAGCCGATTGCTCTCCCTGGTATTTGCTGCTGGAGGCATTTGTTCCTTGGCTCTGATGTAGTCCTGCAGGTGGCAGCCCAGCAGATCCAGGATCTTCTTTGTCAGTTCCTGGAAAAAAAAAAGGAACATTTGTAAATCAGCATAAGAAGACTCCAAAAACACTCAACAGGACACAAAGACCCGAAATTAAGATTAAAATTAAGATTAAAGCCATTATATTCAAACACATGTACCTATTCTCAGAAAGCATGCTAATGCTTTTAGCATAAGAGCTAAGCAGAGTTCAGAAGTGTTACATAATGCCTTATGCAGTCATTACATCCCGCTTTAAAGCGGTGATGTAATCATAATTGTTAGTGTTCGTCTGTTCGTCCGTCTGTTCGTTCGTCCATTCATTCGTTCGTCCGTTCTTATGTCCATCAAAATATCTTCCCAACTGTTGCAGATAGAAAGCTGACCTTGACCTTCAGAAAACTAGGTCAAGGTCAAATTTCAACTTACACTCAACTACACGGTACACTCAGGAACCGGATAAGATAGGAAGACAAGGGAGAAGGCAAGTGTGAAGACCATAAATCAAAGCACTAGCTTTGATCAATGCAAGTAGGTCAGGTTAAAATTTTCAATTCAGGGGTGTCGCGGGATGTTGCAGTCTCCATTGGTTCTTGTTGGTTCTGTGGTTCTTGTTCTACATTCAATATATTTTAATTTGGTTACATTGATTAACTTAGAGTGATTTGCACATTTTTTTGTTTGTTTCTTCAGGGTAAATAACATTGGACTGGATCACAGCAGTGACCAGAGTAATCAGTCCATAAAATTAACCGTTTACCACAATGCGGTTTGCAAAGAACATTGTGTTCCTGCAGTTTGTTTATTGACCAAAAATATTTTGTCACTAAAAAAAAACAATTGTTTGTTTATGGTTTGTCAAGAGTATCATTTGTCAAAAGAAAATATCTGTTGTATAATTTTCTGATCAACTGTTTATGTTGTTGTGCTATAAATCACACCCTTTGTAGGGACAATTGAGCACAGAATGAGACAGAAGGAAGTATTTTGGATCTTTGGGAGAGTGGTCTTCCAGGAGGCTCCCCAAAACATTTGGGATAATTTCTTGTTCATGTCATCTCTGATTTGTACGGTAAATATCTAAAGTGATCTTGATTTTGTACATTAAATTTATCTTTCAGGTCCTGGAAGCTCAAAACTTTAAATCCTGATCTAAAATCTGGAACATATGCAAACCATTTGAACGTTTCAGTTCCTCTCCTTTATTAAGATTTTTGTAATTATTTCACTCTATTTTGTCGAAGAGTCAATTACCAAAATGTTGTTGGGGTCCGAAAGGGTGTTAGTTAATAAAGAATCTCCAAGTAAAGTACTGACTGGTTCCTACCCATTGTCAATTCCATGTCTTTCCATTTTTATCTATAATTTGGAATAAACCTTCCAGCTAATAGCTGAATTTGTGCTGCTTTATAATAACTTCTCAAACAGGGAAATGGCCAATCCACCTTTCTCCTTTGGCAATTGTAAAATGTTATATTTTATTCTCGGCTTCTTTACTGCCCATATTAATCTAGAAAAAATATTATCCCACTCCCAAAAAATGCAATTCTGGTTTCTCTGTTGGGATTGAGTTGAGTCTGTTGGGATTTAAACTAAATCTATATGAGGGATTTTGTTCTATCTACTGATGTCTAATATAATTTCTTTTTTGAGGGGGCTATAATTATTTTTTTCTAGTTTTGATATATCTGGAGTTATGGCTTCTAATCAAATCACACATCCAGTAAACCATGCAACAACAAGTGTTATGGGGCACTTGACTTCTGCTGCTGTTATGGCAGCAGTGATATAAAATAAAAGTGATGTAAAATAAAATCACGATAACTATTCATCAGCGGAGTCAGAAGTCAGAGACTGTGATGTTAGCAGAACCCAGATTCCTAAACTTATTGTACATCAAAACAAATATTGTCTTAACAGATGATTTATGGGACAATAAAATTAAAAACCTTTGAATGAAACTACCTTTCTGTCGACACATCTCGCTCGTATTTTAAGCTCCATCGCCATAGAGATCATGGCCTCCTGAACCTCTTTTTCAAAAGCACTCTCAGAGGACACAGTGGAGTACCAGGAGGTGACAAAATCCCGGATGATTTTCCTCACGGTGTTGTGAATCTCCTGGTCCAAGTGTTGCTCATCCTCTACAGTTGGCGGGACCTAAAATTTAGCCATGACGTGAATTTAAATTATATAATAGTGGAGACATGCACTAAATCATTGTTTTCCACATGCAAGCAAGATTTAGTTCGTCTCAGCCCAGTTAAATGCTCTTAACTGTGCCAGTAATGTGAAGCAGATGTCACATCTACCTGCTCCAGGCTGATGAACCTCTCCAGGTGAACCACGCTGTCGGACTCCAGGATGGCCTGTGAGCCGAGCCAGCCACCGAGCACCACCAGCAGGCTGGTGAACACACACAGCAGCCAGATGTTGACCAGCAGGTGGAACAGCACCAGCCAGGCCAGCATCACACCAAAGCCCATCAAGCTCTTCTGGCCCAACACCTCAGCCATGGCCCTGGTGTTGTCCCGCTTTGGTCTCACACCCTCAGGTTGAGATGTGGCGATCATGAACGGCACCGCATCCCTCCCTGGAAGGAAACGCATCAACGGAGAGGACAGCTCAGCCATTCGAGGTCTTCACAAAAAACAACTTGAAAATGTGGCTTATCAGAACCTCTAACCTCCAACATTAAAAGACAAGCCTGTCGTGATGTTTTGATGTTGTGATTAAATGCTATGTTGTTATGTCTTATTCACTTTTAATTGTACAGTTTGTGTCTGAATATGTATCTTTTATCATATTGTATAGGAATAGTGTGCTTTGTGCTCTCTTAACAGTTTGTTTTGTATATATTACTTGTTCCATTAGTGAACTACCAAGTCTCTAACCATGTTTTTCTCTTATACATGTATTTTAATGCTTTTTTACATCATGGCCAGGGGACTACAGATGAAAACTAGCCTTCTGGCTAATTCTGGCTATTTTAACCATGTGTAATCATGTGTTTTATTAAATTGTATTGTCCCCTTTCAAATAAACTAAACATAACAGTCCAAGCTGCATGTGCATGGAAAGCTCTGCTGTTAGCTTCATTATCTGGTGACACAGCCATAACAATAGCAATAATAACACAGAGTAATTTCCCACTAGCTATGTAACGCGCCTTAGTAACGCTACCCCATAAAAATACCGTTACTCTACCTATGGGTTTGATAATTTACTGCTTTAATGTTTCCGGACACGAGAAGACGCGATTTAAAAAAAAAAAAACGGATTTAAAGCGTTTGTCGACATTTCACATACTGGCAGAATATTCAGCTACAAAATTAATCGATTTAGTTCCAACATATTACTGGTTATGATTTAGCTGATGCTAACGGTGTAGCACAGAAAAGCAGCGGTCTGAATGCTAATGACGTACTACTGTAGAAAACTAGCTTGAACAAATAGCCTTTCTTTACTGATGACGCAAACCTTCAGGTCGTCAAACACGCAGTAACGTCGTTACGTTACGTTACCGTTACCGTTACCAGCTACTCGTTCCCACGGCACACCTGGAGAGCAGCGAAACGTAAAGCGTCCAAATGATAAATGTCTCCTACGTCACTTCTTAAACCAGAACTACAGGAAACATAACGAACTGACACGGACCTCAGCGGAGGTCTCGTGAGCGTCTAGCTATCGATTGGTTTGTTTACTTCCGGTATCGTGACGTAATCTCAAATCAGAAAGCTGATTCGCTACCCGGCTGCGTTTGACGAGCGAGAAAGAGACAACTGTTATTGTTTCGTGATGCTTTAAATTAACTTTTAAATAGTTTTTTGTTTTTTTTACTCCTTAACTTGCCCATGATATCCGCGGCTAAGACTCACGGGAAATGTAGTTTCTATCAAGATAAAGGAAGAGAGTTAAACTACAGAAGATGGTCAACTGACATCCACTCAGGAGAATAACGGATGGATGGATGGATGGATGGATGGATGGATGGATGGATGGATGGATGGATGGATGGATGGATAGATGGATAGATAGATAGATAGATAGATAGATAGATAGATAGATAGATAGATAGATAGATAGATAGATAGATAGATAGATAGATAGATAGATAGATGGATAGACAGACAGACAGACAGACAGACAGACAGACAGACAGACAGACAGACAGACAGACAGACAGACAGATAGATAGATAGATAGATAGATAGATAGATAGATAGATAGATAGATAGATAGATAGATAGATAGATAGATAGATAGATAGATAGATAGATAGATAGATGGATAGACAGACAGACAGACAGACAGACAGACAGACAGACAGACAGACAGACAGACAGACAGACAGACAGACAGACAGACAGACAGACAGACAGATAGATAGATAGATAGATAGATAGATAGATAGATAGATAGATAGATAGATAGATAGATAGATAGATAGATGGATAGATGGATAGACAGACAGACAGACAGACAGACAGACAGACAGACAGACAGACAGACAGACAGACAGACAGACAGACAGACAGATAGATAGATAGATAGATAGATAGATAGATAAAACTGCAGTTGGTGAAGCATATGAACGCAAATGATTGAAGTACGTGAAAATAGCAGCCGATACAGAAGAACGCGGTTGGCGTGCCCGGGTGATTCTGGTTGAGGTCGGGTGGAGAGGCTTCATTGCGACATCCACAACCAAGCCCCCTAAGGGAATGGGAGTGTGGGGACAAACCTTACAAGGATTTGTCAAATCGATGTCTAAGGCTATGCATAAAGGTCAAGGACCCCAACTGGGCTGCAAAATGAACATTGGGTAATAAGCTGCCACACCTGAGACGTCAGGCATTGCTGTTGAGGCCTCTGGAGGTGCTGTGGGCACATCAACAAAACACCCATGAAGGAAAGTGCTCTCCTGAAATCCCCAGAGAAGCGTTTAGGGCAGGGATGTCAAACTCAACGGCTGCCCTCAAAGGGCCAGGTGTAACTAACTGTGACTAAATGTAACTCAGTGTAATGTAACATAAGTGTCACTACTCCTTAATGTTAAATAACTCTGAATTTACAGTTAAATAACAATACAATAACATTACAATAACATTACAGTTGCACAAAAAAAAAAAAAACAACTATGTTTGCTTGTTTCTCTGTTACAACATAAATCCTTTTAATTTGTCAGGTTATTAAACCCACAGAACTCCATAAATCAAGGATCAAACTATCAATGAATAAAGAAAAATAACATCAAACACAAGTTAGGACGTTAACTTTATTGGAAACTTTTTTGGCTTGATTACGGCATTGTGGGAAATGTAGTTTACTGGACAAAGCACACTTTTGACCTATTTATTTTTATACTTAGACCTCTTATGCTCTCTGAGTGAATGTGGAACTTTCCACTTCTGCTCATTACTAACTTAAAGTGTTTCAATCCTTAGTTATACTTCTTCTTTCCTTTTTGGCTTTTCCCTTCAGGGGTCGCCACAGCGAATCAACCGCCTCCATCTAACCCTGTCCTTTGCATCCTCTTCTCTCACACCAACTACCTTCATGTCCTCTTTCACTACATCCATAAACCTCCTCTTTGGTCTTCCTCTAGGCCTCCTGCCTGGCAGTTCAAAACTCAGCATCCTTCTACCAATATATTCACTATCTCTCCTCTGGACATGTCCAAACCATCTCAGTCTGGCCTCTCTGACTTTATCTCCAAAACCTCTAACATGTGCTGTCCCTCTGATGTACTCATTCCTGATCCTATCCTTCCTGGTCACTCCCAGAGAGAACCTCAGCATCTTCATCTCTGCTACCTCCAGCTCTGTCTCCTGTCTTTTCCTCAGTGACACTGTCTCTAGACCAAACAACATCGCTGGTCTCACCACAGTTTTGTACACCTTTCCTTTCATTTTAGCTGAAACTCTTCGATCACACATCACACCTGACACTTTTCTCCACCCATTCCATCCTGCCTGGACACGCTTCTTCACCTCTTTTCCCCACTCTCCATTGCTCTGGACTGTTGACCCCAAGTACTTAAAATCCTCCACCTTCTTGATCTCTTCTCCCTGTAACCTCACTCTTCCACTTGGGTCCCTCTCATTCACACACATGTACTCTGTCTTACTGCGGCTAACCTTCATCCCTCTCCTTTCCAGGACAAACCTCCACCTCTCTAGCTTCTCCTCCACCTCGTCCCTACTCTCACTGCAGATCACAATGTCATCTGCAAACATCATAGTCCATGGAGATTCCTGTCTAACCTCGTCTGTCAGCCTGTCCATCACCATAGCGAACAAGAAGGGGCTCAGAGCTGATCCCTGATGCAGTCCCACCTCCACCTTGAACTCCTCTGTCACACCTACAGCACACCTCACCACTGTCTTACAGTCCTCATACATGTCCTGCACCGCTCTAACATACTTCTCTGCCACTCCAGACTTCCTCATACAATACCACAGTTCCTCTCTGGGCACCCTGTCATAAGCTTTCTCCAGATCTACAAAAACACAATGCAGCTCCCTCTGGCCTTCTCTGTACTTCTCTATCAACATCCTCAAAGCAAATACTGCATCTGTAGTACTCTTTTTTGGCATGAAACCATACTGCTGCTCACAAATGCTCACTTCTGCCCTTAGTCTAGCTTCCACTACTCTTTCCCGTAACTTCATTGTATGGCTCATCAGCTTTATTCCTCTGTAGTTGCCACAACTCTGCACATCTCCCTTGTTCTTAAAAATGGGCACCAGCACACATCTCCTCCACTCCTCAGGCATCTTCTCACTATCTAAGATCCCGTTGAACAACCCAGTCAGAAACTCTACTGCCACCTCTCCTAGACACTTCCAAACCTCTACAGGTATATCATCAGGACCGACTGCCTTTCCACTCTTCATCCTCTTCAGTGCTCTCCTCACTTCATCCTGGCTAATCTTTGCTACATCCTGGTCCACAACAGTCACCTCTTCTAGTCTTTGTTCTCTCTCATTTTCCACGTTCATCAACTCTTCAAAGTACTCTTTCCATCTTCCCATCACACTGCTGGCACCTGTCAATAGACTTCCATCCCTATCCTTAATCACCCTAACCTGCTGCACGTCCTTCCCATCTCTATCTCTCTGTCTTGCCAGCCTGTATAGATCAGTCTCTCCCTCCTTACTGTCCAACCTAGCATACAAGTCATCATAAGCTTCTTGTTTGGCCTTTGCTACCTCTACCTTCACCTTACGCTGCATCTCCCTGTACTCCTGTCTACTCTCCTCAGTCCTCTCAGTGTCCCACTTCTTCTTAGCTAACCTCTTTCTTTGTATACACTCCTGTACCTCCTCATTCCACCACCAAGTCTCCTTATCTACTTTCCTTCCAGATGACACACCAAATACTCTCCTACCTGTCTCCCTGATCACATTAGCTGTAGTTGTCCAGTCATCTGGAAGCACCTCCTGACCACCCAGAGCCTGTCTTAACTCCTTCCTAAAGGTCATGCAACACTCTTCCTTTTTTAGCTTCCACCATTTTGTCGTCTGCTCTGTCTTTGTCCTCTTCATCTTCCTCACCACCAGAGTCATCCTGCACACCACCATCCTATGCTGTTTGGCTACACTCTCGCCTACCACTACTTTGCAGTCACTGATCTCCTTCAGGTTACATCGTCTACACAAGATGTAGTCTACCTGTGTGCTCCTACCACCACTCTTATAGGTCACCCTATGTTCCTGCCTCTTCTGGAAGAAAGTATTCACTACAGCCATTTCCATCCTTTTTGCAAAGTCAACTACCATCTGTCCTTCTGCATTCCTCTCCTGGATACCAAACCTGCCCATCACTTCCTCATCACCTCTGTTACCTGCACCAACATGTCCATTGAAGTCTGCACCGATGACAACTCTCTCACTTCTAGGTATGCTCTGCATCACTTCATCAAAGTCCAACCAGAATTTCTCCTTCTCCTCCAGCTCACATCCTACCTGTGGAGCATACCCACTAACAACATTGAACATCACACCTTCTATTTCTAGCTTCAGACTCATCACTCTATCCGACACTCTTTTTACCTCCAGGACATTCCTAACAAACTCCTCCTTCAAGATAACCCCTACTCCATTTCTCTTTCTATCTACACCATGATAGAACAACTTGAACCCTGCTCCTAAACTTCTAGCCTTGCTACCTTTCCACCTGGTCTCCTGGACACACAGTATGTCTACCTTCCTCCTCTGCATCATGTCGACCAACTCTCTACCTTTTCCTGTCATAGTTCCAACATTCAACGTCCCTACTCTTAGTCCTATACTCTTGGCGCTCCTCTTCTCTTTCTTCGTGCGAACGCACTTTCCTCCTCTCCTTCTTCGACCAACAGTAATCCAATTTCCACCGGCGCCCTGTAGGTCAACAGCGCCGATGGCGGTCGTTGTTAACCCGGGCCTCGACCGATCCGGTATGGAAGTCATATGTTTGATTCGCATCTTTGATTTGGCAAAAGTTTTACGCCGGATGCCCTTCCTGACGCAACCCTCTGTATTTATCCGGGCTTGGGACCGGCACAATAAGACACTGGCTTGTGCCCTCTTGCGGCTACATTTTTCAATCCTTAGTTATACAAGTTACTTTAAATTCAGATGTTAGGAATGAACTGTTTTCAGCTGTCCTGGTGTTTTTATACGAGACTATTGTTACGTGATTGAATTACTGGTGTTAACAACGCAACATTGACCAGGAAGGAAAGCCAAGTTTCATGTACATGTGTACAGAGTGAGGTCAGGAACCTGTTTTGCCTCCAGGATGAGGCGCTGTTACGCAATGCTGCCTCAATCTGTCACCTCAGCATCTGCCTGACTTTATATACAGCAGGTAGGCCTGCGTTGTAAACTACACATTAAACATTAACATCGCTGACATAACTCAACGTGATGAGTTAACTGAATTCAGTGCTTTTGCACATGCTGACAGAAAGGTGAAATAAAACTTGCCCCTGACTGAAAACAACCTTGAGTTGTGCTGAGAATAAAAACCTTTTGCCAGACGGTTTCGTAACCTGTGAGGGAACAATATCATCTGAGATCAATACAGGTGAGCTGTCGTGAGCGTCAGCAAACCTGTGGCTTCAATCGAGCGGAGAGAAAGGTACGGCTTTTGTCTCTTTCATTTAAACTCTCAGTAACACTTTTGATTTTCTCTGAGGTCACTTCTTATATGTCGCGTTTGGATAGCGCTCAATAAGATCAGGGCACACAGAACCGAGTCAATATGGAGGAAATGAGGTATGCTGATGACTAGTATAACCTCACTAATCTGATTTGTTCAGTGTGGTTGACTCTGGATCCGGTGTGGGAAAATATTTCTGGAAGATCTGAGGAGTCCCACACCCCCTTATTAAAATGAGGGCTGCGTTAAACGCTCCTTCACACATGTGGTGCCTCCATATGAGGGACAGTGTTCCCGTTTAGCCTCCTGTCAGTCATGAACACCCCCACGACAACCTATGAGACTTTACCTCTGATGAAGGTGAGTGTAGGCCTCCTCCACCTGAGTTCTCTACGTCCAAGAACTGTCGGAGGTCATTAGCCAGCGATCGATATGCGTTTCTTTGTGTTTTTAGAGATTGTTTTGAATTAAACATTTTTATTTCCATGGCAGGTGTCCTCCTCATCTCACATCGGAAGAAGAAAGAATCCGTGGAGCCTCATTCTCAGGATGATTCCTCACCTGGCCCTGTGTAAAATCTGTAAGTAGAACACATGAACCTCTGATGCTGCTGTTCTTATCCAGTGTAATGTGTGACATTTCGATCTTCCTCCCTCAGTTCCTCTGGTTGTTATAGTCGGCGTCGTTGTGTTTTGGGTCAGTGGTATTTCTGGGGACCCTCTGTTTGACTGCCTTCAAGAAGACACTGACTACAACGAACTTCTCAACATAGTTCAGAAAGGTCTTCCTGCCACAAAGACTCCCCGTCATGTCGCCATCATCGGCAGTGGCATGGCCGGACTGACCGCCGCTAAGTTTCTGGAGGATGCGGGACATAAGGTAAAGTAATCTATAAGTAACTTTACTCTGTACGTCTACAGTGGATACTCATTTCTAGCCCACCTGTCTCTGTCCTTGTGTCACACCTTAAAGCAAATGACTGTTAAAAGTCATCTGATCACCTCCGATGTGTAAAAGAATACAAGAATAGTTTAATGTGAGGTACCTGGGAATCATGTTAAGTTTTTTTTTAAAGAATTTTATTTTGATAATTTCCATGGGTCATTATGATTAGGAACCAGAAAGAGCGTCAAATTAATTTCAAAGAATAAAAAAGAAAAACATTTCAGATTTTCATCGGTATCCAAATTATCCAAATTATCCAGTATCCAAAAAGTTTCATCTAATTGAAATTACTCTCATCCCCCCCCCCCCCCCCCACCCCATCACCTCTCCCCCCACACACGCACATCCATCGTCTGTGTAAAAACCCACTCCTCTTCTGCCTTAAAATACGACTTATAAGGGTGAAAAAGCTCAAATAAATGGAAATCCATGTTCAACTGAATGATTGTGTTCTCATGGAACAAGATAACGATCATAGAAGCCAGTGACCGCATTGGAGGACGTGTGGAGACCTTCAGGAACACCAGAGAAGGCTGGTACGCGGAGGTGGGCGCCATGAGGATCCCCAGCTTTCATAAGTGAGTCAGTCTGCCAACCCATAATAATACTGACTTAATATATGCATAATGAACATCTCAAGTTGCTCAGTTAGTAATTCCGTCCCACTTCAAAGCGGTGTTCATTCGTTCGTTAGTTCACCAAATATCTTCACAACCGTCACAGATAGAAAGATGAAACAAAAAGCACATTACTCAGGCAGCAAAGGGGATGGCAATGAGGTGATGGCCCTGACCTTGAGAAAACTAGGTCAAGGTCACATTTCAACTTTTGTACACTCAGGAACGGGATAAGATAGACGATGGAGAATGCCAGTAAGACCATAAATCAAAGCTAGTGCTTTGATCTATGAAAGTAGGTCAGAGCACTAGCTTTGATTTTTGACCTATGGAAGCAGGTCAGGGTAAAATTTTGAATTCAGGGGTGTCGCGGGATGTTGCAGTCTGTGACTGCGTTGGTTCAAGTTTAACATTTATTGTTACATCCCGCTTCAAAGCAGTGATGTCTTGTAATTGTCAAGGCCAGTGTGACTAAGACCGTAGATCAAATCTAGTGCTTTGATCTGTGAAAGTAGGTCAGGGTGAAATTTTGAATTCAAAGATGTCGTGGGATGTTGCAGTCTCTGACTGCCTTGTTACTGGTTGTGTTCTGCATCAGAATGGAAACCACTGGGCTCTTTCAACACGAGGTAGTTTGAGAGGCACACTGCTGTCATCCTGTTTGAACAGGGAACCAATCAAGCAGTACAAGCTAATAATGTGTCAATATTCATGCTCCTGCTCCAGCCCAGCTTTGACTAGGTCACATATGTCAAAGTCAAGGCCAGCGGGCCAGTTCTGGCTCGTGATGAATTATTTATGGCCCCCTGGAAGGTTTTTAATTACAGTACTAGTAGAACCGGCCCACAAGCCACTGTTGGTGTTTTGCACGCACCAGCACTGCATTCCCCACAATGCAACGGTAGTGGAAGTAACTGCAGCGCAGCAAGCGGGCTTTGGTGTCATTGTTTATCAGTAGTCAGGTTGAATTTAGCTACTCCCCTCCTCAAAAATGGCTAAAAGGAAGGTGGACGCAGAGAACAGGGGGTTTAAAGCCAGGTGGGATTCAGAGTACATGTTCAGAGAGGTCAAAGGTAAACTTGTGTGTCTTCTGCTGAGTTTGCACATTTCATCCCCGACACAACGCCCCAGCTGCACATGTCTCTTTGAAGGAAGTACAATACTGTTTTCTCTGTGTGCCATAGATTTTTGTATTTTATGTATTGGACTCAGGAAAAATTGCAGATAAGATAAAGAATACAACCGATTGAAGAATAAAACTGATTTGATTTATTTTAATTTATTTTTTACTTTTTGAAAGTAGGATCGTAGAGCGGCACAATATATTTTAAAAAAAATTTTTTGTACATTAATGCATTATTATTGTGCATGCACAATATTATTATTCTTCATTTTTCATTTTCTACTGCTTTGTTGTGCATGCAATAATGCATGCACGATAATGCATTTTCAGTTTATAATGCATGCAATTTTATTTATGCATTTATCTCGATATTAAGGAACATATTTTGTCTTTGACGGACATTTACTTTTTTGCTGTTCACCTGTTGAAAATGTTTCCTCTTGAAGTTACTGACAGAGCCATAACAAAATATTCCTCTATTCATTTAATCATAAATAATATACACTGTGTTAGCTCTTGGTTCAATAGGCTATGTTCATTTCAATATGTTTCTAAATAAACATTGAACAAGTCCGGCCCTTGGCTTCTAGCACGTTTATTTCTTTGGCCCTCCGTGTATTTGACCTGGACTAGATGATCTCACACTCCAACATTGGTTCCAGAAGAAAGACCCTCAGGTTTATTTCTGCTCCACAGGATCCTCATCTCTTTTGCCTCCAGTTTAAACATTTCCTTGAACCACTTTTTCCAAAACGATGCCAACACTTTCTACCTGATAAACGGGGTTCTTCATAGAACCTCGGCTGTGGAGAAGGACCCCAGTCTGCTCAACTACAACCTGACGGACAGCGAGAGGGGGATGTCAGCAGCTCAGCTGTTCAATCGGGCTCTTGGGAAGGTACGCCTCGACACGTTCATTACACACTCATGACGCGTCAACACACTATGTTGCTTTACTGCACAGACACACTAATGGCCAGTGTGCATGCAGGTGAGGGATGACCTGAAGGCGATTGGCTGCAGGGCAATGCTGGATAAATACGACTCCTACACAGTGAAGGTAAAGATCCACTCAAGAGTCCATTGTATGTCTGAAAACTAACATTCTTACCAGACCAATAACATAATTATTTACCGACAGGAATATCTGGTGAAAGAGGCAAACCTGAGTCGTGGAGCTCTGAGGATGATCGGGGACGTCCTGAATGAGAACAGCCTCTTCTACACATCCCTTCTGGAGATGCTGTACATCCAGTCAGACATCAACAACGATGTGGAGTAAGAGATGTGTGGACTGATCTTTACTGAGTCCTTAAAGCTCACCTCCGCTGTCTGAGGTCATGTTATCGACCACATACAATCGATTTTTGAAGCGATCACACAAGACTTAGGCTAATTTCTTTACTGTTACTGCAAGGTTGAAATCTAAACTTTCTGAACAGGTGACTTCATTTAACCATTCATTAGAAGAGAATGGAAAATTGGATATGACTGTCATTGATCATTGTCATTTGATCTACCTATGCACTAGCTTTGATCTATGGTAAGAGCTAGTACATAGCTTTTACTTACCCTGAAAGGTCAAAGCTATGCACTTGTCAGGTACTACTTTCAGGTACACTGACCTACCCTTCGCGGGATGTTGCGAAGGGTAGGTCAGTGTTGGTATGTTCGTCTGTCCGTTTGTATGTCCACCATTGCAGATAGAGAGATGACAAACAAAAAGCACATTACCTGTGCAGCAAAGGGGATGAAAATGAGATGATGACCTTGACCTTGAGAAAACTAGGTCAAGGTCAAATTTCAACTTTTGTACACTTAGGATACCAGATAAGATAGAAAGACAAGGGAGAAGGCCAGTGTAAGACCATAAATAAAAGCTAGTGCTTTGATCAATGACAGTAGGTCAGAGCACTAGCTTTGATCTTTGACCTATGCAGGTAGATCAGGGTAAAATTTTGAATTCAGGGGTGTCCCGGGATGTTGCAGTCTGTGACTGCCTTGGTTCTAGTTTGTAGTGTGAGTGTGCACGTGCGTGGTTGTTCGTCTTTCGTGTGGCTCCACGATGTGCTGGTAACACCCACTGATCAGTGAGTACGACTAATGATGGAGGTTCTTTTTTTACAGGTACTTCGAGGTGACTGACGGCTTCGACCTCCTCCCCAGGGCTTTCAACCAGCTTTTAAACGCTACCATCTTCCTCAACTCCAAGGTCATACGAATCAACCAATCAGGCGGTGGGAATGTGACGGTAGCATACCGCGACGGGAGAAATCCAGGCTCCCTGACCAACCTGACAGCGGACTACGCCCTGGTTACTGCCACAGCAAAGGCCAGCCTCTTTATCGACTTCCAGCCCCCCCTCTCCGGGGACAAGATGGAGGCGCTGCGCTCGGTTCACTACACCAGTTCCACCAAAGTTGTTCTTAGCTTCAGCACCAGGTTCTGGGAGCAAGAGGGCATCAGAGGGGGGAAAAGCATAACTGACCGGCCCTCTCGCTTCATCTACTACCCCAGCCACAGCTTCCCCGGAACAACCGCAGGCGCCCTGCTGGCCTCCTACACCTGTTCTGATGACTCCACCCTTTTCCAAGGGATGAGCGATGACGAGCTAATGGAGGTGGTTCTGGGGGACCTGGTGATGATTCATGGACAGAACATCAGGCTTCTGTGGACGGGGGGCTTTGTGAAGAAGTGGGCCTTAGACCCCTACAGTCTGGGAGCTTTTGCCCTGTTCACGCCCTACCAGCAGGGGCACTACGCCAGAGAACTGTTCCAGAGCGAGGGACGGGTGCACTTCGCAGGAGAACACACAGCGACTCCACATGGCTGGATTGAAACTGCCATGAAGTCTGCACTGAGAGCAGCCAGGAACATTCATGACCTGACTGTGTAGTCGGGCTCCACACAGCCCCACGCCGGTAAAACATCCCCTCTGGCGTGACATGCTGTACTCATGGTATATTTATGGATTAATATATAGATCTGCTGTTATGTATTGGAAGCTCATAAACTGATTGATCATGTAATTGTGACCATCTGTGGCTGGGTTTTATCGTTGCTTCATTTATGTGGTGTTTGTTTTAATCATTTTCCACTGGATGGATGGATGAACGTCTTCTATTTTCTGGATTAAAAAATATTTTAGTCAATGAGAAAACCAGGTGGCAGGTATGGGGGGGGGGGGCTGAGACAGAAAGCCAGCTAATGCTCCAATCTTGTCAATTTTTGCATGAATAAAAACGCATTACAATACAGTGAATCCCACATTCTCAGTTGTTTCCAGTCATTTTTAGGGTATTAATGAAATCAATGATTCAAAGATTTGTGTAAGAGCTTTCAGCATCAACATTGAATGACAAGATTCCAACTTTCTTTAAAAGCCTTTAAGATGGACATAAAATACACGACACAGACTTGATCCGTTTTTTGTCATATTGTCCTTTTACTTTATATATGAGGTTCATCAATGGGATTGAACATGTGTCCCTTCACTAATGTCACATTACATTTCTTCTCAATACACACACACACACCCAGCAGTCTGTGAAGACCTCCTTTTCCTGAATCCTTCACGCCGTCCTGCTGCTGTTCCGTCCTGTTAATGCGTGCCCTTCTGCATCATGCGGTTGGTGATGGTCAGGGTCGTGTCAATGAAGCGCTCCGCGCAACTCTGCAGACACGTCTCAGTGCGGTAGTCCAGCTTAGAGCCGGGGGTGTCCACACACTTATCCCAGCAGATGTCAGTGAACCGGTGCACCTGGAATTAACACAGCTAACATTACCGGCACATAAAGACAGGACATTTGCATTGACATGATCACACTGCAGAGCGGCTGCCCCAGCGCCGCTGTCTCTCATTTGTCCATTATGGCTGTCCTCACCACTGTGTTATAAACGTTTTCTAGCAGAGACTCTTCTGTCCCATAAGTCACAAGACACTTGACACTCTCCTTCACCAGTTACAGCCTGCTAGGATCCATTTCTACACCTCCTTACCGCTGTCACCGTTGCTCAGGACTGTTAACTTCAAATACAGTGCGCCCTCGTGCATTCGCGCATCAACGCTCGCGACTTCATCTCATCGCCGATTTTTGGTAGTCACGTGATACCGTACGAGCATTCTATTGGCTGACGACATCTGAAAGTGTGCTACGTTCCGTCAGTCTCGGACTTTTATGAGACTCAAAAGTGCTTTAAACAGAATGTGTGAAAAGGTAATACAGGTGGTTTAATATCAGTATGGGGAGGGTTCATAAACATTTAAATTACCGTAAATAATAAGATAAATAGTTTGTCGCAATATCGCGGAATTCGTTATTCGCGTGTGGTTCCTGGAACACATTATCCGCGAGAAATGAGGGCGCACTGTATATTTTCCTTCAGCTAATCTTAATTTCTGTTCACATAAACGCATGCTGCCACCTTACTTCACTTTACATTAGGGATGTCTAACTCACTTCACTGAGGGCCACATCAGCTAATGGCTGTCCTCAAAGGGCCAAATGTAACTTAGAAATGTAACTACATGTTAAGTTACAAATGAAAAATAAATGTAACTACTTCTTAATGTTAAATAACTCTGAATGTATTACTTATTCAAGTTACAAACATTACAGTTGCACAGAAAAAATGTTTGCTTGTTAACTCTTATAAAATAAATTCTTTTAATTTGTCAGGTTATTAAACCCACAGAACTCCATCAATCAAAGATCAAACTATCCAATGGATAAAGAAAAACATCAAACACAAGTTAAGACATTAACTTTGTCCACAATTTTTTCCTCAAAGTTAAAATGGGCTTAATTACTGCATTGTGGGAAATGTAGTTTTTGGTCAAAGCACACTTTAGACCTATTTATTTTTAGACACTGACCTTTTATGCTCTGGCGGGCCACGTAAAATGATGTGGCGGGCCACATTTGGCCCGCGGGCCTTGAATTTGACACACGTGATTTAAATCTTCAGCTTCATGTTCATGTTGGACGTTATTTCTACTGTGACAAAAACTGTCAGAAATGCTTTATGTACATGTCGTGTTATGGTGAAAAACAATAGTGAACTGCGCTGCTGTTCCGCGGTTAGCATTAGCATGGTTAGCATACAGACCTGCTCGTGGAACTGCACTTTCTGCTGCTGTACGGAGATCATGCGCTGAAGCTCCGCTTCCTCCGAAGCGCTCATGTCGGCTAAACTGTCCATTGTGCTGCTGGGTCTGGACGAACCGGCTCCAAACTCCCGCTACTGGGCCGCTGAAACACGGTAACGTGTGAACGTGACAGCCTCAGAAGTACCTCCTTACACAAATCATTACACCCCCCCAGACACACACACACACACACACACACACACGGCGGCTACATGCGCTTTCACCGTTTGGAGATCAGAGGACTAGCATGACGTAAGAGATGACGACAACAAAGATTATTCAGCTGAGTGAGAGATAGCTGACTCCAAGTCTTCAAGGTCGTAAACTTCTCACTCATTAAAACTAGAAAAGGTTATGTCTACTGATAAAATATCACTCGTTACCTAATTTTGAACTTTCAAACAATAATATTGTATAAAAAAAAACACGTTCACACAATCAGTCTATTTTAAAAATTGGTATCGGTGTTGCTGATCTCTTCTAACTGTTGAATTCTTTGCAGTGTTGACGGTGGCATCTACATCCGGGTAACTGTGGTGACCTTGGTTAGTCGAGCGTCATGGCGGCCATCGTCCGGTTGAGTTCTGTGTGTCGCAGAGGTGTCAAACGTGAGTGTTCCTGCGTGCTGTGGAGTTTGGGTCACGTGAGTGCGTGGGGTGAGGCTGTGGTCATATTCTGGTCGATTCTGAAGCCGGCTGAGGGATGTTATGATGACATCACGAGGGGAAGAAAGACTCCTGAAAGTTCAGAACCACTGAACGAGTCCGACTGCGTTTCCATTTGACCGTTCACATGCGCACTGAGGACAATTCAGTCTCACGTTCTTTTATCATGATGACATCAGACTGTCCGAGCCTGACGTAAAAGGGTTACGATGGAGGTTAAAGCTGGGCCAAGAGAAGCACCGGTGTGCGCATGCGCGTTTGGAGGATTCTGATGTGCCTGTTCACACCAGTACGAATCAGATTTGTGTTTCCTGTGTGTGGAAACGGGCCGAACCAGAATGAAAAAGATTATAAAATCACCAGTGTTTTAATAGTAATAAATAAGTTACAAAGTACTGTAAATAAAATTATTCATACTATAATAGTAATAATATAGTAATAATAAATGCATGGCTGCTGTTTGGACACAACACAAAGTTCAAGTGGGTGGATGGTTGTTTTATGTGATTGTTAATTCAACCGGTGATGTTTAGTGTGTGTGTGTGTGTGTGTGTGTGTGTGTGTGTGGTTGCTTCTCTTCAGCTCTGTTCTACCAAAGCTCTCTGCTGGTCAGGCCGCTGGCCGTACCTCACAGACACCAGGAGCAGCCCTACATGCTGACCGCCAGGATCCACGCCTCGCGGGCCCTGAACGGTCAGTACCCACAGTATGCAGCAGGACACGCATGTAGGATTACACACATGTAGGGAGGACACGCATGCAACAGCACACATGTAGGAAGATGCACATGCCGTAGTATGCACATATAATACTTGTGCATGCGCAGTCAGTGATACCGTACGCGCACTCTATTGGCTGACGGCATCCAGAATTGCACTCGTTCCGTGAGTCTCGGACTTCCACGAAACACAAAAGTGTTTTAAACAGTCTGTCAGAGTGTTTCAAAGGTAACACAGATAGAAGGTGGTTTAATATCAGTATGGGGAGGGTTCAGAAACGTTTAAATTATCGTAAATGATAAGATAAAGTTCGTCGCTCTATCGCGGAATTCGTTAATTGCGTGTGGTTCCTGGAACACACTGACCGCGAGGAATGAGGGCGCACTGTATATAGGACAGGAAATCCTGTGTGTGACCTGTTGGAGACCACATCCTCCAACAGAAGCCCCTCCTCTGACAGATTCCTACAAGTGTCTGAGTTCTCTTACTATTGTAAAAGTTTTAAATGAGATGTTGTAAAGTAAAATAAAAAAACATCTTTCAAAAAGGGACACAGCTGCTGATGCTGCATGAATGTTAAAGGGACAGTCAGAGTAAAGAGTCTCTATCTACCCCCCCCCCCCGGTGCCGAGGGGAAGTCAGCTGAGGTTTCTGACCGTGCACAAAGATGGAGATGATTTAAAACATAAAAATGACCCAAAAAAGAGTGTGTGTGAGAAGTGTGAGCAGAGTTTACTCATTGGTGTGGGCGATTTGGGTCGGGGTCTAGACGGTTTCTCTGGTGACAGGAGGGCTGGTGGCGTCCGACGGCAGCTGGGGTTTTTTGTTTTTTTTTTTTTGCTTTCACTCCCGGATGCTGGAGACTCGGCTTTATTTTGCCCACCAGGTCAGGTGGTTGTCTGCTTCATGCCACCGGGTCTCACCCACTGGAACCCCCATCTGGGTCAGGGGGTCACTCACCGAGAAGAGTCAGTAGGGTGGACTCTTCCTCAGAACTGAAAAACGTTGCGTTCTCATAGAGGTTTGTTTGTAGGGCTTGAATCTCAACACGTCACTCCTGCGCTGTTTCTGTGGCACTGTTCCATTCCTGGCTACCCTACAATTTCCATAATTCAGTGAAGCGACACTTTTTCCTTACATGTACAGAATGTACACACGTGTAAAGCTTCATGCTGTTTGCGTTGTCTTCAAAAGAGACCAACTGACTCTGACTCTCCACAGCGAGCTCCGGCTCAAAGGCCGCCTCCCTGCACTGGACAGCAGAGCGCGCCCTGAGCGTCCTACTGCTGGCCATGGGACCTATGGCCTACTTTAACCCCTGCCCGGTCATGGACTACTCCCTGGCAGCTGCCCTCACCCTGCATGGACACTGGTAAGACTGGTTAGCTTGGATCCAGCCAGAGAAAGGAGCACAGACATGTGAAATCTCTCATATTTAATTTTTCCCTGCCCGCTTTATGAATAACGATGCCTAAAGTTGTCCTTCCCCTCTTAGCGGGTTGAAAGTTCTCTGAAAGCTGCTACAAATTCTTTCCCAGACATCTCTGCTCATTATATAGATTTAGCTTGTTCGCTGACCCTTACAGGACAATAGTTAATGCCATGGAAGTATTGTTGGGTGGGTGGGAGGGTGCAGGTTAGGTTTAGGGCCTCAGCTGTCGGCAGCTATTCATTCAGGTCTGGTTCCTCCTGGGTCTTGTTTGCAAGCTTGAGAAGCTGGCTTTAGCTTAGCGTCTTAGCGATGTGCTCCCCTGTCAGTTAGAAGGCAAACTAAAAGACCCGGCAGGTGTAGACCAGTCAGGAGCGGTGAGATCATGAGCTCTGTGACCCAAACCAGTTTGACCGATTGCTCCAGTGTCATTTGTTGTCATCCCAATGAGTTGAAGCATGCTAGACCAAACGGTAACATGATGCACAGGGCGTCAGTGTGTTATGGAGTGTTTTGACTTAAGGTGACCACGTGGATGGTTTAACTGGAGGCTGAGAGTCATCTAAAAAAAATAAACGGACAACAGCTGATAGCGCCTTGTGTATTCTAATTGTCAGTGTTTGTGTGTTCGTCCGTCCACCAAATATTTTAACAACCGTTGCAGATAGAAAGATGAAAGAAAAGCACATTACTGGTGCAGCAAAGGGGATGAAAATGAGATGATGACCTTGACCTTGAGAAAACGAGGTCAAAGTCAAATTTCAACTTTTGTACATTTTTTTTGCACGTATGTCAAGAACCGAATAAGATCGAAAGATGAAACAAAAGGCGTTCTATTCAGGGAGGCAAAGGGAATGAAAGTTAGATCACAACCTTGACCTTGAAAAACCAGGTCAAGGTCACATTTTCACTTTTATACCTTTTTAGGTACACATCTCTGAAACCTGATGAGATATAATCACAAAACAAAAAGCAACATTTTTAGGAAGCCAGAGGCACAAAAATGTGTAGGTCAGGGTAAAAGTTTGAATCCAGGGGTGTCGCAGGATGTTAGTCTCTGACTGCCTTGTTTGATCATGCGACTTCCTGGAACGTTGGATTGGTGCTGCTGTATCTTTGCTGTGAATCCAAACCAAGTGTTTGCGTGTCACTTACAAACTGTGTGTTTGCTGATGTCCCTCTAGGGGTATCGGACAGGTGCTGACAGATTACGTTCACGGCGACTCAAAGATTAAGATCGCCAACGCCAGCCTCTTCCTGCTGTCCACGGTCACCTTTGCCGGTCTGTGCTACTTCAACTACAATGATGTGGGCATCTGCAAAGCCATCGCCCTGCTCTGGAGTAAATGAGGAAACATTGGACTGGGAGTGCTGGGAGGGGGCACGCCCCCCCTTGGCTGATTGTAAACATTGAATTTGTTCCATGTACATTCTTATAAATAGATAAATATATGACTACCCCAGTATTTACAGATTGTAACTGGCAGACGTTTTCTCCTCAGACGTGTGGAAGGTCGGTTTCTTCTCGATGTGAATAAAATCCGACTGCAGGGAGATTTAAACAGCTGTCCAGAATCTGAAACCATCCATGACTTCTATTGTGTCTTACCAGATGCTGCTATTTGATCTGATAGTAATTTTGCGTGTTGTGTGTGTGTCACACTGTGTAAGTACTGTTCTTGAACCTATGAGACACTACAGCCGATGCCACAGATTAAATAGCATTTGGTTGCTATTGATTCGTCAGACCTGACGTCCACCCACCCACCCAACCATCAGCCATCCTCTGCAAACATCATTCCAGACAGCAAGAGCGATCATATGAATGCTGTTATGGGATCAGTACAGTCATGTACGAAATATTCTCTTTCCACTGTGTGAGTGAGCAAACCGCAACTTTAGAAATGACGTTATTATAAAATGATTAAAATGTGTTTTTCTTTGCTTTTGCACTGATTTCATTTCATTTTCTGAATTATTGTGCATCTGGTTGATGAGATTTGACATGTCTGGTAACTCACTACTACTCTAATGCTGCAGCATTCACTCAGATTTGAAGCTTTATGCTGATGACGCCACCAATGTTCTGTTGGGGAACACGTGTCCAAATCTGACTTCTGTTTGTTCCTCCAGAAATAATCTGCATGCTTTTCATTTGCTTTCATTTACTGTTGGTTCATATCATAAAATGTTCCTTCTTCAGCAAAATAAACACAGCTTTACAGATTTTACATTTTCATTTTTATTCTTTCAGACAAGAAACAGAAGCTAGCATCTTCTTAAAAAGCGCAGAAATTACTCAAATTCAAATCAAATAAAAATCCAGGCAGTAAATTAATGAAAATAGATGAAATGCCATGATTTTATAGATGATTTGTTAATCTAGTAATTCAAATTCCACTTCAAAGTACATAACGCCCAGTGCAGGCTGAACATTAACAGCATTGAAATGACTAAAAAACTACAGTGTATGCCATTAAACTCCAGTTTTTTAAAAAAAATCATCCCTGTTTTTATGTATTTGATAACTCTTTAATAAATCACAAATCTAAAATGCTGACATGCGGACAGGAAAAGGATGAAACAGAGTTTGGTTGTGGTGAATTCATGACCTTAAGAAAAACTCAGTAGAATCGTCCACATCATCGCTTCCTTTATAACGCAGGACCAGTTTGCTCACACCACTCTTCTTCTCATCAGGCTCAAAGGCCAGAAATGTATTCGGGTAAATGGAGGACTCCAGCGTGTACCTGGAATCCGCCAGCTTCCTCCGGTTGAACACCGCCCTGTGTGCACTGGAACTGATGTTGGTTGGAAGATCCTGCAGAGAAGATGTTCCTGATTCAACTTGGAAATGTGGTTTTTACTGCCTAGACCGCAGCCTGCTTATCCACAAACACCTCCGGTGGCATCATACACCGATCGTGACTCCACGATTCTAGATATCAGTAACTTTTATTGCTCTGCTTGAGAGGAACATAACAAATGATTCTCTTCCACAACTTACCTGTTTGTCACTAACTGCCGTACCTAAAGAACCCAAGTTCATATAGCAAGTCAGAACGAATCCAAGAACACAATGAGATACAAAACACCAAGGTTTTGGTTCTGTTTTGTAACAACGCAGGTGTGTGGTCCCACCAATAACATTTAACCACCAGACAGGACAAGCAAAACCAGAACTGGTCCCAGTTTAGGCAGAGGTCTACATGTACTAACCCTTCTTACGAAGTAGTCCGGACTCACCATTTCCACAGGATGAATTTCACGCTTGTCGTTGCAGCATACCATCATCTTCTTGCCATTTTTTTCGGCATACAGCATTACCAACCTGCCTTCCTTCACCCCCACTTCAGTGTTCTTGTAAATCTGGAAGTTGTATCTGTTTCCTAAAAAACAAAGAGAAGCAAAAGAGACTTCAGCGTGTCACCAAATGACTGGCCTGTGTCGGATCCTGATCTGACGATGGATCGACTTTCACCTCCAGGACGGAGATGCTGCACACTGAGGCGTGTAGAAAAAGAGACTACCAAAAACCTGCACCACAGAGTTCTGTTTGTTTTACTGCCTGTTGGTCAGATCATCTCCCAAAGCTCCTTCAGTGACTTTTCGAAAGGTGAGGAGTTAGGGTCAGATTTTGGTCCAGATGCAGTAAGAATAGTCCCTTTAACACCGACAGCTGGACAAACAGCTGGCCAACGTTAGGTTTCAGTCACATTTCATCTATCATTAATATATAATACTGTAAAGACGTATCTTTTTGTCAGTTCAGACCCTTTTTGTCAGTTCAGTTCAGATACTGTAAAGACGTATCTTTTTGTCAGTTCAGACCCGGGTACACATCTGGTCCAGCCTAGATCTGAATCTTATCCATCATGATGACATCATGAAGATTAAAATTTTGTCCACAGAAAATAACAGCAAGTAGGGAGTCATAGTCTGTTTACCCCATGAACAACTTAAATAGATTCTTAGTATCTGAAAGCTGATGGGTGAGAGAACCCGAAGGAGTTGCCTCTTACCAGACTTGGACTGCTGGGTGTTCAGGTTTTTCATTTCAAACCCATCTTCAGAACAATAAATCAGAAATTTATTGTTTTTGCTTACGATGAAATATTGCTCAACTGGCAAGACAGACTTTCGTAAGGCATCTTCCTCCAAATCTATGTTTGGGTAGAAAAAGACGTTACAACATGCACATATTTAACTAGAGACACACAATGAAGGACAAAAGCCAAAGCCACAGCTGCACAACATTTAACTTCATTAACCTGTACATTTATGAGATGAAATGTTCTTACCTGTGCAGTCTCCAGCCTCTTCAGGAAGCAGCCGACATTAAGAGACAGGATGCCAAGAGTTTCGTGCAAAAAAATAAAACAAATTGGAGAATAACAGTCATTTAAAACAGGTGCAGATACAATATAATATATTCTGTTAAACAGATGTTCCTGTGAACTGGAGACTCATCCAGGGTGTACCCTGCCTCTTGCCCACAGCCAGCTGGGATAGGCTCTAGCATAAACCATGACAAAATAAGCGGCTGAAGGCAAGATGACTGAAGAAACGGATGTTCTGACACCTGAATCCAGATCTGTGTCTTTTAGAGGCCATAAGTACAGATTCTCATGTTCAAAACAACACTTAATACAAAATTCAATACAGGTATAACAAAAAGCACACATCCATTTTATAAATTAATATGAGTTATTATGCATGATTCAGAATCAGTCACAAGTTAATGCAAATGAAATTGATGATGGCATCAGATTTCACATAAGTGATATAAATACAAAAAAAAGTAAACCTCTTAATTCTTTAGAATTAGGTGCCATTATCACTCATACACAACTAAAATTATTTATTATATTATTAATATTTTATGAAATGTGAAACAAGATTTACCTTCAAAGTAAAAGGCTTCCTCAGTGACATGAATTAACCGAACAGTGGAGCAGCTCTCAGCAGCCATCAGGAGCACCAAGAAGTGAAATACAGTAAGTCGTAATGTTGGTTCTTACATACAGGGAGGTGTGTGTGTGTGTGTGTGTGTGTGTGTGTGTGTGTGTGTGTGTGTGTGTGTGAGAGAGAGAGAGAGAGAGAGAGAGAAAGAGGGAAATTTTTGATATTTAAAATCACGTTTATTCATAAAAGCCAAATTACAAGTAATCATGTTGACACAAAATCTGCCGCCTCAGCCACACACACCTGAACAGAACTCTGAAACACCTGAACAGAACTCTGACACACCTGAACAGAACTTTGACTCACCTGAACAGAACTCTGAAACACCTGAACAGAACTCTGAAACACCTGAACAGAACTCTGACACACCTGAACAGAACTCTGAAACACCTGAACAGAACTCTGACACACCTGAACAGAACTCTGACACACCTGAACAGAACTCTGAAACACCTGAACAGAACTCTGACACACCTGAACAGAACTCTGAAACACCTGAACAGAACTCTGAAACACCTGAACAGAACTCCGACTCACCTGAACAGAACTCTGAAACACCTGAACAGAACTCTGACACACCTGAACAGAACTCTGACACACCTGAACAGAACTCTGAAACACCTGAACAGAACTCTGACTCACCTGAACAGAACTCTGAAACACCTGAACAGAACTCCGACTCACCTGAACAGAACTCTGAAACACCTGAACAGAACTCTGACACACCTGAACAGAACTCTGACTCACCTGAACAGAACTCTGAAACACCTGAACGGAACTCTGACACACCTGAACAGAACTTTGACTCACCTGAACAGAACTCTGACACACCTGAACAGAACTCCGACACACCTGAACAGAACTCTGACACACCTGAACAGAACTTTGACTCACCTGAACAGAACTTTGACACACCTGAACAGAACTCTGACACACCTGAACAGAACTCCGACACACCTGAACAGAACTCTGACACACCTGAACAGAACTCTGACTCACCTGAACAGAACTCTGACACACCTGAACAGAACTCTGACACACCTGAACAGAACTCTGAAACACCTGAACAGAACTCTGACTCACCTTAACAGAACTCTGAAACACCTGAACAGAACTCCGACTCACCTGAACAGAACTCTGAAACACCTGAACAGAACTCTGACACACCTGAACAGAACTCTGACTCACCTGAACAGAACTCTGAAACACCTGAACAGAACTCTGATACACCTGAACAGAACTTTGACTCACCTGAACAGAACTCTGACACACCTGAACAGAACTCAGACACACCTGAACAGAACTCTGACACACCTGAACAGAACTTTGACTCACCTGAACAGAACTTTGACACACCTGAACAGAACTCTGACACACCTGAACAGAACACCGACACACCTGAACAGAACTCTGACACACCTGAACAGAACTTTGACTCACCTGAACAGAACTCTGACACACCTGAACAGAACTCCGACACACCTGAACAGAACTCCGACACACCTGAACAGAACTCTGACACACCTGAACAGAACTCTGAAACACCTGAACAGAACTCGGACACACCTGAACAGAACTCTGAAACACCTGAACAGAACTCCGACTCACCTGAACAGAACTCTGACACACCTGAACAGAACTCTGACACACCTGAACAGAACTCTGACTCACCTGAACAGAACTCTGAAACACCTGAACAGAACTCTGACACACCTGAACAGAACTCTGAAACACCTGAACAGAACTCCGACTCACCTGAACAGAACTCTGAAACACCTGAACAGAACTCTGAAACACCTGAACAGAACTCCGACACACCTGAACAGAACTCTGACACACCTGAACAGAACTCTGACTCACCTGAACAGAACTCTGACACACCTGAACAGAACTCCGACACACCTGAACAGAACTCCGACACACCTGAACAGAACTCTGACTCACCTGAACAGAACTCTGACACACGTGACTGATACCAGACCCTTTTGTACGTCAGAAAAAAACCGGCTTTCATCGGCGGGAGCGCGAGCTCTCCGCGCGCCCGTCAAGAGATGAGAAGAATCCGCCCTGAGACTTAAATCAATCCGACGGTTTTCCTTCACGGTCGAACTTCTGTCATTTGCCTCACAAACGAGCTACGAATGAGTTATAGATGACTTATAAATGAGTTATAAAGGAGAATACCTGCGTTACCTGACGTCAACAGATGTACCCAAACAGGTGACGGCTGCCCCGTTGAGGTGGTTCTGATGGTGTATAAATGAATGAATGGGAACACTTCCTGTTTGCTCAAGCGCCAGCCCTCTTCTCCACAGGACCACGTGCTGCCCTGTCCGAAAATTTGCGGAAGTGAAAGAAGATAAAACAGGTCCACACAAATTTTAATTTTTCCCTTTTCAGTTTCTCTCTCATCCAGTACGAAGTCCTGGTGGTCCTTATCGGTGATCCATGGGCCTCATCTGTATTTGGTTAAATCAAAGCAAAATTAATGCAAAATAAGACGACTTCAGATTGTTTTAGTTTGATCCAGAGTCGGACGAGCCCATTCTGAAAATGATCACATCACAAAAATTCCACTATGACAAAACATTTCGAATTAGTTGAGGACAAAATTGGTGCAATTTCAAGAAGAAATTAGAATTTAGGCGTCATGTAAACATCTGTACAAGACAAATAACTTTAAATCACATCCTATCTGGGATTGCACAAAACACAAACAACTCTTCTGGATGTCAAATATTTATTTGTCATTTCCACATCTTAATCCTGGGCTATCTCACCACACTACAAACTGAAGTGGAAACTGCTCAAGAGGGAAAGCAAATGTCTGAAAGATCAGTAATCCTGTCTACAACTGTGTTTGTGTTGATATTTATACACAATCTACACAACCTTCAGTATGTCTTCACCAATTCACAAAAATAAATAGGGTGACAACCATTTTTCTTGGAACAGCGAACGCTGTATTTTTTCTTATTTGACAGAGACATTTTGAGGCAATGAGAATCAAGCATCAGGTTTTTGGGGGAAAAACCGTAAAAAACAAAACAAAACCATTTTTACACGAGACGTGTGAAATAATCTTGTGGGCTATATTACCTGTCCATAAACAGCCTCCCCAGCCAGCACAGTGGTGCACTGGTATTTCCCCCAGGTGACCACACACCCATGCATCTGCATTTCCAGGCTGAACTGACTTCTTGGTTCTTGCTTTAATCACATAAACATAATTTTGAGGCTGTGTGAACACGACAGTGTTCTCAAGTCAGCTGCTCGTCTGATTGATGAATGATGGCCAGGTTTTGTCCCCAGAGCACTGGCCTCATCACACCAAGACATAAAGACATGAGGCCAATGACATAGATCAACTGACCTGCTTTTTTCTCCTGTTATATATTTACTAGCAGAAACCCGTGGAAATTCCACGATAAAACAATAATATCAGACTTTGTTTGTTTTCTTTTTTTTCTTCGCCGTCACAAGAAAACAATCCACTGTGTCCAATGAAGCCGTAACGACTGCATGTGTATGGGACGGACGAACGCTAAGACGAAGGCCGCTTCGGCGTTACGGTCCAGCCATCCGTGTAAACACCGGCTTCGTGAGTTCGATCCTGGTGAATCAAGTCTCGGGGTTCCCCACACGAAAACATGAGGTCCGTCACAATCAAAGAATATAATGTTTGACGAAACCAAAACGGCTCTGCGAGAGACACAGACAAAAGTGAAGACTGGAGCTAATTCGGCCCGAACTTCTGGGTAGACCCCGGAAGCATGACAGCGTGAGGTTTTCAAGTGAGCTTATTCAAATATGTAGGTGGGGAGATTCCTTTCATTTGTTGATCAGTTTGTTTCACAGGGACAACACTTCTAGCCCAGAGAGTCACTCATCTGTAGTCTCTGAACAGATGTTACAATGTCAACCTAAAAACAATCGAGGTATGTATGGACGTGCAGGAGAACTGGAGGTGTTGGTCATTCAGGGATGGAACATCAGTGACTGATGGAGTCAGGAAAAGTTGTCATATCAGCAGTGGATGGACGGGTCAGTTTGCCTCCAACTTAACTGTTGAATGGTCTGCATGAAGCTTACTGGCGCCTTCTGTTGACCAGCTGTCAGAATAATCACTAAAGTCATAGCGGAGACCTTCTTAGTAGTCACGTGACAGGAAACAAGAAATTTGATCTTGAGTCTGGGAATGGAAAGATTTTCATGTGTTCTACAAAAAAAGGAATTTTCTCCTGCTTTTGTTCTTCTATTTTACAAAATTATAACACAGTTTTGTACTTCTTAGCCACTTTAATCCTTGGTGAACAGTAGTACAGTATATACATCTGTGCAAACTGAACATTAAGCAGCTCATTTTCTCATTTCATGGCCTTTGTATTATTGTGGGAAAATATCAGAGGAACAACTCTGAGATTTTGTAGAAAACATCTAAGCAAACTCAGTTAATAGAAAATACACTCAATAATATATATAATATATAATACATCCTACATTTGAACTACAGAGGACACATGTAATACACACAACCAGCTTCAGCTCATCCCTGCAGCTTATCAGAAATCACAGACAATGTCTGCCTCAGATATTTCTTCTTTTCTTTGAGATGGGACTCCACATTTGCAGCTTCTACCAGAATACCTTCCAGCTCCTTGATCTGGGAGGTGTCAGCCACGGCTCTCTCTCTGCAACAAACCAGAAACCATACAGGTTACATCCACTCCTCAGGTAGGGCATGAGAAAATGTTGACCATCATTTGACCATCCATGTTGACCATCATTTGGATCGTGAATGATTTTTTTTCTACCATTATTGAACAA
Source organism: Antennarius maculatus (assembly GCA_013358685.1). Classification (NCBI taxonomy): domain Eukaryota; kingdom Metazoa; phylum Chordata; class Actinopteri; order Lophiiformes; family Antennariidae; genus Antennarius; species Antennarius maculatus. The sequence continues at coordinate 2,586,417 of CM023613.1, read as the reverse complement.
TCACCAGATTTAATTCAACTTCATGAATAATGTCCACAATGACAGGATGTGATCTTGATCTGGTGATCCAGAATGTTTCAACTTCCCTGCTGATAGGTAACAGATGATAATGATCCAGACTGACCTGAGATGAGATCAGAGTTGGAACTGGTCAGGAGTCAAACTATCTGCTAAAGGTCCTGATTTGGGTCCTGAAGAGAACCACCATCAGTAAAATCTAGTTCCTAGAGCAGTGGTTCTTAACCTTGTTGGAGGTACCAAACCCTGCTGGTTTCATATGCTCACTCACCGAACCCTAACTAAATTTTTTTTTTAAATTTTTATTTCCATGCAACTTAAGGAAGTATTCCTTTATTTTTGCCAGTGCGAGACTAGAGTTGCTCAACTTGACATTGCAAATCATGCAGAACGCCAACTCCCATCACGTTCCGTTATACAGTACATGTAAATTCACGTTGAACATATTCGTCCGACCACTTTCCTTTTTTGCTCAACATAGTTACTATGAATTACAATATTAAGAAAGCAATCAGATGACGTACCATCATGACAGGCATAAATCGACTACAGAGTGCGCAAAATCCCATGTAGCACAGGTAGGCTAATCGATGTAGCGTGATCACCTGCAGCCAGTTTTGGATAAGGGGGGCGTGTCATCACGAATTGACACGATTGTCAAATGTACAGTGATTCGTGCATGTTCGGCAAAAACACCCGTCACATGTCGGGTGTTGTGTCTTGACCTCTGTCTCCGCCGAACCCCTGAGACCGACTCACCGAACCCCTAGGGTTTGATCGAACCCAGGTTAAGAACGGCTGCCCTAGAATAACTATGAGACTAATACTGAGACCAGTGTGATCTAGATTTGAGGCTTGAGTTTCATGGTGTCACATGATAAGAGTCAGCCTATCAGAAGTTACTGGTTTATGGCAATATGACGGGGACCTAACTGCTTTTATGATCTGCGTGTTCTCTGGTTTTCTTACCTTCATATGACTGTTAATGTTGTTCACATGAACATGTGAAACGGTAAAGCTGCCACACGCAGAAGAACCAATCAGAGACTGACTGGGTCAGAGATGGACAACAGGTCTCACTGTTGTTTCTATGTGACCTGGAGATCAATTACATCCCCTCTGGTGGTCAGAGGTCAGGATGGACTTACAGCAGCGTCAGACCTGAGAACTGCATTGAAACACAGGTGATCAATGTGACCTACCTTAACAGGTTTGATAATGTCGTCATCAGAGAGCAGATGTCTTTTCTAGCGGCTGTGACAGAAGCAGAAACACAGGTAACCCATGAAAACTCCTCAGATCAACCACCAGAGGTCATTATTTCTCAAGGATCGTGTTTATTCCTGTGAACTCAAAGAGAATCAATAAATAAAAGCAAGGATGACAGGAATAGAGAAATATTCTGCAGGAAGGGTTGATCAAACCTAACCCCTATGAAGCTTCAAGAAATACTCGTCTGAGCCGTTTAGCTTAGCATGACAGCAGTGCAGAAGCAACCCCTTGGTGTGTTGTCATTGGGTAGTTGGCCTTAAACCCGTGAGTCACCTCATGTTCATCCCCACTGATAAACAGGCGAAGCAGACGACACACAACGTGTTCGTATGTGAGTTTCACAGATGTCTTATTTAGCTTCAGAATGAAGAAATGAGTGTTGGTGCCTAGATTCTCTGGTGCTGCTTTGTGGAACACAAGGAAATAGCATATTTCCCTTAATGTCAAATCATTTCTTTAATAACAAGTCAAGCAGGCCTTAAATCTCCCGTTTAAACTGAGGGTTTAGCTGTAAGCCTGAAGGCTTCAGACTCACACACAGCCTCTCTTCTGACAGGATAATAAAATAAATAATTGTAAGAATTACAATACTATTAATAAAAAACAGTATTATTTAACATAACATTAATAATTATGATTATGCCACTATCATTACTGCTACTGCTACTATTAATATAATAGGAATAATAATGATAACATATAATAATAATTGTAATAAGAAGAAGAATAAGAAGAACCTTTTAAAAGAGCCCTTTTCAAAACCTTGACCAAAGTGTGTTACAGGGGAAGAAAGAGTTAAAAGCATTGAAAGGTGTAGGAATGCCTTTAATATGAACCTGGCAGCCTGTTTTTTACCTGGCTGTGACATACATCTACACACCTGTGGTTGTAACCTCAAACAAATCTGCTGACTTCAGGGTCGACTCGCAGGAAGGCTTTCTCTTTTTTAGTGGAGATTTGTCTGGAGTAGCAGGTGTGCATTCCACCTTTTCAAAAAGAAAGAGCGCCGGTTACCTATCACTATCTATCTATATAGTATCCATCTATCCATAATCTACATATATGGATATAGATGTCCCTGGAAAAATTCTGATGTGGCCATAATGACCTGTAATTTACCGGTGATCTGTTGTGACCAAACAGGTCAAAATAAGGTACTTTAACTAAAAAGAAATATGGGATGCACACCTTCGGAACACATGTAACATTTCACTGACTCGTCTACAGGAGCATTTTTACAGAAGAAAGCAAGAATTACATTAAAAACATTTTCATTTTCTTTTACTAGTGTCAAACTATGCAACAATTTGGACAAACAACTTCTAGGAGTCTAGGAACGCTATCTGCCTTTAAAAAAGGATATAAAGACTTCACATTGCAAGGTTACAGAACAGATGGAAATGTTGGTTAATGTTTCAGATTTTTATTGTTATGTTTTATTGTTATTATAATCATAACAGTGTGTACAGAGCCTGTATGAACACTGGCTAGATGAAGACATGTGCAGACACATACGTCTATTGGGACTGAATGGATGGTTTAAAACAACAATGTTACAAAATAAATCAAATGCCAAATTTTATGCATGAATTGGTTGACAACATATTGTAATGAGAGAGGTCTTTGTTGATTTAAGGAATGGGAATTTTGCCAGCCAAATGGCTTCTATCCGTCAGCCCTTTTATTTCTCAGATGTTGTTGATGATGTTGCAAATGTGATGAAGGTGTGTAGTCTGTTGTAATAACATCTCCAAAAAGAAAATAAATAAATTAACAGGTTGCTGCTCTCCTTTGGACTTCTTACCTCTTGGGTTGTGGTCTGCTTGTTGTTGTTCTCTTGTCTCTGAGATGGAATTGGTTTTTCTGCCATCTGTGCTGCTTCTTTCTTTTAGATCTAACTTTTACTGAAAATGTGAAGTTAAACAAATGAATAACTACTAATCCCAAATGTCTCTAGCCAACAATAGATAGTAATAAAGTCCAGTTTGTCCAGTAAACCAGCTCCTCTATCTGGTTAAAGACATTGACTAACCCAGTAAATTTCGCCCAATTTCTTCCTTGTATCAACAGAATGCTAACAACAAAGCTGGTTATCTTCAAGGACTAACTATAACATTGTTAACATATCTTTAAACTGGTAATTAGTCGACTTAACATCAGATAGTTTGTCCTGTGCATGGCTTTGGGGTAACTAGTTAGATAACATATATGTAAAATAGCTTGTTATCATATGAACTAGTTCTTTAAAATTTATGTAAACTAGGTGGATAACATATATATATATATATATATATATATATATTTGTACACAGTATATATATATATATATATATATATATATTTGTACACAGTATATATATACTGTGTGTGTGTGTATATATATATATATATATATATATATATATATATATATATATACTGTGTGTATATATATATATATAAATAGTTAAGTAACATATGAAAACTATATGGCTAACATATAAACTAGTTGGCTTACATACAGTACTGTGTATGAAAACTATCTAGCTGACATATAAAACACTGTAGTTGGCTAACATATGTAAACTAGTTAGCTAACATATGTAAATTAGTTAGCTAACATATGTAAATTAGTTAGCTAACGTAGGTAAACTAGCTGGCTAACATATCAGAACGAGTAAGCCAACATAAAACAGTCAGAAGTTAAGCTAGCAGCCCGCTAATGGTTGAGGTGCAGCAGTGCGGTGTGAAGCAGGTTTATCCTACCGGGGTTTATGTCTAACAGGAGAATGTGTCACACAAAATGCTCCATTTGACAGCTGAAAACACAACAACTAGCTGTCCGTCATTCGGTGTCTAAATGGCGCGAATTTGAATTCATTTCAAGAGACGGAGCAGCGGCGCGCGAGCGCCTGAGTGGCGCGTTCAGAGCCCCGCGTGAAGTCCAGTAAAACGGAGTTGCTAAGGATGAAATCTAACCTGCATAAGAGCACACGTTATATGGCGTGAACCTTTCAAGAGTAATTATACATGTCATAAACATACATTGTGCTGCTATACCCTGTGGAATATGTATTTATTTATTTGCAATGTCAACATTTGGTTCTGAGAGTTTTCATTTGGTGTAACAGTGAAACACGCGTTCACTGACATCCGAGGTGAGGCGTTCAAAGACGGTCGTCAATCGTCAGATGCTGACATCCCAGTAGGGGATGAATAAAATACATATCTTGTCTCATATTATACACTTCTAAATAAATAAATTACTTCCGCAAAAACAGTTTCTGTACAGATCAAATAGTTCCCTTCTGATTTTCCTCTGGCGGATGGATATAGATCAAATGTTGAAATCAGCAAAAGCTAAAGATACACTTGTCCTTAGACGATTCTGGAATATTTTCACATATCCTGTGAGTGAAATGAGTTCTCTTCACCCAAGAAGGGATTTTATTCATAACTTACACTGGAATTATTTGGGGGCTCCTTCAATGTGAACAGCAGGACTGACAGCAAGACCTGATTCCTGTGGGACATATGTGAATAAAACTAAAGCTTCTTTAATGTCTTACTTTAATTTTATCTAAGTTACAGTCTAAGGATGACAGTCTGAATGAATTAATAGATTTGCTCCCCGGAGCTCCTCTCCCCGCCAAGAGACTATATAACATCCAAAACCTGAAAAAGAAAGCATGGAGAAATACATAAACGACTGTCTGGCTGCAGGCCTCATCCGCTCCTCTTCATCTCCGGTGGGAGCTGGTTTCTTCTTTGTAGAGAAGAAGGACAAGACACTGTGGCCTTGCATCGATTAGACCGGTCTGAATGAAATTACCGTGAAGAACAAATTCCACTCCCTCTCATAGACTCAGCTTTTGGCCCACTCCACACTGCGACCATCTTCTCCAAGCTGGATTTGAGAAACGCATATCACCTGGTCAGAATCCGAGAAGGTGACGAATGGAAAACTGCTTTTAACACACATTTGGGACATTTCGAATATTTGGTAATGCCTTTTGGTTTAACTAACGCACCTGGAGTTTTTCAGGCTCTGATTAATGATGTTTAAGAGACCCGCTGAACAAAACTGTTTTCGTGTATCTTGACAATATATATTCTCCATGAGGAGCATGTTGAACATGTTTGGGAGGTTCTACAACGATTATTTGACAACAAGTTATTTGTAAAGGCTGAAAAATGTGAATTTCATGTCAACTTAGTGAAGTTTCTGGGTTAGGTGGTGGGGAAGGGGCAGCTCAAACCAGACGCAGATAAGATTGAAGCCGTGGAGGAATGGCCCGTCCCTTCCACACGGAAACAGCTTCAGAGGTTTTTAGGTTTTGCAAACTTTTACAGACGATTCATTAGGAACTACAGTCACATTGCTGCCTCTCTCACCCAGTTAACATCTGTTAAAAAAACTTTTGAATGATCTACAGACCAGAAACTTCACCCATGTGCCTTTTTCTCCCGGCGCCTCACTCCAGCAGAACACAATTATGATGTGGGGAACCGAGAGTTGCTAGCGGTGGTCCTGGCTCTTCAGAGGTGGCGGCACTGGCTGGAGGGGGCTGTTCATCTTTTTACCGTCTGGACTGACCGCAAAAACCTGTCATACCTTCGATCCGCTCATTGGCTGAACCCACGTCAGGCTTGGTGGGCTCTCTTCCTGGGCCGTTTGAACTACACCCTCACCTATCGGCCGGAGTCAAATAATCAAAAACCGGACACACCTCTCACGTCAGTTCGCCCCCACAAAGGAAGAAGGGAGGCCAGAGACCATTCTTCCCCCATCCTGCGTGGTAGGAGTGATCCGGTGGGAGGTGGAGCAGACTGTTCAGGATGCCCTTCAACATCATCCAACCCCTGAGGGTCGGATGACCGGTATTAACCGGTTTACAATTATTTTCTGTTCCGATTCTGTTCCGGAACATTAAAAAATATAAAGTTTTCGTTCCTGCCAAAATACCAAAAGTTTCCGGTTTTCGTTCCATGAACCGGTTCAAAGTCCTGGTTAAAGCACAAGTTTTCTCATGGTAGCCCACTGGGTAGTGCTGAAGAAGGTCCTTGGTTTGATTGCATCATCTCCCTGTGTCTGTGGGGGTTCGCTCAAGGTTCTCCTGCTTCCTCCCACCACCAAAAACATGCAACTTAAGTGAACTGATCACTCTAATTTGTCTCTATCTGTCTGGGTCACCACTGTAAATTGAGAACTTGTTCTCAATTGACCTAAAATAAAAAAAAATAGATACAATTTCTGGATACATCCCAACAAAAGAAATGATTTTCTTCATGTGAAATGTTTTCATATTTACACTAGAAAGCTCAAAATTGTTGTCTGGATTCACCAGAAATAATAAAATAGGTAACCTATTAACACACAGTGCCCACAAGGTCACCGTGGTCTCTACGCTGCATCCAAGCCAAATAAGAGCAAGCTGTCCTCAGCTACATTTTAAGCTCTCTTCAATGACTGGGTGACGTTGCTGCTTGCTGGCAGGAACTGTAATATGTCATATATACCAATCCAGATCATCCAAATCACGCTCAGTGGGTGACATGCCCGGTGAGTATGCTGGCCACACAAGAACTAGGATGTTTTCAGCTTCCAGGAATCCTTGCAACACCAGGTGATGGTCATGGACGAATGGTACAATATGCCTCAGGATCTCATCACAATATCTCTGCTCATTCAAAATGACATCAATGAAATGCACCTGTGTCTGTTGTCCTTAACACATGCCCGCCACCATGTGCCACTCGATCCAATGCAGAGACGTGAACATTTGTTAAACGGGCAGCAGCCAATGCAAGCTCCCACAACACTTGCGACTTCTGTGGCATTAAGTTGTGTAATAAAACTGAAAGTTTCAGAGCGATCTTTTACTGTGGCCAGTCTGAGACACACCTCTGCAATAATCACTCTGTCGAATCAGGATCTTGATTCCACACCTGTGAGGTGGGATGGATTACTTCAGAGAAGGAGAAGCGCTCGCTAACAGATTTAGACAGATTTGTCAACAATATAAAAAAGAAGATTATTTGAGAAATGAGATATTTGTGTACATTGAAAATGTTTTATCTTTGAGTTCAGCTTGTGAAACACAGGAGCAAAAACATAAATGTTGCATTTATATGTTTATTTCAGGATATATATATATACTGAAATATATATCCTGAAAAAAAAATGTATATATACACACACACATAACCAGTATACATTTATATAAAGTATATATATTTATAAATACATTCTATACACATACTTATACACAGTATATATTTATATATACTTTATATTAAACAGTACAATTGTTAGATTTATTGTTTATATTTTTGTTTTTGTTGTTGATTATTCTAATAATATCATTGTTGTTGTTTTTATTAATTTTATTTTTATTAATAGTATTAGTAGGATTGTGAATGTTGTCCTGTCAGAAAGAAGTGAGGCTGTCTGTGAGTCTGAAGCCTTCAGGCTTACAGCTAAACCCTCAGTTTAAACATCGATGCTGGGATGAACAGGATTTAAGACAGAGGCAAACGGGAGATTTAAGGCCTACTTGACTTGTTATTAAAGAAATGATTTGACATTAAGGGAAGTATGCTAATTCCTTGTGTTCTACGAAGCAGCACCAGAGAACCTAGGCACCAACACTCATTTCTTCATTCTGAAGCTAAATCAGACATCTGTGAAACTCACCTATGAACACGTTGTGAGTCGTCTGCTTCACCTGTTTATCAGCATGGATGAACGTGATGTGACTCAACACGGACACATCCAGAAATGTCTCTAAGTCTTTCCTGAAGCTGCATAGGGGTTGGGTTTGATCAGCCCTTCCTACAGAATATTTCTCTATTGCTGTCATCTTGCTTTATTTATTGACTCTTTTGTTGGTTTTGTTGTTTCTTGATAGTTTTAATTATACTTGGAACAGCTGTCAACAAACATTCTTGTTGAGCTCACAGGAGTTGTGGGAGGTGAGGAGGAGGAACAGCACATTGGGAGCATGTCTTCAGTCTGATCATATGACAAAGTCATTGTCTGAAGGGAATGATGTGATTCCAAACTGTTGCTTCTCTTCACTCCACTGAAATAGTTCAGATGAACAGCATCTCTTTCACATGAATAAACATCTTCTTCTTCTCCTTTCGGCTTTTCCCTTCAGGGGTCGCCACAGTGAATCAGTTGTCTCCATCTAACCCTGTCTTCTGCATCCTTTCCTCTCACACCAACTACCTTCATGTCCTCTTTCACTACATCCATAAACCTCCTCTTTGGTCTTCCTCTAGGCCTCCTGCCTGGCAGTTCAAAACTCAGCATCCTTCTATCAATATATTCGCTATCTCTCCTCTGGACATGTCCAAACCATCTCAGTCTGGCCTCTCTGACTTTATCTCCAAAACCTCTAACATGTGCTGTCCCTCTGATGTACTCATTCCTGATCCTATCCTTCCTGGTCACTCCCAGAGAGAACCTCAGCATCTTCATCTCTGCTACCTCCAGCTCTGTCTCCTGTCTTTTCCTCAGTGACACTGTCTCTAGACCAAACAACATCGCTGGTCTCACCACAGTTTTGTACACCTTTCCTTTCATTTTAGCTGAAACTCTTCTATCACACATCACACCTGACACTTTTCTCCACCCATTCCATCCTGCCTGAACACGCTTCTTCACCTCTTTTCCCCACTCTCCATTGCTCTGGACTGTTGACCCCAAGTATTTCAAATCCTCCACCTTCTTGATCTCTTCTCCCTGTAACCTCACTCTTCCACTTTGGTCCCTCTCATTCACACACATGTACTCTGTCTTACTGCGGCTAACCTTCATTCCTCTCCTTTCCAGGACAAACCTCCACCTCTCTAGCTTCTCCTCCACCTCTTCCCTGCTCTCACTGCAGATCACAATGTCCTCTGCAAACAAAAATAAATGTTCATATACCATCAGTATACAGTATTTTCCTTTTATTATTTCTAGATATTGGATTTGTCTTTTCATAGACATGACGCTGCTGGAGAGAAAAGCGTGTTTTGGCGTGGGAATGCTCGTCCTTCCCGACATTCCCGCGTCTTTGAACGCAGCGTCGGAGGCGCAGCGGCCAGTAGAAGGAGCTGCTCCTCTCACCCAAACAATCACAAACATGGCGAAACCACAAGCTGGCGGGATGCTGCGCTCTCTCCGCTGCGCCTTCTGCCTGCTCGTCCTGTGGGTCTGTGGGATCGAGCCGTCGACTCTTCGCCTCCACCCGCATCGACGCTTCATTCTACCGCAGGACAGAGGCTTCTTCACGGTACACGCAGATGAGATATCTCTCGGAGATGGAGGTGGCGCCGCGGCTCCGGCGCCGCCGCTGGCCGCTCTCCGCGCGCCTGAAGGCGGATCGGACTCCGGCTCCCATCCGCAGCATCGAAGCCGCCGGAGCCCCGGGGAATCGACCATGCCAAGGGTGTACGGGCAGGTAATGACGTGCATGTGTGTGAATGTGAACACCGTGCATCCCCAACACCCCCCCCCCCCTTTTACCAGACTGCCTGAGCTGCCCAGGAAGACAGACGCAAGCCCCCCTGTTGTGTTTGAGTGCCATCAGTTGTCGCACCTCCAGCTGCTTGTGTTTACACCGGCGGACAGAGAAGCAGCTGCTGCTGCAGACATCACGTTAACACCGAACTATCTAGAAAACTCTACAACTCTGGTGTGCTCGGTTTTGTTTTTTTTTATTAACAGCCAGGTGAACACGGAAACAAAGCACTGCGTCTGTGACGACATTAGGTGAGGGGTTCACCTCCAGCTCAGCAGGCAGAGGGGTGACCCAAGTGTTGGGTAGACTCCGGCTTTCATACTAGATGCCTCCATGAAGAGGAGTCAGTGGAGATCCCATCCTCCACTGACACCTGCACCAGTGTGTGTCATGTCTCACCTGGGCTTCATGTTCCAGCTGGGTGAAGGTAGCTTTAAAGTCTACCTGGTAGGAACAGAGGATGTAGAGTAGGGGTGTCAAACTCATTCTCACCGAGGGCCACATGAGCATCACGGCTGTCCTCAAAGGGCCAGTTGTAACTAATGTAACTAAATGTAACTCGAAAAAGTATTGTAGAATAAATGTTACTAATCCTTAATGTTAAATACCTCTGAATTTATTAATTATACAAGTTACAAACATTACAGTTACACTGTTTGTTTGTTTCTCTGTTATAACATACAGTAAATCCTTTTATTTTGTCAAGTTATGTAACCCACAGGACTCCATCAATCAAGGATCAAACTATTCAAGTGAACAAAGAAAAATAACATCTAACACAAGTTAGGACATTAACTTTGTTCAAAACGCTTTTGTCAGAGTTAAAATGGGCTGAATTACGGCATTGGGGGAAATGTAGTTTTAGTCAAAGCACACTTTTGACCTACAGTGCACCCTCGTTCCTCACGTTCCAGGAACCACACGCGATTAACGAATTCCGCGATAGAACGAAGAAATTATTTCTTATTATTTACAGTAATTTAAACGTTTATGAATCCTGCCCATACTGACATTAAGCCTTCTATCTGTATTACCTTTTCCCACACTCTTACCGACTGTTTAAAGCACTTTTGTGTCTCACATAAGTCCGAGACTGCTGGGACTTCCATCAGCCAATAGAATGCGCGTACGGTATCACGTGACTGCCTACCAAAAATCCGCGATGAGGTGAAGTCGCGAGCGTTGATGCGCACTGTATTTATTTTTAGACACCTTTTATGCTCTGGCGGGCCACATAAAATGATGTGGAGGGCCACACTTGGCCCCCGAGCCTTGAGTTTGACACATGTGATGTAGAGTATTCAGATCCATGTTTCCAGTAGAACCACCTGAAGTGGAGTCAGCAGAGCATTCAGACATGTAAGGCTCAGCTATCTCTGTGTGTGTGTGTGTGTGTGTCAGTGTTAATTAGCACAGGGAAGTGGTGGCTTTGGTTTCTGAATGCTGCATGCAATCATTCATTCAGGTCATTCCGGGCCGCCCAGACTGCCCAGACTGGCTTTTGTGGCGCAAACACAGTGTTTTGTTTCAGTTCAGCAGCTGCTGTTTGTCTGAATTCTGTCCTGACCTGACCAGCTGGACACACTAGAATCCTGGTTAATGTCATGTTGATGGTCACTTGATGGGCGTCGTGTGTGTGTGCTGTTGCTGTGTCTCCGGGTGTTGGCAGTGGTGCAGATGAATTTATCATTTTTTTCGACGGTGGTACCTCCAGTGGTGGGATGTGCTCCACTGACCTGAGCTCTCCCCCCAGCCTTCTTGCATCATGCAGATACCGAACATTCAATGCACCACTATGGAAAATGTGTAATGAAGCTTCAAATGAACTCCAACAGCCTCAGTGAAGCGCGACTGCCTACAACAACATGAGTTGGTGGTGGAGAATGAAAGTAAGACATTATGAGCTCTGTGCTGAACTGGTCTAGGAACCAGTTGACTGGTTTTAACATAAATACTATCTGGATGTTTGAAAAGTAAATAGACCCATGCCTCAAGCATTGTTTTCTACAAATAATAGAAGATGTTTAAAAAAATAGGGGCAAGTCTTCAGGTGTTTGCTTTAGTCAAAGGTGTGTAGATGTTGTATAAATACGAATGTCTGTAGTTCTGGGCTGCAGGTTGCATCAGAAAACTTGTAGGGATATGAAACCTGTGGTCTCACAAGGGCCAGACAGAGAAGTTACAAACAGGTGATTAGTGGAAGTCGTTGGTGGTCACAAGAAAGAGTCGTGCTTTATATCACTCGTCATCATGCTGTGTCACGCTGACTGCTGGTTCCTCATCTGGTGACACCCATCCAAACACATCCAATAGGACAAACCCCCCCCAGAGAGGATCAGGTTTCACCGGCACTGACCGGTGTGACGGAGGTTTTTAATAAACGCTTAAGTGTTTTTCCTCAGCTTCCTGTCCCTGTTGGCTTGTAGTGGTCAGACTATACTGCTTCAGGCAGAGAGGTAATGGCATGATCGTATGGCAGCTACAATAAACTAATTAATTATACGCCTATTGATTAATCTGCGGGGAAGCGACCTGGCTTGATGTGTGATTGCAACCGTCATTGGGCTGGATCAGTCAGGGTGAAATGACAAGGAGAGACGGATTTACTTTATTGATCCCCACAAGCAATTAACCAGTATTTAACATATCATATATAACATAACCAGCATACAGTAGAACAATATGTAATGTATAACATAACCAGTTTATAACAGTATGTAATATATAACATAACCAGTATATAACAATATTTAATTTATAACATAACCAGTTTATAACAGTATGTAATATATAACATAACCGGTATATAATATGTAATATACTGTATAACATAACCAGTATACAGTATAACAATATTTAATGTATAACATAACCAGTTTATAACAGTATGTAATATATAACATAACCAGTATATAACAATATTTAATTTATAACAACCAGTATACAGTACAACAATATTTAAGGTATAACACAACCAGTTTATAACAATATGTAATATATAACATAACCAGTATACAGTATAACAATACTGTATAATAGTGTATTCATTTGTATATATGACAAATTTAATGTATGACAGTATGTAATGTGTAACCAGCATATAAATATGTTAAATGTACAAAATAGCAAGTATTTAAGTGTATTTAATGTATAACATAACCAATATAGTATAACAATATTTCATTTATAACATAACCAGTATATAACAATATTTAATGTAGAACATAACCAGTATATAACAATATTTAATGTAGAACATAACCAGTATATAACAATATTTAATTTATAACATAACCAGTATATAACAATATTTAATTTATAACATAACCAGTATATAACAATATTTAATTTATAACATAACCAGTATATAACAATATTTAATGTAGAACATAACCAGTATATTAATGTTTTTATTGTATGACATAATCAGTATACAATACGTCAATATTTAATGTGTAATATGTCCAGTAAATAACAAAATTTAATGTATAAGATAACCAGAATATAACAATATTTAATTTATGATACAACCAGGTGCATCTCGTGTTTGTTTTGAGTGTTTCAGTGACTTTGGTGGCATTCTGCTATGAGGGGGTCAGAGGCTCCTTTCTACTGCGGTTGCTAAATAATTTGCGGTTAGTAACACAGATAAAGATTGACTGACGTCGGTCCTTGAGTTCAGGTCACATCAGGCACACATGGCATTAATGGGAGGAGTGTTGCAAACTCTGCACCTCGCTCTGAAAAGTCAAAACCATTTTAACTTTAATCTGCATTTGAAAAGCGCCAGCAAGTAAATCAGTGGATTAGGCTCTTTTTCTAGGGGTTCTCTGATTGTTATCAGCCATGAAGAACGCTTTCAAATACTTTCAGTGTGTTTACTGAGCCACTGATTTGCAAGTAACAGTAATGATAGCCAATAGTTATGAAAATATTCATCCTCCTCCTCCGTGTCACGTCAGTATCACTACAATAAACGCAAAAGACACAGACCTCTGGTGAGGTCAAAGGGCACAGTATGGTGATCACATCATGACAGCTCAGCCCGGCACTAGAGACCATTTAAAGAGGGCCCATCAGATCTCTGGGGTCCTGGAGAGGAGCTGAAAACTGGACCATAGTTTCCTCAACAAGTTGTGTGTGTGTGTGTGTGTGTGTGTGTGTGTGTGTGTGTGTGTAACTCAGCACTAAGCTGCAGTTTATTCCTTCATGTTCATTTGTTTTTGTCTGGCTAACTTGGTGCAGCTGCTGTTGAGACATTTTTATGTGGCGCAGCTTCAGGCCACGTCCCATTCAGATGTTGTTTATGACAGTTATTGTTTTCTAATGAGTGTTCACCTCGTTTTTTTTTAAATCAGTGAAGACTACCCAGAAAAGAAGAATCAGTGCTATCTACTATTACTGTGTGAGTCTGATCACATTATTAACTAAAGACACTGATGCAGCATCTGAAGCAGCAATAGCTATTGGTGTCGTTGGTGTTTGTCCAGTCAGTGAAGGCTCCATGATGCTGACATCAGTCGATGCTCATCAGAAGCTAATCACCTCCAGAGCGGCAGCCAGTCGAGCTAAAGGCTCATTTCGTTCCCCCCGCAGTGCAAACAGATGTCGTCACACATCAGACGTTCTGAATGAATGGAAGTCTTTGTAACCCTCATGCAGAATAATTGCAGTCAGGTGATGATGTAATAATTGACAGGCTCTACCCACAGCCCCAGCTCCCATCATCAAGTTGGGAACAGTGGCACCCTGGTGCTCAGTTCCAGTAGCCCCAGATCTCCAGACACCATCATGGGATAAGCGCTGAACTGTCTGTTCAAGCATCATGTCTGCTGTCATATACCTGCTACCTACCTGTGAGAGCAGCTGGTGTTTCAGGCTAGGACCGTAAAGATAAAGGTGAGGCAGACTGGTAAATGGCAGGCGTTGTTGGAATTGAGCTTCTATTTATTCAAGTCTTTTCATATTCATATTCAGCTTGACTGGCTTCATCATCTGCAATGACTTTATCATCTGCAAAAAGTGTGCAGTACTTTCTGCACTATAAGGCGCACCCAAAAGCCTTTAATTTTCTCAAAAACCGACAGTGCGCCTTATAATCCAGTGTGCCTTATATACGAAAACAGTTTTGAAAAAGGCCATCCATCAATGATGAGTTCTCAGATGAGTACTCAGCTTTCAGCTGTAACCTCAACCCCCACGCTGTTGCCTATCTGGTCAGCATCCCAGACAGAATACACAAGTCTAAGCTGCGCTCCTGTCCCCCCACAGTTACCTGCTGTTTCAGGTGTCAACCACATTTGTGAATCACTTGTAGCACACCAGGTACCTTTGGCTAGCCGTGACTTGGCTCTTGAAATTTGAGAAAAGGCTGCAGAATTGTGTATGCAATCCCTTTAGCGCAGCTCAATCTAGTGGATGCATAACGCAACCACAGCCGCCACAGTAGTTTCTATTCTAGGCGCCTTATAATGCGCCCTATTCTAGTATAAACAATTTTAAATAGGCCATTCATTGAAGGTGTGCCTTATAATCCCGTGTGCCTTATAGTGCGGCAAATATTGTAGATGTTTGGTTGTCTCAGAGCTCTGTCAGATGCCCACACCTCAAGCAATGTTGATTGGCTGTAAAATGTTTGGGCTCCCTTTTGACACCTGAATAAAATCCATCAATGCCGAAACACAGCATGCTCCGTTTCTCTGAAAAGATGTTGTCCATGCTGACATTTCATTGGTGCACAGTAACATAACTACCATTCCTGGTGATCAGTCTACCAATGGGAGATCTCAGGCCCCACCCTGTGGCTGGCTCCTCTGAGGACAGAGTTTTAGCTCCGGCTGACTTATCAAGGCAGAGACAGGGAGTCTCAGCCTGCTGCCAGCCCTGCTAAGGTGATGTCATTGTTTGAGGCGGGTTCGCCTGGCCATGACGCTTCCAGATGAATAATGGACAGCTCAGAGTGGGGAGATTGGAGGAATCTAAGCTAATGCCACACGTGTCATTGCATTGCTGTCCTCCTTGGTTGTACTAGACAGAAGTCAGACCTCCTCCATGATGCCAGTAGGACACCAGAGTGATAGAAGGGACGATGGAGTGCAGGAGACAGGAGTCAGCCCTCTGTTTGTGTGCTGAATATCGTGAGGCCTGATCATGCAAAGACTTAAAATAATCCCAGGATGGTGGGAAAGAGTTTCTTTACCTGTGTTGGCTGATGGTGTAGGATTCACCTCCATTATTCATCCTGTGATGATTCATGTCTGAGCGGCTGCAGCATCACATTCAGACCTGCTCTGGCTTCAGAGGAACACTCTGCTGTTTCAATACCCTTCAACAGTACTAAACACTAGCAATAAAAATGTTGAGCTGGCACCGGTTTCACACCAAATAATAAAAATACATTCATGAGATTCATGATTAGCTGCTGCCAGACAGCCAGTAGAAACCTGCAGCAAGATGAGCCCAGACGATTCCGGTTTGGATCCAGGAAGATTGCAACCAGTTTCTCAGCTGCACAGAGAAAAGCTTGTCTGTTTGGGTCCTGACACAAAGTTCTGTTAACATAAGGGGATGCAGGCAATCTCTAGGTGGGTGGAAACAATGCAGTATGTCAATAGGGCTCCATCATCGATTAATCTATTAATTATCCCTGTGAGAGAATGTGTGTGTCTGCATTTTGAGCGGCTACATATGACCAGTGGTCCTCTGCATATCCAGCCCTTAGGTGAGCGATGACTCCCATGCTGCATTTACTGCAGTCTGGTTTTTATCTGAATGTCATCACTTTTTGAATTCAGCTGTGTCAGTCTCTAGAAGTGCCGGCACTCACCACGGACAATGAGGCAGAAAATTCAGAGATTCATGGCTGCAACAGTTCAGCTTGAGAGGTAGCATTGGCTTTCAGAGAGACAGCCCAGGGGAAGGATGATCAAAAAATAATAGGTGTATCAAGAAGGAACAGGTTCAACTGGTGCGTGTGTACAACACAGCAGCAGCCAAGACCTGATCTGGGGCTCATGTTGTCAACACAACAGGCCCAAGAATGCTGCGATACCAGACACTCTCAGAGAAGTGTTTCACACTGAACAGAATTAAACTTCCTGTTCAGGTGGCAGCGCTGAGGTCTCACCCACTTCCTTTTTCTGTGGTAGCAGATGTAGCATTTCACTTCAGCCGATGGCGTGTCAGAGTTGTGTGTCGTTCATCCTGTAACCTCCCACAGAATCATCACTAAAAGACCCAAGGAGGGCAGCGGCGGGGAGGACAAGGCTGAACAGATGGAAATAGTTCTAGAAATTGAGAGTTTGCATGAGCAGCAGGTTGTTGCATTACTTCACATGTGTGCATCCTTATAGAACAGGGGTCTACAACCCAAAATGTTCAAAAAACCTAAAATCAAATCTGTTTGGAGCTGCAAAAACGTTGAAGCCCTGGTGAATACAGTCAGCTTGAGCTCCAGTGACAAAACAGTGTTTCTGCTCCTGGAGACTTTTATTGAGCATGTTTAGGTGACTTGTCATATCCACCATGAAGGGCAGTTTTTCTCCAGCCACTCGGCTTTTCAGAAATGTTTTCACATGTTCTAAATAAGAAACTAAGCAAAGCCAAACCTGCCCCCTGGACAGCCAGCGGACTTTGTTGTGTAGCAGGAGATCCGAGAGTGTTTGTCAGGCTTGTCTTCCTACATAAACTACATTAAAACAACAACAACAACATAAAAATCCTCCCCAGATTTTCCATTTTTATACATTTTTGAAAAATGCTCCAGGGAGCCACTAGGGTGGCGCTAGAGAGCCACATGCAGCTCTAGAGCCTCGGGTTGGAGCTTTGTACAAGGTGTTATCATGACATTATCAACTAACTTTGACGACTTGGTCCGTCCCACAAGTGTTGTTTGTGTAGCACAGTCTTCTGAGTCATTCTGAGGAAGACGTGACCTGAACTCTCAGGTCATCTGCATCCACAAGGCTTCAGTGCCGATCCAGGGCAGACATGGAGGCGAGAACAGATCAGGCCAATCAGGGCTGTTTTTAGTTCTTATGTTGAATTTGGGTCACAAGGCAGACGTCTACGTCTGCACGCCATTATGTCATCAGTGTGTTCTTCTGTGGAATAAAAAGTCAGTTTGCTGGAGGCATGCTCTCTGGCCTCACACACCTGTCCTACCAATGCTTAAAACTGATAGCATTGCTTACGTAGCATGATTAGCTACGCCTGCTGAGTCATGGCCTCACTGTGTTCACGATGACAGCAGCATTCTGCAGCGCTCGCTGTGTGTCTTTCAAAGTGTCTTCCAGACAGTGACACAGCAGTGTGTCGTCACGTAGCAGCAGCTCGCTGTTAGCCAGCGAGTCAAATCCATCCATCCCTTTTCTATTACAGTGATCCATCGTTCCTCGAGGTTAATGCATTTCAGGAACCAAGCACAAAAACTAAATTCCGCGATAGAGCGATGAACTATTTATTTTATTAGACACGGGGAGAACATACCAACTCCACACTGAGCGGGACGCGAACCAGGAACCGCCTTGCTGTGCGGTGACAGAGCCACACACTGCGCCACCGTGTCAAATCACCACAGCTAATATGTGTATCTGGAGTTAGTCACACACACACATGCACGGCGTGTGTGTGTGTGTTTATGCATGTGTGCCTGTGTGAATCCACCTTCAACCATCCTACTTTGTGCTGCAGGTCGACCTGAACGACTCTCACAACCAGATGGTGGTGCACTGGGCCGGAGAGAAGAGCAATGTCATCGTGGCGTTGGCCCGGGGCAGTGCAGGGGCCACCGGCCCCAAGTCCAGCTCTGTAAGTAACCTTGAACACAACCAGACCAGAACGTGTTTTAGAACCTCAGGTCCAGTTCTCCGTCTCCACCCCAGCGTCTCCGTCAGCAGCAGCGTGGCAGAAAGTGTTCGGTCACACTGGTGGTTGATGACTCACATATTAAACCCACCATCTGCTAACTAACTCTCTCTTTCACACACACACACACACACACACACACACACACACACACACACACACACACACACACACACACACACACACACACACACACACACACCTCTACAAATCTGAGGACAGCGAAAGAACGTAGAATATCTTCATTTTGTGGTTTGGACTATTTGCTGCTGCAGTCTTCATCAGCTTTCAGAACTGACTAAAGAAGTCAAACCATGGGATGGTTCAGATAGTTTAAGAGATGTTTGAAATATGTCTCCTGAAGGATGTAGCAGCAGAGTGTTTAGTCCTTTACTTTCAGTTTCATGAGGACTGATAGCTTCTATATTATATACAGTGATCCCTCATTACTCGCGGTTATTGCATTCCAGGAACCACCTGCAAAAACGAAATTCTTTGATATAGCGACAAAATATTTCTTATTATTTACGGTAATTTAAACGTTTATGAACCCTCCCCATACTGATATCAAACCACCTTCTATCTGTATTACCTTTTCCCCACACTCTTATAGACTGTTTAAAGCACTTTTGTGTCTCATGGAAGTGCGCTGCGTTCTGAGACTCACGGAACGTAGCGCACTTACGGATGCTCTTAGCCAATAGAATACGCATACGGTATCACGTGACTTCCTACTAAAAATCCGCAATGAGGTGAAGCCATGTGTTTTTATGTGCAAATGCACGAGGGGTTATTGTACATAGACACATGTATACATCAAATTGTTGTATGTATCTTGAAAATACAGCATGCAGGATAATTGAAGTCAGTGAACACAAGGTGAATTTACTGACCCTGTCTCTTCTTTGTGTCCAGGTTTACATGTCCTATGACTACGGGACAACATTCACCCTCATCTCTGACAAGTTCAAACTGCCAGCCGTTAAATCCAAAGATGGCATCGAGCAGTTTATCTCCCAGTTCTACCACAGCCCCGCAGATAACAGGAGGGTGAGTCAGTGATTAAACTGCACCGACTGATGGTGATAAAGTTCATGCCATCATGTATCACCTCTGGAATAGTCCGATCAGGTCCTTTGTATGATTTTAAAACTTTCCCAGTTTTTCTGTCACATTTTTTTTGGAATGCTCTTCTACTTAAAATCGAGGATACAATTATATTTGGAAATTAATGGGGCACGTTTCAATACTGCAAAGGAAGGGAATAGATCCAGAGCTGTATTAGTTAACTTCTTGTAGTCTGGTCCATATGCCTTATTTCCACAAACATGAACTTGAATGGTAACTGGATTAGGGGTTGGAATATAATTTTCTTCATTTTCATTTTTTATAAAAAATTCTGGATCTTTAACTTTACTCTGATTGATTTGTTCCGTCCAACCATCCAACCAACCAACCAACCAACCAACCAATCAACCAACCAACCGACCCACTGACCAACCGACTAACCGATTAAACATGGAGGAGGTATGGAGGTATTGCTTGGCTGCTTTTCTGTAATACAAGAAAGTTTCAGTTCTAGAAAGTTTGTTCTGAAGAAACGGAAACCTTTTGACTAGAGAATACTTTTATAAATGTGGGGTGTGCTTGAAAGAGTTCAGTCTGTCTGACCCTCTATGCTAATGGGTTGTACTGATGAACAGAGTTGGAGAAAGTAAGAAGGGCTGGACAGAGATGAAGAAATACATGTATTGCTGGTCAGGTAGAGGTTGGGCAGAGGAACCACCTTCTGTCACGTTCTACTTAACAACACCAGAGCGCAGAGAGTCTTTAGAGCTGAGCTCAAGACAGACATACAGTATGTCAACTGCTTCCTCTTTAAATATCCACTAGATCAAATTTCATTAATTGAAAATGCTTTGTCATCTAAAGTCAATGATCTAATAACAAGACGGATCCGAGTTCGAGTCCTGTTCTGCGCGGAGTTTGTATGTTCTCCCCGTGTCTGCATGAGTTCTCTCCGGGTTCTCCGGCTTCCTCCCACCTCCAAAAACACTTCAGGTGAATTGGTCAGTTCCAAATTGTCCATAGGTGTGAGTGTGTGCGTGTGTTTGCCTTTCATGTGGCTCTGCAGTGCACTGGCGTTGCGCCCAGAGCGTCCCCCGCCTCTCGTTGATAAGTCCGCAGGGACTGTTGCTCCGTCTTGGGTTGGGGACCACAAACATAGGCCAAAACATTTGGAGTGTGAACTGGCAGTGGGAGGCGTCAGTTCACTTCTTGAGCACTGCCGAGGTGCCCCTGAGCAAGGCACCCACCCCATACAGGCTGCTCCATTGGGTAACGTAATGAAGGAGCTGCCCGTCACTCTGCCTCCCATTGTATATACTTTGCATTCCTACAGGACCCTTGTGTGTGTGTTTGTTTCAGGGACACATACATTTTTCAAACATATACTAACCATGAGTGAAAAATTAACAATTTCCCCAAGGGGATAAATAAAGTCTTTTTCTTTTTATTCTACAGCACTAGTCTTGCAGCTCTAGTCCTGCAGCTCTAATCTCAGAGATCTAGTTCTATACAGCTCTAGTCTCAAAGATCTAGTTCTATACAGCTCTAGTCTCACAGGTCTAGTTCTATACAGCTCAAGTCTCACAGGTCTAATTCTATACAGCTCAAGTCTCACAGGTCTAGTCCTACAGCTCTAGTCTCACAGGTCTAGTTCTATACAGTTCTAGTCTCACAGGTCTAGTCCTACAGCTCTAGTCTCACAGGTCTAGTCCTACAGCTCTAGAAGAAGAAGAAGGAGAAGTAGATCCACTTCATTAATACCCTTTACACTGCATGCATATACATATCTTTGTGTTGGATACAGATTTGTCAGCAGGACCCTGAAACACAACCACAACACACAAGGGGCCTGTGAGCACGCAATTAGTAAACGCAACAAACAGTACATGGGGAGGCAGTGAAGGGCAGCGACTTCGGTTGGCGCCCAATTGAGCAGCTTGTCAGGGAACGGTGTCTCGCTCAAGGGTGCCTTGGCAGTGGCCAGGAAGTGAGCTGACACCTCCCACAGTGAGCTCACAGTCTGAGGATGTCTGGCGGGAGAGGGAATCGATCCACCGATGTCTGGGCGATGTCTGGTCATAAGACGTCCACTCTACCGCTGAGCCTGCAGCTCTACTCTCACAGGTGTAGTTCTACAGCTCTAGTCTCGCAGGTCTAGTTCTACAGCTCTAGTCTCGCAGGTCTAGTTCTACAGCTCTAGTCTTACAGCTCTAGTGATACAGCTCTAGTCTCACTGTTACACTGTTATACACTGTTATAATCCCCGAAGGGAAATTAAGAACACACACTCTAGTTTTTTTTTGTTAGTCAATCAAATAAGATCACATGCATGCATATATTAGTGTGTACAGGGCCCTGTAATACACACAACCACACACAAGGGGGCCTGTAGGCATGCATGGGAGGTAGAGTGGCAGGCAGCTCCTTCTTGGTGCGCCTCAAATGAGCAATTTGTAAAGGGGATGGCACCTTGCTCAAGGGTACCTCGGCAGTGCTCCAGAGGTGAGCTGACAGTGGGAGGTGTCAGCTCACCTCCGGGTATTTTTTTTGGGCAGGAGCGGGAATCAAACCGCCGATCTTGAATCATAGGACGACCTGCTCTACCGCCCGCTTTACCACTGAGCCACTGCCGCCCCAGATCTAGTCCTACAGCTGTAGTTCTACAGCTCCAGTCCTGCAGCTCTAGTCCTACCAACTACTCCTATAGCTGTAATGATGCCGCTCTAATCCTACAGCTCTAGTCCTAAACCACATGTCTGTATTTTCTTTTGAAGCTGTCAGTAAAGTTATCTTAGTCACTATGTCGTAGTTCTGTTTAAATAATGCATGTTGGAGTTGTTTAGTGTAATATTTGACTCTATATCTTCTTCTCCTTCAGTATCTTTTTGTAGACTCCTCCAACAACTACTTGTGGAACACCTTCGATTTCTGTAGGAACATCCAGGGTTTCTCTCTGCCCTTCAAGCCGACTGACCTGCTGCTCCACAGCCGAAGGTCCAACCTGGTTCTGGGCTACGACAGTTCACACCCAAACAAACAGGTACAGTTAATGTTTAGAAGTGCATGTTTAAAAACATGCTCTTCATGTGGATTGGTCGGTTCCAAATTGTCCGTAGATGTGAATGTGTGCTTGATTCATTGTTCATCTTTCATATGGTTCCGCGATGCGATGGCAACATGTCTTGAATGTCTCCCTGCCTCACGCCCGTAAGCCTGCTGGGATAGGCTCCAGCAACCCCCATGACCCGCGGAATTAATGAATGCAGTATAAAATGAAGTGATACCATCACTTCAGTTCAGTGGAATCAGTGTTCGTTGACACCACAGCCGAGAGGAGAAATATGGGTTGCTAGGGCTTTTGCCTGGGAGAATCTTTGGTTTCCCTGGGTCGGCTGCCAAACTGCTCTCGAGTGTTCTTCCTGTCAAATGTGTCAGAGCCAAAATAAAGGAACAGGCTTGACCCACATTTTTACAGTGCGCTTTGCTATCCCCCACCTCTCCCCACCCCACCCACGCTGTCTCTCTCTCTCTCTGCCTTGCTGTAGCTGTGGAAATCAGACGACTTTGGCGAGACCTGGGTGTTGATCCAAGAACATGTGAAGACCTACTTTTGGTAAGACAACGGCTCGGTTCACTACATGAACAGTGAATGCCACCATAAGAACCAGTTCACCTGGAGCATGGAAAACATGTTCTGGAGCTCTGCATGGTAAAAACAGAAAACATCTCACATCACTCTACTGGTGAACAAACCAGTAGAGAGAGAGAGATGGAGTCGCTTGAACGCTGTTCTGATTGGACGGATGACATCATGTGGTTCCTCCATTCTGAGAAAGCGAATCCCGGTGAAGGTGGAGGTGGAGATAGATCGACAGATATCACCCTCCTCTCCTCTGAGGCGTCGTTCACACGACGTTAATGATCGATGTATCAGTGATCCAGCAGAAATGTTCAGAGGTGATTTAGACATCCTGAGACAAACCTCCAAGAATACAGGCTGGTGACTGATTTGTTTTTGTTACCTGTTTTTGGTTCCTGTGATGTCACTTGTAAATTCTAATTTGTGCCTCTCTGTGAACCACTTAGCCCCCCCCCCCATCAGGGCCTGCTGGCATCAGTTTAACGGGTTCACTCGGCCTGTAGTTGTGTTCAGATGTGCGTCAGTGGCTGGAGGTGTTTACTCTGGTGAGACAGTGTTTGTCTTTAGGGAGAGGAAGGAGAACAGCCTCATTATTCAAGCTGCTGCTCAGGACCGGCGCTCATGTTTGCCTTCACTCTGTCAGCAGTGTGTGTGTGTGTGTGTGTGTTTAGGAAAATAACTTTTAGATTGATTGTTGAAGGAGAACATTAAACGTTGTGAATGGATCCTATTAATTTACATATCATTGTTGTAATTATTGACAAATTTAATTGATTTAATATGAATTGATTTTGTTTGCAATGCTTCAATCAGTCAATGCTGGAATCTGTATTGTACTTTCAGTGGTGATGACAATATGAACACCAATCAAATGAAGGTTATCACAATATTGAAAATGAAAATTTCTTTATAGAATAAAAAAAAATGAATCTTCTTACATTCCTATGGAGAAAGTCATTAGACATGTTTATAATAGTTTGACTGTGCAGCCAGAGGTAGCTTAAGCTGCTCACTGATGCTGATATCATCACGTTATTTTTGACTACATGATCCATAAATTTAGCAGATAAAATCTGGTAATAGTCCCAAGAGGATCCTTTGAAAACATTCTGGAACAGTGTCCCATCCAGGATTCAATGTTGATGCAGATCTCAGCTCAACTCAACTCAAACTTTATTTGTAAAGCATATTTAACCAACTTAAATATACCCCCCAAAAAATTATAAGTTAAAATTAATATAAGTGAGTATAAATTTAAGTTTAAACATGAGTTCACACTTTTTCCTGCCTGAAAAAAGACATGCTTGTGTAGTTGATTTATTGTGTGATTTAGCAATGCCCAGGTAAAATAAAATGCAGTAGTCTAGCCGAGACATCATAAAAGTGTGAATTATCTGCTCAAAATCAGAGGTGTCTAGTTAGAATTTAACTTTTGCCAAGACCCTCAGTTACTTTTTAGAGCTAACTTGTGTGTCAAATTTTAGGGCACTGTCAAACATTACAACAAGATTTTTGGCAATCAATGTTAGATGTTAGGGAGTGTAGACAGTCAGTGGTGTCATTCTGTGTATACTTTCCTAACCAAATGATTTTGGGATGTTCTCGTTAAGATACAGGAAATTTTCTAACCCAACATATTCACAATTTGACCTCCTTCAAGCATTCTAGAATGTCCAAACAGAATCCTTAATCTTTGGCTGAAAAGTTATATAGGTCTGTCCATCATCTTTAAACAATTAAAAGGAATGTTGTATTTCTTAAAACATTGACCCAATGGCAATTCAGGAAAAAAAGTGGAGCCAAAATGGACCAATGGGGAACCCCAGAAGTGAGAAGGCATTATTTGAGGATTGTTGTCCAAGGTGAATTGACAACAATCAATTCACCTTGGACAAGGTGGAACACACCTTGACCTAGAAGAAGAAGGGATAGTGTGATGGCGGTGTCATGGATAGAGGGACAGCTTGTAGGCTGCAGTTGCTTAACTATGCCTAAGAGTGAGGAGGGATGAAAAGGACCCAACTGGTCAGAGACAACGGGCAAATGAGGAGCGATGAAGTCAGACCCAGGAGCAGGAGTGTAGAAAGTGGCTGGTTTGGAAGTTGAGATATTATCTATGAAAAAATTGAGGAAGCTATTACACATAAAGGGTTTGGAAGAGGTTTCTGGAAGATTTACAAGAGAATCCAAGATGTTGCACAGAAGCCAAGGTTTGCTCTAGTTTTTTGAGACAAGATTAGACTTATACTCCTTTTTTGCTACTTATCAGCACCCTGTTTGGTCGAGACACTGTTCAAGTACCTCGAGAGACATGGAGTTTGTCTTTTTTCAACTTTCTCTCAGCAAGTCTGCATGAACGTCTGATAGTGTGTGGAGTCATTTAACCACAGCTCTATAAGTGTTTTAGTACATTTTGTTTTAAAAGGTGGAACAATGTCAATGCTGAAAGCAGTATTGTCATTCATTCTACAAATGTTTAATTCAGTATGAAAGACAGAGTAGTCCAAAGCGGTGTGAGGATTGATTCTCTGTGAAGGTTTTAACCCTTGACCAAGGTATAGAAACAGTTAATAAGACTTAGTCTTAGATGTACTGATTCGCTGATTTCAATTCCATGGACAACCAAGACACAGAGATAGCAGAACATGTAAGGCATTCCCAATTTCACTGGTTGGGCCAGTTACAGACTGGAAACACAGGAGTAATCATTAACCAAAGGTTTTTGATCGACCGCAGACATGCACGTTAAATTCACCAGAAATGACCAAGCGGTCATACTTTACAGATATCACTGACAGAAGATCAGCAAAGACACAAAATCGGTATTATCGTTCAGAGGCAGGCAAAAGTTTCTGGAAATGAAGACATCCATCAATAACAAGGTTGTGTTTGTAAGCCATCTAATAGTTAGCAAAGCCACGCACAGATCCGCAGTACCCATGGGCGCCACTCGTCTCAGCGGCCTTTACGAGTTCATGTCCCAACAGCGTTTCTAAAAGAGCACAAACCGGTTCCCTGCTGACCGATCTTTTCAGCTATCACTCCGGGTGACTGCTAATGTTTGCGTCCTCGTTGGGTTTGTTCACGCCTGTCCTGGAACACTAGGTCATATCTCTCAGGAGGCATGTTGATTCCAGTGGTAGCCAAAGATCAGATTATTAAGCAACCTGAACAGACCAGTTTGACATTGATTTGTTGTAGTAGCACTCCCAAAAACAGTCTGACAATTGAATGAGTGATTACTTGCTTTACTGCAGCAGTTAGTTTAAATTTTAATGAAAGCAGTGCAAGGCAGTGCCTAAGACTGTTTAAGAGAACAACAGGAAATGAACTCCTGACACTCAACAGCACCACAGGATCAGTCTGAGGTCTGTCATAGGGATTGATGACTACAGTATTCATATGGTGAAGTTCTTCCACTGACCAGGCAGGACGTGATCATGTGTGATGTAGTCTGATCACATTTTGAAGAGGCATTTCTGTTTGTGTGAACACAAAGATTTCCTTTTTAGATCAGATGGAGGTAGATCAGATTCAGGATCAGCACAACCTATTTGTGGACTATCGACAACAACATTCCATTTATTTTGTTTGAAGACAGAGTCTGCACAAGGTGTTTTATTTTGGTTCCAGCGTTCGTGTCCTCACAGAAGTGTCCATCCATGACTGGTTTCTTCAGTTCATTTTTGAGGACGCTCTTCATCCTTAGCTTGGATGATGATGTCTGGAGCTCTAACCCTACCAGGAGACTCTCTATAAAACCCTGCTTGTAACCAGCTGGCAGCCTTTCACGTCCTTTCATGCTGGTGCTGTTACGCAGTAATGTCAATATGTTTAATCTGGTATTCAGGCTTTTGGGTGTTTAGCAACTGAACAGTGATAACATTGTTCACAATCGTTGGTGCCTCACTGTTCAAGACAGAAAAACCAAAGTGGTCACTGGAATATTTGAAACTGACAAAAAAAAACCTGTAATTTCCAGACTAAATAAAAAAAAGTACCTATATAGACCACACCTGTCTTGATGTAACTTGATATATTTTCACAGAAAGATTTTTAAGAATTTACCCTGCGGTGCACTGGCGTCGCGCCCGGAGTTTGCCCTGCCTCATGCCCTATGACAGCTGGGATAGGCTCCAGCTCCCCGTGACCCTCGCAAGCGGATGAAGCGGTCAGAAAATGAATGAATGAATATTTTCTAAACAGTGCCTGAAACACAGTGTCCCCGTCAATCCATTGATGCTAAACTTACGTGCAGCAGCTCTGTTTCCTACTCTGACAGCCAGATTGATTGCCTTCAACTTAAAAGCTGCATCATATACCTTTCTTTGCATGTTTTTCATCATACTGGCTGTGTATTATATGCAAACTGTTCAAAACATAATCAAACTAGGGTAGCGTCGACGCCGTATTATCTCTTCTGTCTCTGTTCTGTCTCACTCTTATGCTTCCTGCAAGAATCTAGAGACTAACTTGCCCAGCTAAGAGTCAAAGAGTCATATTGGATCAAAAAAAACTACAACCAAATCTGTTGAGAGCCGCAAAAAATTAAAGTGTTATATGAAGGCAACCACATTTAAACAAGAATACCGCCTCCCCAGACTTTTCATTTTCATACATTTTTGAAAAAGCTCCAGGGAGCCACTAGGGTGGCGCTAAAGAGCCACATTTAGCTCTACAGCAGCGGGTTGCTGACCCCTGAACTAGCTGCGTCTAACGATTAAAATCTTGAGGCAAGAAGGTCAGGTAGTCAGATGGGACCAAAATAAAATGTTTTGGTCTAAACTCTACTCACCATGTTTGGAGGAAGAAAAAGTGTGAGTACAATCTCATGAAAAACCTGAAAGATCTGGAGAAGATCTGGATGAAGGAATGAGCCAAAACCCCCCCTGACGTGTTGACAGTTGACGTGTACATTTGAGCGAAATTCCAGACCTCTCCTGTCTTTCTAAGTGGTGCAAAACCGATGAGTGTATCAAAAACTTACTTTTGCTACCGCAAGTGAGAGAAGGAACTAAAATAGGTTATTTGTTAGTTTTTTTCTTCAGATGCATTAAAGGGGAATCCCTTCTGGAGTGACTGATCAGAATGTGAGGGCTGTTTTCGGAAGTGTTTGTTAGTGGCAGAGATTAATTCAGAGGAGCAGACAGAGGCAGACTGTTAATGGCCTTCCGTGCTCTCTCAGCCCAGACAGAGTCCATCAGTCCAACAGAGACCTTTGAAAGAGAGTCACAGAGGGCCGAGGCGAGCGGAGACACTGCCGTCTCTGTTTAGCTCCGGAGGAAAACACACTGATTTAGAAGGAACACGATAAGACCCGCTGAACTGCCCTCATTCATGTGGCCTCTCTCCATGCCACTCCTTCTGTACTCACGGCCTCAAATAGTTTGACCAGGCTGTTTTTCACGGCTGACACAGATATTTTAGGTCGGAACATGATGATAGACTATACGTTTGAGTTGACATTTATTATCTTGAAACCGTGCCATTTTTGAGAGCAAAAAAAATAACAAGGACTCTTTGTCTGAGTGGAAAAACCTCGAAAATATTTCAGTGAAAGACTGAATATTGTAGTTATTTTATTCCGGCACAGCTGCTTCCTAAGGCAGACTTCAGTTTTTGATCACATCTACAGACCATAACATCACATTTACAGACCAATACATTACATCTACAGACCATAATAACACATCTGTAGATCATATCACCGTCTTTATCCTCCTGGCTGTTTGTAATGTAAATAAAGTCAATGCTCTTATTGCCCTGGGCCTTTCTCTTTCCTCGCTCTAACTTCCTGTCTTTGCCCCATCCAAGGGGCGTGGAGCCCTACGACCCCCCCACCACTGTGCTGGTCCAGAGGAGCGAACCCCAGGGGGTCTCCACCATTCTGAGCAGTACGGATTTCTTCCAGAGCGAACACAACCGCAGAGTGATCCTGGAGCAGGTCGACAGCTTCCAGCTCAGAGAGAAGTACATGTTCGCCACCACCACACGGGTGAGAGAATGGGGGGGCGGCGGGGGGTGTGTGTGTGTGTGTGTGTGTGTGTCTGCTGAATGCTCAATGGCTTCAACTGGTGTGTTATTTTATATTGTTTTAAAAAACCAGTATGCAAGGATGAAGGCAGCTTCTGGATTCAGGTCAAACCAGACGTTCTAATGTCGTCAAACAGGAAGTCCAACTCCGGGAAAGGAAGGACTTTTTGTTGGGGTGATAATCTGTAGACCCGTCAAACCTAAATAACTATCCAGAAGATGGAATAATTTTGACCCACAATATTAATCAGAATGGAATAAATGAGAAACGTGTAGGAGAAAAACTCTCACAAAGAATGAATGAAAGTGTTAACAAAAAAAAAAACCAGTAGAGTCTTGAGATCTGGGTCTGATATAGTTAGAATAAAATCAGAACTAGATAGGAATCAAATCAGGAGTAGACCTGGAATGGAATCAGGAATAGATTTGCAATGGAATTGGGAAGAAGAAAGACGAGTTCCCCTTTGAATATAATTATTATTTCCGACTACAAACGCACTCCAAAGAATAAAACATGGAGGTATCCTTTCTGCGAGTTCTTTCGTCAACTGTTACCCTTGGTAGGGTTTTGTGTTTCTGGTTTGACCCGTGCTAAATAATGAAATGTCATTATTTAACTGCACTGAAAGCAGCCGTTCACTTTTTTTCTGCAGTCCAATCTACTTCTGTTTAAATAACCTGCATTGAATGACATCATAATTAAATCACGTATCGATCAGTCAGTGTAAAGTGCCGCGTCTCACAGGTGTTGGATCAATTTGCAAGTACCGCGTCTACTTCCTGGTTTCGCAGGACGGATCTGATAGCAGCGGCTTGTAGCTGCAGAGCATCAGAGGTGGTTGGATCATGAAACAGTTTTGGCCGTGAAAAAATTTGTCATGCGACTGATATCAGATGTTTCATCATGTTTAAGCGAATGCGTTTGGCCTCGTTTCTGCAAAGAAATCAGGCAGCAGTTAGTTTCCCTCTTGGCCACCAGCTGCCAGCTGGTTTGGTTCACAGCTCAGATGTGAAGCAGAAGGAGATTCAGATCGGAAAAAGCTGCTGTAAACTTCCTGCACCGCATCATTCTACATTTCTAACATGCACTGCGGTTTATGTAGTGATTGAACTACAGAACAGAACTGTCAGCTGCTCCAGTAAATATACAGTACCTTCAAGGTGGCGTCTTGGCTGCCGACGGTTTAATTGGAGAGGGAGGTGTCTCTGTGGTGGGACTCCTAACTTCATCGTTCTGCACCTTGTGGCTTTTTGTTCATAATGTTAGCAGAAATGCGTCATAAATATACATCATTGTGCCTTCATTGTGATATAACGTGTGTGAAAGCTGTTGCTGACCCCACAAACGCCATAAACGCCCTCAATTATGAAAAAAAAAACATGTTTTTTATCAACTAATTGACACGCAGACTTACAATGAATTACAATACATGAATTAAAGGCAAAGAAAACTGTTGAGTGAAAAGCAAAATTAAAAAAACAAACTGTATTACATCTTTATTTCTAAAACTGTTTTTTACATGGCTACTGGGCTTTAACATTTTGATGAAATTAACATAAAATTTTACTCTCTTTTTTCTTTTTTACTCAAGCAGTCATGATGTTATTAATGAAAACATTAAAAAGTAACAGTTTGTGTAGTTTTTATATTGCACTATTGGCAAAATTAAATGCATGCGGCTTCTTGAATTCAAACAAGTCTGATGGAACTTGTTTTGCTACATCGTGTCCGATTTATTTAGAAGGAGAAAAAAAGACGTTTAATGATCCTATTCTTTCTGACTCTTTTTCTAATAAGAGACCTACAGCTGATTATTTCATCTATTTGCATCCAGGGGCGGATTTGTAAAGGTGTGTGTGGAGGGAGACGGAGTCAGACTGCCTCGCTGTTAGCTCCTATTAGAGGAACTATTTTCCCTCCATCCTCATTAGCTATAAAAAGACTCGTCTCGTTTCAGTTACTCTCTCTCCTCGTCTGTCTTTGGCTCGAGCTAATAGGATTAGAAAAATGGAATATCAGTGCTGTTGGCAGCTCAAAGCTGCTTAAGCTAATTAAAGGGTCAGGAATGGGGGGTGTTAGTGATCCTGAGGAAGAGCACAGACAAATTAAAGAATCTTGGCTCATTTCAGGCCAGAATCAGGAAATGACTTGATTAAATGCTTTACTATCTCTACTATCAATAAAACAAATGTCTGCGTCTCATTGTTCCTGCTTTCGATTGGCTGTCATTGTTATAACACACAAGGAAGTGCCGTGTCATAGAATACAGGGGCTACTCAAAAAATTTGAATATCATGGAGACATTTTTGAGATATCTTATTTTCTTTAAATTGTTTTGCTAATTGTGGCCTACAACTTTAAAATAAAAAAATAAACAAACAAACAAACAAATAAATAAATAAATAAATTTTATATGTGTATATATATATATATATATACACACACACACACACACACACACACTATTTTATATATATATATAATATATACTAATATATATATATATATAATATATATATAAATAGTTTATATATATATCTATATCTTGAAATAGTTTATTTCTATATATATAAAGCATTTCAGGATCCTGGAATATTTAATATTTCATATTCCATATATATATATATACATACTATTATATATTTATATATATATACTATAATAGTATATATATACTATTATATATTTATATATATATAAATATATAATAGTTTATATATATAATAGTTTATATATATAATAGTTTATATATATAATAGTTTATATATATATATATATATATATATATATATATATATATCTTGAAATAGTTTATTTATATATAAAGCATTTCAAGATCCTGGAATATTTCATGTAAGTCATTATTCAACCAGTATCAGGGCACGTGATCACAATTACAATGAAGACTGCTGCCTTGATGTCTAGAAGGCTCAACAACAACAGGAAGTCCAGCATCTGAAGACGACTGGCTGCAGAAGATGCTCATCTCTCTGCTGAGATGTGCGTCACGCCTCTCAGGCTTGTGTTACCATCATATGCTCTAAATGCACACAGTGAGAAGGAGTTCCGATGCGTCGAGTGGGTCGGTGTGAAAGCGGCAACACAGAGAAGAGGATTCCTTCTTCGGCTGTTGTTCTACCAACATTCAGCACTCCCCTCAAAGGTTCTCATGCATTCTAATGTTGGATCATGTTAAACAGCATTGAAGAGCGGATGGCTCGCAGATGGTTAAGGGTTTATTCATTGCTGTTTAGTCTGGTTGAATTCCTTCCTGACTCCCTCCTGAGTTACAGCATCGACCAAATCAAAGGAGGAAAATGTACATTTTCATCTCCAAGTGAACCAACAACAGCTTCTCAAAGCGAGTTGCAAACATTTCCAGGTTCGTTGAACCACTGGGACTAACTGCTGAGTCGGTGCGAGTACCAGCGACCACATGTGATTCGACAGTTTGGATTGTCTCAGTGAGAAATGTAGCTCCAGTGGAAAGTCAGTTTCTTCATCCTTCACAGAGAAAACCTGAAATGAGTGACTTCAGAATGGAACAGAAGCTACTGAGTGTCATTCTGCATACGTGTTCATGTCTCTACACCCTCCATGGGTTCAACAGTCTACACAAATCACACACATGTATGTCTGTCAGCTGCACCTGAACCACAGTCTCAATGAATGGAAGCGAATCAGGTGGAAAACAGAAGGAGTTGCTCTGGTCTTCATTCCCTGGCAGAACAAGTGCATTTTATTAATTTGGATCATTTCGTAAGGAAACATGAATTTTTGAGAATAAAGTCGTTGATTTCCCTGTGTGGTGGCTTTAGGTTGCTTGTTATATGTGTTTGTATGGCTGATCAATACAGTTGGCCATTGATTTTATTGTATCAATTTGGATTCCAATTCTGCTTTTTTTTTTGGTTCAGATCAATTCTGGGTTCTGGTTAATCAGATCTAATCATGCCACAACATGTTGAAATCAGTGTTAGGTATCAAAGACAGTTTGTGTTTGACGTAAATGTTAATAAAATCTTAAGAAAACCAAATAGAACCAGATGAGACCAGATAGTACTCATGTCATCAATGAGGATGGAATGGTTTACAAGAATATCTGCAGCTTCACCATGACATCACACACACACACACGCACACACACATTTATATAATGTATTCTTACTCCACTGTTGGGCTCAGTGTAGAAACGCCTACAGTCTCAATCACTGGTCCCCAACCACCGGGTCGTGGCCCGGTACCAGGCGGGCAAAGAGCGTTTGAATCTTTTTATTTTATTTTTTTTAGAGTAATCAGAATCAGATTCAGAAAAAGTTTTATTGCCAAGTACAGTAAAGTTTACCATACGAGGAACTTGACACGGTGTCGGTGCATTGAAAGGTGGAAGAGTGGCAATAAGGAATAATAAGGAATAAGGAATTTAAAAAAAGTATTTGCGATTTACATTCCGGTGAGATGAGATGTATATGGTTGGTGTTTACAGGCGAAGAAGAGAAGTCTAAAGAGTAAACTGTCTTTGCAGGGTGGTCAAGGGCAGATGGTTACCTGGGTGGGGGCATTGTTCATGAGGCTGACTGCAGTGGGGAAGAAGCTGTTTTTATGGCGTGAAGTCCGGATGGACCGTAGCCTCTTGCCAGAGGGGAGGGTCTGGAACAGGTTGTGGCCAGGATGAGAGGGGTCAGCGGCAATCCTGGCTGCACGACTGCAGGTCCTTGTGTCGAACAGTGATCACTCTCTAGGGAGAGAGTCCTGTCTAGAGACTCCTGTCTAGAGACTCCTGTCTAGAGTCTAAACTCCTGTCTAGAGACTCCTGTCTAGAGTCTAGACTCCTGTCTAGAGACTCCTGTCTAGAGACTCCTGTCTAGAGTCTAGACTCCTGTCTAGAGACTCCTGTCTAGAGACTCCTGTCTAGAGTCTAGACTCCTGTCTAGAGACTCCTGTCTAGAGACTCCTGTCTAGAGTCTAGACTCCTGTCTAGAGACTCCTGTCTAGAGTCTAGACTCCTGTCTAGAGACTCCTGTCTAGAGACTCCTGTCTAGAGTCTAGACTCCTGTCTAGAGACTCCATTCTAGAGTCCCTAGAGGACCCCTCTAGGGCAGTGGCTCTTAACCTGGGTTTGATCGAACCCTAGGGGTTCGGTGAGTTGGTCTTAGGGGTTCGGCGGAGACGGAGGTCAAGGCAAAACACCCGACACGATGTTTTGTCTTGACACGATGTGTCAAAACATCCGACACGGTGTGTCGGGTTTTTTGTGTCGGTTTTTGTTGAACATACAGGAATCACTGTGTACGTTAGACACATCGTGCCAATTGGTGATGACACGCCCCGCTTAGCCATCACTGGCTGCAGGTGATCACGCTACATCGATTAGCCTACCTGTGCTACATGGGACTTTGCACATTCAGTAGTCGATTTCTGCCTGTCATGATGGTACGTCATCTGATTTCTTTCTTAATATTTTAATTCATAGTAACTATGTTGAGCAAAAAAAGAAAGTGGTCGGACGAATATGTGCAACGTGAATTTACATGTACTGTATAACGGAACGTGATGGGAGTCAGCGTTCTGCAGGATTTGCAATGTCAAGTTGAGCAACTCTAGTCTGGCACTGACAAAAATAAAGGAACACTTCCTTAAGCTGCGTGGAAATAAAAAAAAAAAAATTTTAGTAAGGGTTTGATGAGTGAACATATGAAACCGGCAGAGTTCAGTACCTCCAACAAGGTTAAGAACCACTGCTCTAGGGAGATTCCTGTCCATCTTACTGCATATGGAATCTCTCCAGATGGGTTAGGACCGATGAAGACGAGCATGGGTTCAAGTTGATCAGTGGAGGAAACGCGATGCTTGTTGGTCAGCTGTGATTGGCTGCAGCTGGAGACCAGGGATCCCAGTGCCTTACTGGATCGTCTGACAGTGAGAAGTTTAGGTCAACCTGGTCTCTTTGTCCTCTCCTCCACTAGAAACTGTTTGGAAGCCACGAACCATCGTCTGTTCAGCTTTGGGTCTCCTATAATCGCCAGCCAATGAAAGCTGCCCAGTTCATGACCCGACATCCAATCATGGTGAGTCCGTTTTTTTTTCTCTACTGCTGCCCTTCAGAAAAGAAGAGTTTGTGGAGGTGTCGTCAGTGGACTGAGGGACAGTATGGGTGGACAGCAGAGGTAAAGGTTGTGTCATGTGACACAAACATCCTGTACAGCTGTTTGTGGGCGGGGCTAATGTATTTCATAGCGAGAGGAGGGGCCAGTTAATCCCTCCCCCTTGAAATCAACTGAGATACAATCGACCCAGATCAGAGAAGAGTATGGCGTTTATTTCAACAGAATAAATTAGTGCTGATCTAATTTTAGTAGGTGTTCGCTCACAGCTGACCTGCATTAGCGCTAAATTTAAATCCAGGTTCTGGAGCAACACATGCAAGGCAGACAATTTTAAAAAGTCGTTGCACAACACATTCCTTCATTACGTGCGTCAATTTGTGTTTGCTGTTATTTGTGGGTTGAGAACCTTTCTGATCGGGATTATAATCCCCCGATGACGGCGTGGATATGATTAGATAATCCACACAATCAGCATCACATCCCAGCTCTGCTCTGACTCCCCTTCAGATCCCTGAAACAACCAAACAGAACAGAGCGGTGTTAAAAATAAGACACTTCCTGTGGGTGAAGCCCCGCCTACACATTAACGTCCAGTGTGTTTATTATATCCCTCTAATCAGTGATGTAAACACGACCCCCCCCCCCACAGGAGTACTACATAGCCGATGCCTCGGAGGACCAGGTGTTTGTGTGTGTGAACCACCAGAACAACGTCACACACCTTTACATCTCCGACACACAAGGCCTCTCCTTCTCCCTGTCACTGGAGAACGTTCTCTACTACAGCCCCGGAGGCTCTGGCAGCAAGACACTCATCAGGTACACACACACACACACACACACACACACACACACACACACACGATGACGCACCAAGAAATTGAAGACGAGAAAATATCAAAGGGAGAAAGATGAAGATGAAGGAGACAGAGCTGATACAGTTCTAACATTAAGCAGATGACAAAGAGAATGAATGAATGAATGAATGAATGAATGAATGAATGCCCTGTATTTGTTTTACTAGTTGTACAATGAGATTATTTAGCCTCTCCTTCCAGTGTGAGTCTTTAAAATATATATAATAAAAATACAAATACAAAAGATATTTGTATACAAATATCTTATTTAACTACTTAAATGAGGTAAAATCATTTGCACAGATGTGAAAAAAGTATTGCAGTGGATATTACAGATTGCCCAGGATGCAATCAAAGGTTTTGCACATATGTATATTGCATATTGCATTGTTATATGTTAGAGTTCGGGGTGGAGATGGTTGTCTGGGCGACCCATACTAGTCTGATGCATCTGTATAGTTCTCCTGTTGTTGTCCTCCTGACGTAATCAGATTACAGCAGCTCCCCTTTGTTTAGTGTCACATCAGCATCAGTGCTACATTTAGCATGAAGTCATCCTCCTTCACCCGCCTGCCTGTGGTGGATCACTTCTCTGTTTCAGATACTTTGCCAATGAGCCCTTCGCAGACCTGCATCGTGTGGAAGGCCTGCGGGGAGTCTTCATCGCCACGCTCATCAATGGATCCGTAAGGGAGGCCAACATGCGATCCGTCATCACATTTGACAAGGGAGGGACGTGGGAGCTGCTTCAGCCTCCAGCGGCAGACAGCCTGGGAGGAACGGTGGACTGTCAGGTACAGGAACACCTGAAATCACCACGATCACGAGTAATGATAATCACCACGATCACGAGTTATAATCATCACCACGATCACGAGTAATGATAATCACCACGATCACTAGTTATAATCATCACCACGATCACGAGTAATGATAATCACCACGATCACTAGTTATAATCATCACCACGATCACGAGTAATGATAATCACCACAATCACTAGTTATAATCATCACCACGATCACGAGTAATGATAATCACCACGATCACGAGTTATAATCATCACCACGATCACGAGTAATGATAATCACCACGCTCACTAGTTATAATCATCACCACGATCACGAGTAATGATAATCACCACGATCACTAGTTATAATCATCACCACGATCACGAGTAATGATAATCACCACGATCACTAGTTATAATCATCACCACGATCACGAGTAATGATAATCACCACGATCACTAGTTATAATCATCACCACGATCACGAATAATGATAATCACCACGATCACTAGTTATAATCATCACCACGATCTCTAGTTATAATAATCACCACGATCACAAGTTATAATCATCACCACGATCACTAGTTATAATCATCACCACGATCACGAGTAATGATAATCACCAAGATCACTAGTTATAATCATCACCACAATCACAAGTTATAATCATCACCACGATCACGAGTAATAATAATCACCAAGATCACTAGTTATAATCATCACCACTATCACAAGTTATAATCATCACCACGATCACGAGTAATGATAATCACCACGATCACTAGTTATAATCATCACCACGATCTCTAGTTATAATAATCACCACGATCACAAGTTATAATCATCACCATGATCACTAGTTATAATCATCACCACGATCACTAGTTATAATCATCACCACGATCACGAGTAATGATAATCACCACGATCACTAGTTATAATCATCACCACGATCACGAGTAATGATAATCACCACGATCACTAGTTATAATCATCACCACGATCACTAGTTATAATATTCACCACGATCACTAGTAATAAAAATCACCACGATCACTAGTTATAATCATCACCACAATCACTAGTTTTAATATTCACCACGATCACTAGTAATAAAAATCACCACGCTCACTAGTTATAATCATCACCACGATCACAAGTAATAATCATCAGCACGATCACTAGTTATAATATTCACCATGATCACAAGTTATAATCATCACCACGATCACTAGTTATAATATTCACCACGATCACTAGTAATAAAAATCACCACGATCACTAGTTATAATCATCACCACGATCACTAGTTATAATCATCACCACGATCACTAGTTATAATAATCACCACGATCACTAGTTATAATATTCACCATGATCACAAGTTATAATCATCACCACGATCACTAGTTATAATCATCACCACGATCACTAGTTATAATCATCACCACGATCACTAGTTATAATATTCACCACGATCACTAGTTATAATATTCACCATGATCACAAGTTATAATCATCACCACGATCACTAGTTATAATCATCACCACGATCACTAGTTATAATATTCACCACGATCACTAGTAATAAAAATCACCACGATCACTAGTTATAATCATTACCACGATCACAAGTAATAATCATCACCACGATCACTAGTTATAATATTCACCATGATCACTAGTAATAATAATCACCACGATTTCTAGTTAGTTATAATCACCACAGTCACTAGATTTTGATTTTGATTGATTGTGTTATAATAATCATAATGATCATTAGTTATAATAATTACCACTATCACTAGCAGTTATCATTAATAGTAATAATAATGTTCACTGGTGATGTTAATAATAATAATTAGATTCGAATAAGACAGACAGTCAAGTAACTCATGAATTACCATGAAAAGAGTGTTTCCATTTGAGACGACTAGTAAAGCGGAACCCCTCCCACCCCCTTCTCTTGCCCTTCTTGCCCCCCCCCAGCTCAGTAAAGGCTGCTCTCTCCACCTGGCCCAGCGCTGGAGCCAGCTGTTCAACATCCAGCTGAGGAGGATGCCCATTCTGTCCAAGGACTCAGCTCCAGGACTCATCATGGCCACAGGTGGGTCAGCGGGAGCTTCATCGCTGATGAAGACGAAGGCTCGGCTCATTTCAACATGTTTGGTGTTTATCCATTGTAGATCAACTCTGATAGCTCAGACCACTGTGTTGGTTACCAGCAGGACTACAGGAAGGGACAGAGGGGGGAGGCGGTGGGAGGAAGGGGAGGGCGGATTGGTGAGCAAAGTCTGTATTGCAGTCAGACAGAAGCAGTTCTGTACTCTGCTTTATTTATGAATGCAAATATATTGTTAATACAAATCTATTTTAAGCTAACAAACCATTACTTTTGTATTTTTTAACACAGTAATAAATAAATAAATAAATAGAATAAATAAATAAAGAAAGCAGACCCTTCAAATTAAACCTTTCAGGACAGATATTAATGAAATAAACGTGAATAATGAATAATGAAATGAACTTCGCGCTGACCCTCTTGCAGATGGAAATTTTTGATTAATTCATTTGCATATTAATTGGATGTGCACCATATTTTCATATTATACGCATTTTTCCCAATGGGATGCTCGCGAAGACCTTTGGTTGTGACACTTCTTTTCTTCCCCACCATGTTTGATTTCATGTTGCTCCTGTTTGGACAGATTCTTTCTTGGGTTTTTATTTCTAACATCATTGCAAAATGGATCTGCGGTAAATCTCTGACGCTTATCTCTCCTTTGGTTGCAGGATCTGTCGGCAGGAACTTGTCCAACAAGCCCAATGTGTACGTGTCCAGCAGCGCTGGGGCCCAGTGGAAGGAGGTCAGTGACTGCAGACACCATTAGTTTTGTGTCACCGTCCCACCATTCTGACCGCTTCCTTAAAACTCTCACACACATACGTAAACAAAACAACGAGCTGAAAGACACTAAAATGGAGCTGAAGGTTCAGCATTAAGTCTCTGTGGGCTCTGTCACCAAAATGTTCTAGCCTCAATGAGAGCAAATCATCTGTTGGACCAAATACACACGCGTGTCATATTGCATCTGTGTGTGTGTGTGTGTGTGTGTATATATATTAAGTAGGATATGCAATGCTAATGTTCTGCTGGGTTTGTTATCCAGGCACTTGCGGGCCCTCATTTCTACACATGGGGCGACCATGGTGGCATCCTGGTGGCCATTGCTCAAGGAGGCGCCGCCACACACCTCAAGTAAGTCTTGACCCATTACATCACGTGTCAAAACTCAAGGCCCGGGGGCCAAATGTGGCCCACCACATGCCCGCGAGAGCATAAAAGGTCAGAGTGTCTACAAATAAATAGGTCAAAACTGGGCTTTGTCCAAAACTACATTTCCCACAATGCAATAATTCAGCCCATTTTAACGCTGACAAAAACGTTTTGAACAAAGTTAACGTCCTAACTTGTGTTTGATGTTACTTTTCTTTATTCATTGATAGTTTGATCCTTGATTGATGGAGTATATTAAATTAGATTAAACTAAATTAAATTAAATAAGAACAGAAAAACAAGCAAACATTTTTTCTGTGTAACTGTAATGTTTGTAACTCAAAAAAGTCATAAATTGAGAGTTATTTAACATTTATGAGTAGTTATGTTTATTTTACATTACATTTGAGTTACATTTAGTTACATTTATTAGTTACATCTGGCCCTTTGGGGACAGTCATTATGCTGATGTGGCCCTTGATGAAGATGGGTTTGACCACCCCCCCCCCCCCCCCCCTGCAGCAGATGCTTTTATGAACGAGCTATGATTGTGTCGTCCAGCGGCTGGTAGAGCATCAGCAGGTAAAGAACTGAGCAGGAACCAATGAGCAGCCGGTGTTTCTCTGACGTGGTCCCATCAGGTTCAGCACCAATGAAGGAGAGACCTGGACCAGCTTCCAGTTCTCTGAACGACAGGTGTACGTTTACCAGCTGCTGACGGAGCCCGGAGAGAAGAGCACCATCTTCACCATCTTTGGCTCGTACGCCGACCAGAGGCACAGCTGGCTCATCCTGCAGGTCAACACCACCGACGTCCTGGGTAGGCTGAAGGCGGGCAATCAAATACCTGACATTTATCATTAAGTTTAGCCGTTATTCATCAATCAGTTATGACCTCATGCTTGGCTTTTGTTCTTTGTGGGTTTTTTTTTTTTCTTTTTAAGCTTAAAATGTGAATAAAGCTCATAGTTAAAGGTTTTTAAGAAAAGTAACCTTCTAGTAAAACGTCTGTAGCCAGCTGTTCATTATTAACAGATGACAGATGCAGCTTCTCCTCCTCCTGTTCCTCAGGTGTGCCGTGCACTGAGGCCGACTACAAGCGTTGGTCTCCGTCGGACGAACACGGTAACGAGTGTCTGCTGGGCAGAGAGATCACGTTTAAGAGACGAGCGCCTCACGCTACGTGCTACAACGGAGAGGAGTTCGACCGACCGGTCACCATCTCCAACTGCTCCTGCACGCGACAGGACTACGAATGGTTCGGGTCCCGACACGGACACAAAAACACACCGAGACACCGCACCTCGCCAGAACATAACGTAACGCAATGTAACACAACACAGCATCTCATATGGAATGTAAAAACAACACAACAACTTATAAAACATCACGTAACGCAACGTAACCTGTTGTTAACAGGTGAATAATAGAGAGTGGCACGTTATTTATTTATTTGGAGTAGAACTTTATATATATATATAAATATATATATATATATATATATATATATATATATATATATATATATATATATATATATATATATATATATATTTATTTATTTATTCATTTACTCATTATTCATTCATTTATATTTCTTTTATTTATTTATTTACTTACTTATTTATTTAGAGTAGAACTTTATTTATTTAGAACTTTATTTATTTACTTATTATTTATTTAGATTTATTCATTTTTTTATTTATTTACTTATTATTTATTTAAATTTATTCATTTTTTAAATTTATTTACTTATTATTTATTTATCTATATTTATTTATTTATGTACTTAGAGTAAAACTTTATTTATTTAGAGTAGACCTTTATTTATTTAGAACTTTATTTATTTATTATTATGTATTTATTTATTTTTATTTATTTATCTATTTAGAATAGAACTGTATTTAGTCATTTATTTATTTATTTAGGGTAGAACTTTATTTATTTAGAACGTTTTTAGAACTTTTGAACTCTTCACACGATGTGTTTTAAGT
The DNA here is from genome assembly GCA_013358685.1 of Antennarius maculatus. NCBI lineage: Eukaryota > Metazoa > Chordata > Actinopteri > Lophiiformes > Antennariidae > Antennarius > Antennarius maculatus. Next base: position 2,544,000 of record CM023613.1, on the reverse strand, counting down.
TGGGTGACCTGGACGTTGTTTAGCTCCATCTCATCTGGATCAGAAGAATATCTGCCTTTTAATGTTCTCTTCCTGTTCCTTCTCTCTCCTCCTCTTCCCCCCTCCAGCGACTACGGCTTCAAGCTGAGTGAAGACTTGTCTCTGCAGGTGTGTGTTCCTGACCCTGAGTTTTCAGGTGACCTGTACGCTCCTCCGGTGCCGTGTCCTGTCGGGACCTCGTACCGCCGCAGCAAAGGGTAAGCCGCTGGTTTGTGGGTTTGTTGTGGAATCGTGCTCCAAACTAAAACATATCTGCTTTTCAACTTTGATGAAACTCGATATACTTTTCTGCTTTTCTTTCAGTTCATCTCTTCCTAATTCTGATAAGGCACGATCTGAGACACCTAAATTAGAATCACGTCAATAGATGTGTTTCGGGCTAACATGCTACATACAGGCTCATTTGAACCTGACAGTTCATGTTAGGTTAAACTAATCTTTATTTATGTTGCCTTCAGGGACTGTAGGAACATCCAGCATTATGACTCAACACATTCACTACTCCATATGTATTTGGCAGTGAAAAGACTGGCTCTAATGAAAACTGTTTATCACCAATCCCATTATTCCAGCTGGCTCCTGTCAGCAGCCACATCAGTAGTGCTATTTCCCACGTCTGTGAAGGCATCATGGTGTCCGCTGGTGATGGATTTGCTCCACAGCTTCCTGGCGCCACTGAACAGATCATTAATTTTAACTTTTTTTTTTCGAAGCTCTGGGAAACGATCCTGTATATTCTAACGACGATAATTACGAGATTAACAGGATTCACCAGCTTTTTACTATTAGATGAAATTAATGTTCCAACTGCAGCTGCTCGTTTTATAACATTATGTTATAGTGCGTTAGGTTATAAATGTGCTCACACACCAGCTGTCACAAGGACAGTAGTGGCAGAGGAGGAAACAGGATTCAGGATCTCCTTCTAGGGAGTGAGTGTGAACACATTTATTTGGTTTTTTGGTTTTATTTCAACTCCTTTCTGTCCATGTAGTCGCCATCGTACAAGCGGTGACGCATGTATTCACGCGATTCCAAACATGTCTCGCGATTCGTGCATTTTGTCACGTGATGCAAACGATTTACGCATTTTTATGCGCGAGTCTTATTTTTGAAAAACTCCTTTGAAGAGTTGCAAAAGTGACACAAACTGTATATAATCATGTTAGAAGCCTATGGCAAACTTTTTTGGAGTTCAAAATCAATTCGATGAGCATGTTTTTGGTTTTTTTTTGTGCAATAAAATACAATTTTTCCATTTCCGAATTTGACTGTTTGTGTCTATTTTTCCCCAATATCTCAATACAATAAGTTATAGGGAAATAAAAACTGTCTCTACATAAAGCTGAAGTTGTGCTGAAGATAAACATACCAAGCATGGGTGTGCTAAATCATTTTTAATACGGTATATTGAGACAAATATCAAAAGTACCAAGAAAAAAACAGCCAAACTAGGTCAGGGCTGTAAGGGTTAACTATCAGTTTCAAATTGGACTTTTTCAGAAGCATTTTTAAATCCTAAAACATTCGATTTGGCATCATAACATGGTCTCCAGGCTTTGAACGGTGGGATGTGTTTTCCTCCTGCAGCTACAGGAAGGTACCGGGGGACAGCTGCAGCGGAGGAGACGTGGAGTCCAGGCTGGATGGAGAGATGCTTCCTTGTCCTGTTGGTGGTGAGCCTGCATTCGATTCATATTGCGCTCAATAATTAGCTATTGGTGGATCCAGATGATGATGATCCAGATGACATCACGATCAAAACAGATCCGCCTCTCTTGTGACACAGCAGCGTAACTTGACCCCGAACTGTCTTAAACTGCTTCTCCAGTTACAATCAGTCCATTTCTCTGCTAGTAAAACCAGTTTCACAGCATGTCTGAGGCTACCGACGCCTACATGCGTGTGACTTCTGCAGGTCATATGAGGAAAAACAGAAATATCATATTAAAATAAGTCGTTCGTCGTCATTGTGATTGCAGTCATGTGACATCATTCTGCCTCTCTGCAGAGAGTAATGAGTTCATCCTGTACGCCGTGAGGAACTCCATACACCGCTACGACCTGGCGACCGGCGCCGACCAGGCCCTGCCTCTGTCGGGCCTCCGGGAGGCCGTGGCTCTGGACTTCGACTATGACAAGAACTGCCTGTACTGGGCGGACATCTCACTGGACACCATACAGGTCAGCGTTAGACCCGGGGTCAGACGCTCCCGTGTCCAATCAGAGCTGACTCGTGTTAAACAGATTGTTGTTAGTTCTCTGACTCGTGTTTCTCCTGCAGCGGCTCTGCCTGAACGGCAGCACGGGTCAGGAGGTCGTGGTGAGGAAAGGTCTGCAGAATGTAGAGGCGCTGACCTTTGACCCCATCAGCAGATTGCTGTACTGGGTTGATGCTGGGGCGCAGAAGATTGAGGTACACACACCTTGTGTGTGAGTTCACCACACACCAGGAATAACACTGATATAAACTACACTTGGTGATGGTTTGTCTGTTAAATTTTATTTATTTGAAAGAATAGTGAATGACCCAATGTTTTTTTTTTTTAAAGTCAAAGTCAACTTTATTGTCAAATGTACCACGTATGCAAGACATACAGCACAGATGAAATTACAGTCCTCTTTGACCCGCGGTGTAAACAACACCAAGTATGACACGAAACACAATATCTAATACAATATCTAAACAATATATAATAATATATATGTATTGTATATATGTATATACAATATATGTACAATATATATATTATAAATTATTATGTAAAATATATCAATATATATTCTATATTTAATATATATATAATATATTAATATATCAATATATATCTATTAATATATATATATTATACAATATATAATATTTTTATATAATATAAATATAATATTATTATATAAATATTATAATAAAGCATAATAATTGTAATATATATACTGTATATGTAACTGTATTATTATGTCATATATAATGATAATTATATATAATGATTAATATAATTATAATAATAATTATATTAATATAATAATATAATTATTATATTCATAATTATATTAATATAATTATGAATATAATATAATATTTATATTATATATAATATAATAATATCGAAATTCAATATCTAATATTTAAACTTTTAGTCTAATTCCCCACCTCACCATTCAGTGATATTTTGAGTAGAAACACTGCCCTACAGGAGATGTGTGACCTTTGCTGTCTGTAAGGCCGGTTGTTCTCTCTCAAACTATAACCTGATGATGTTTAAGTCGGTTTGAAGCTGAAGTGATGAACCTGTTGTTGAAGGTGTCGAACCCTGATGGCGACCTGCACCACACCCTCCTCAACTCTTCTGTCCTGGAACATCCCAGAGCTCTGGTCCTGTTGCCTGGGGAGAGGTAACGCCGCCGCCGCTGGACACGTTGTCTTTAGTTTGGAAACCAACAAGAAGAAAAGGGAGGATTTCTATTCTCCTTTTCAGACTCTTTATTTTTCGTGTTGTTAGCTACAGGTTTAACACACAAACCCTGAACACGTAACGCACCAGCCTTTCCTCTAACCCTTCTGTCTGTCCCACAGTCTGATGTTCTGGACGGACTGGGGCAACAGTGCGGCTGGCGTTTACCGGAGCTTCATGGATGGAACCAACGTGTCCTGCATCGTGTCCGAGGGCATCCGCTGGCCCAATGGGATCACGGCTGACGACCACTGGTTGTACTGGACCGAAGCCTACAGCGACCGCATTGAGAGGGCCGATTTCAGCGGGGGCCAGAGGAGGGTCCTCATTGAGGGTCTGCCCCACCCGTACGCCATCGCTGTCTTTAAGGTGAAGCAGGATGGACAGAAACTACAGTAGAACCTCGAGATCCGAGTCATTTGAGGTCCGAGTCATTTGAGAACCGAGTCATTTGAGAACCGAGTCATTTGAGAACCGAGTCATTTGCGATCCGAGTCATTTGCGATCCGAGTCATTTGCGATCCGAATCATTTGAGATACAAGTCATTTGAGATACGAGTCATTTGCGATCCGAGTCATTTGCGATCCGAGTCATTTGCGATCCGAGTCATTTGCGATCCGAGTCATTTGCGATCCGAATCATTTGAGATACAAGGCATTTGAGATACAAGTCATTTGAGATACGAGCCGTCGCTCTGTCTGTATTTTTTTTCGACATGTGAGAAAAAATCCGAGTGGATCTGGTTCTTGATCGTGGAGTAAAGACATAGCTCATGCAGTCTTGTGAATTTTGTGTTTCTTTTCATTCTTTATCATTGTTTACGTAACTAACATGTAATTAATTATACACAGGTAAAGTCTGCATGTCTACTGGTTGATAAAAATATGTTTGTTTTTTTCATAATTTAGGGGGTTAGGCACTTTTTTCCAAGGAAGGAATGGATTAAAATCATTTTGGTTATTTTAGAGTTAGTTAGTTTCGTTTAATTTAGTTTATTTGAAGGACACAATGCAATTTCATAAAACATATGATTATACATGGTTAAAAAAGCCAGAATTAGCCAGAAGGCTACTTTCCATCTGTAGTTCCCTGGCCATGATGTATAAAAAGCAATAAAAGCAGTAAAATACATCTACAACATAGTAAAATTATACATATTCAAACACTTACTGTACTGTTAAAAGAGAATCACACATATCACAACTTAACAATTTATCACAACATCAAAACATCACAGTTTTCTTTTATTTAAATGCGGAAAATTTGTTGACTAAATTAAACTCGTGATTAAACTCGTATCTCGAGGTACTACTGTAATATTTTTAGAGAAAACTTCAGTGTATCAATTTTTTTTTTTATGAGCTGATGTCGACTGATGATGATTTCAGAATGATCTGTACTGGGATGACTGGTCCAAAATGGGGATCTTCAAAGCTCCAAAAACTGGTTCCCAGAACAACGAGCTGATTGTTGGACGACTAACTGGAGTCATGGACCTGAAGATCTTCTATAAGGGGAAGAACCGAGGTGAGGACCACAGACCAGACGGCTGACCGGGTTTATAATGCTGTGTTAGTGCTGTATTACTGTGTGTATGATGTATTACTGGGTAATGTATTACTATGTATTATTAGGATGAATTACTATTTATTATTATGATGTATTACTATTATTGTATTACTGTTATTATTACTATCAATATTATTTTTATTATTACTATTATTGTTACTATTATTATTATTGTCATTATTATTACTATTATTATTATTACTATTATTATTACTATTATTATTATTATTATCATTATTATTATTATTACTATTATTCTTCTTATTATTATGTATTATGTATTACTATGTATTATTATTATGTATTAGGATGTATTACTATGTATTATTATAATGTATTACTATTATTGTATTATTATTGTTATTATTATTATAACTATTATTATTATGTATTATTATTTTTATTATAACTGTTATTATTATGTATTATTATTTTTATTATAACTATTATTATTATTATGTATTATTATTATTATTATTATGTATTAGGATGTATTACTATGTATTATTATAATGTATTACTATCTGTATTACTATTGTATTACTATTATTATTATTATTATTGTTACTATTATTTTTATGTATTACTATGTGTTATTATTATGTATTACTATGTATTATTATGATGTACTACTGTATTACTGGGTCTACGATGCTGTGTTAGTGTTCACGCTGATGTTGTGGTCTCTACAGGCCATAATGCCTGTGCCGACCAGCCCTGCAGCCTCTTGTGTCTGCCTCAGCCGGGCCACCGGCACACCTGCGTCTGCCCGGACGGGGCGCCGACGGAGACGACGGCCGGTGGCGAGCTGCAGTGTCGGTGTCCCCCCGGATACCAGCTGCAAAACGGAACATGTGTCAAAACCGGTGAGAGAAAAGATGATAATCCTGCTTCTGTCGGCTCGATCGCGTCTTCTCATCGGACGTTTGAGCTTTTTACTCTCGTCCAATCAGAGCACAGCTGTTTGCCCAACCAGTACCGCTGCTCAAACGGCCGCTGCATCAGCAGCATCTGGAAGTGCGACAGAGACAACGACTGTGGAGACATGAGCGACGAGCAGGAGTGTCGTGAGTATTCACCTCCTGCAGAAGGAACAGAGCTTCGTGTCTGCATGCATACATGCATGCATACATGTATGCATGCATGTGTGTGACCAGACGTGTGTGTGTGTGTCCACTTTCAGCCACCACCACCTGTGACCCGTCCAACCAGTTTCGCTGCATGGCCTCAGGCTCCTGCATCCCATTGGCCTTCAAGTGTGACCATGAAGACGACTGTGGAGACAACAGCGATGAAGAACGCTGTGGTGAGACTGCTTTCTCTTAGGCTACCGATCATAAGTGTCAGAGCAAACACGGCTTCGTGCTGAGCGAAGCATCGTGCGATTGGTCAAGAGCAGAGAGGAAACACTGATAAATGTCCAGAGCTTCAGAGAAAAAGTCCGCCGAAGGAGATCGGTTGCTACGAAGCGCTGGCAGCCAATGAGTTAAGATGTTTACCATAATCAGAGCTGGCTCTTAACAGAATTGTAGTGTGTTTATCCCTTGTGCTCCATCACATAGGTCTGTAGTACGAGCACAAAGAACATCATTATTACAAGGTGTTCTTGTGGAGGTAGGACACTTGTTAGGGAAAACATGTGGGCCAGGAATAGAGCCCTGTGGGACTCCACCTGCTCTGTGTGCATTAGCAGAACAATATATACATTTTATATTGTAAATTTGATATTGTGTATGAGATTTCTAATACTCAATGTCACCTGAGTTACACAGTGTGTTCTCGTGCATTCGCGCATCAACGCTTGAGATTTTTGGTAGGCAGTCACGTGACACCGTACGCGCATTTCTATTGGCTGACGGCATCCGGAAGTCCGCTACGTTCTGTGAGTCTCGGACTTCCGTGAGACACTAAAGTGCATTAAAAGGTAATGCAGGTAGAAGGTGGTTTAATATCAGTATGGGGAGGGTTCAGAAACGTTTAAATTACCGTAAATAATAAGATAAATAGTTCATCGCTCTCGCGGAATTTGTTAATCGCGTGTGGTTCCTGGAACGAGGGCACACTGTAGTGCGTGTATTCATTTTTGTTCTTAGTATTAACTGTTGCTGCAGACAAGAACAACAGTGTTATTTTGCATTAACTGCTGTTGCTGTGCTGTCAGAGTCTCACCAGTGCGGCCCTGGAGAGTTCACTTGTGCACGAGGGGTGTGTATCCGCGAGGCGTGGCGCTGCGATGGGGACAACGACTGCAGAGACTGGTCAGACGAGGCCAACTGTACCGGTGAGGACGACGTGGTTCATCCTTAAAAAATAGATTCAACATGGTTATCAATTTTCCACCTGCTTTGATTTAAGATTGTGCAAGGGGTTAAATCATCTCCTTTAAGCCTTTCTTCTCTCCTCGTGTCCCTAGTGGGCCACCATACGTGTGAGGCCAACAGTTTCCAGTGTCACACCGGTCACTGTATACCACAACGATGGGTGTGTGACGGCGACGACGACTGTCAGGACGGCTCCGACGAAGACCCGCAACACTGTGGTAAGATGAGAGACACACACATCCTGCGTTACCATGACGACCTTAACTGGTGTGAAACACACAAGTACTGGTGTGAAACACACAAGTACAACAGACGCTGTCGGCTGAGGAACTGAAATGTAAATATCAGTGTACAGTCATCCCTCGCTTGTTTGCGCTTCAAGATGCACGGCTTCACTACATCGCAGATTTTTAGTAGGTAGTCACGTGATACCATACGCGCATTCTATTGGCTGACAGCATCCGGAAGTGCTCTTGGAACGCAGCGCACGTCTTAAGTATTACAAAAACACTTTTCTTTAATACAAAAGTGCTTAAACAGTCTATCAGAGTGTGGGAAAAGGTAATACGGATAGAAGGTGGTTTAATATCAGTACGGGGAGGGGTCATAAACGTTTAAATTACTGTAAATAATAAAATAAATAGTTTGTTGCTAATAGTTACGGGTGGTCCTGGAATGCGTTAACCGCGAGTAACGAGGGATCACTAGAGGGGAAGTGAAAGTGTTAGTAATGAGATGTTGAATTTCAGTCTGAGGTGGTATTACCCATAATTAAATACTGGACTCTCTACACTTTAATAGACTATTCATAGTAAAATACAGCGGTACCTCTACTTACGAAATTAATTGGTTCTGGAAGAAATTTCGTAAGTAGAAAATTTCATAAGTAGAGACGTGTTTTCCATGTAAATGCCCTAATCCGTTCCAAGCCCCCCAAAAATTCAGACATAAATGTTTCATAAAACATAAAAATGCATCAAAACATGTAACAAATACATGTTACGATTAGATTATTACACAATAAATGAGAGTTGGGCATAATGTAAAAAATAAAGAATAAAAGTGATGGTCATTAACCTTTGAACTGCTGTCCTCATTGTTTTTTGCCCTCTTTGGTTCATGCGCTCCTGCCTCACCATGAACAACAGAGTGAATTCCAGTCCTCCTTCTGAACTTCTCCAACCACCCACGCCATGCCTTAAACTCCTTAAACTCCTTAAACTTCCTTTAGTTTTAATAACGTGGTGATTGTAGATGCATTACGGCCATATTCTTTGGTGAGATCAACCAAACGCATCCCTTTTTCATGCTTTTCTATCATCTCTTGTTTTGTTTGTACAAACAAAAAAACTCTTTTCTTCGTCTTTTCCTCTTTTCTCCGTCACTTTCTTGGGGTCCATAGTGAATACTCTAAAAGTTAATATATATACGTAAAACTATCAGAACACCTCATGGGTCGAGGGCCGAATGATGAGGACGCTGCATAGACACCTATCTAGCTCCACACAGAGGTCCCTCTTAGCCAATGGGATGCCAGGATGATACTAGGTAATAGCCAATGGCAGAGCAGCTATGAGAATGTTGCGTTCAGGAACCTGTGGGAGCTGCGAGTATCAGCCCATACTGTATTTTTACCTTTCGTAACTCGAAATTTCTTACGTAACTAGAGGCCATATTTCCTGTTGAGGCGTTTCGTAAGTAGAACATTCCATCAGTAGAGACGTTCGTCAGTAGAGGTACTGCTGTATAGTAGTCCTACCACAGGAACAGTTCAGTTGTGTGTTCGCTGTAGTATTTTATCTCCATTATTCTGCATTTCCAGAAGGAACTCAGTGTAACGGCTTCTTATGCTCCAATCACACCTGCCTTCCTGCCACCTCACACTGCAACGGCGTCCAGGAGTGTCCAGATGGCGCTGATGAGCACAACTGTGGTGAGTGATCCCTCCGGTTTGGGCCCTGTGGGGGCAAATTCCGTGTTTTGCTTTTCTTCCCTTTGCTTCGTTTTTTTTATTTCAGGCACATTTGAAATCGCTGGTTGTCACGTCTTTCTGATGTTTTTCCAGCCTTCATAGTCGCTTCAACCATCGTTCTGATTTCCATATTTTCTTCACGTTCCATAAGGAGACACGCTGTTACCTGGAAGTAGTTTAAAAAATGATGAATTAAAGCAATTCTGAGCCACATTATGCTTTGGGAGAATGAGAGTGGGCTGTGAACGGAGCCCTGCGGAACCCCTCATGTTCTAATTGTGTTATTTGAGTGTAATGTTACACAAGTTAGAAAACATTTGACAGAATTGATCTCTGCTCAAGAGAGGAAGCAGATGGAGCCTTGAATGGATTCATGTCAGTTGGGTTAATGTTGGTTTCCCCCCCCCCCCCCCCCCACAGACTCCCCGTGTACTCACTACATGGAGTTCGTTTGTAAGAATCGAGCCCAGTGTTTGTTTCAGTCTCTGGTGTGTGACGGGTTCAAACACTGTGAAGATGGATCCGATGAGGACGCTGCGTTCGCCGGCTGCAGTAAGGAACCATAAAAAGTGACTTAATATATCAGGTATTAATGTTATCTTTTGGATCTGTTCCCACGGCAACAACCTGTAACGGCTAATGTCCTGTATCTATGGCCGTAAAGCTACAGAACCAGTTTAAAGTGTCTCATTTGCGATGGTGGTTCATATCATCATCACAAATAATGGTCCAAAATATGTCCTCCATAGAAACAACAAGCTAAACATGAAGGTGTGAATGTTGTTTTGGTGTTTTTCTGGTTCATGTAGCATTTAGTCTGTTTTGACCACATGAAACACAAATGTTCTTTTCAGTTTTTTTCAGGGCTTTGAACCACAATTTTTTTACCAATCGTTTTGTTCCGAACAGAAACCGAATTAAAACCTTTCAGGTTTTTACGTTCCACCCATGAACTGAACCGGTTAGAACAAAAAAATATAGTTCCTGAAGGGAAACGTGAGGTCAGACATTTTTTTTCAGGAACAAAAAAAGAATACGATAAACGGTATTAACCGCTTACAATTATTTTCTGTTCCGGAAGATTAAAAAAAAATATATATAAAGTTTCCGGTTTCGTTTCCGTTCCCTGAACCGGTTCAGAGTCCTGTTTTTTTTTTTTTTTTTCTCATGATGCAAAAAACTGGTTTGTGTGCCCCATTAAAATGGTTGCGTTTCCTTTCAGCCACATTGTCTGAGTTTGGCAAAGTGTGTGACGCCTACACTTTCCAGTGTGCCAACGGAGTGTGTGTGAGCCTGGAATGGAAGTGTGACGGCATGGATGACTGTGGTGATTACTCCGATGAGGCCAACTGTGGTGAGGAGAACACTCGGCACACGCCGACACGTCTTTGTGTTCTGACTCTGTGAGGGCTTTCCCGTTAGCAGCTAGTTAGCAGATGCTAACGGTTCTCTGTGTGCTGCAGCTGCCCCCACCGACGTCCCCGGCTGCTCCAGGTACTTCCAGTACGAGTGTAAAAACGGACGCTGCATCCCAACGTGGTGGAAGTGTGACGACGAGAATGACTGCGGGGACTGGTCTGATGAGGTCCAGTGTACAGGTACTATTTACTGTAGCGTGGACCAACTGGTGGGCCTTACCACGTGTTGGTGGATGGATACAACATCAGTTAAACCGCATCTCGTTCTTTACCACGTGTTGGTGGATGGATACAACATCAGTTAAACCGCATCTCGTTCTTTACCACGTGTTGGTGGATGGATACAACATCAGTTAAACCGCATCTTGTTCTTTACCACGTGTTGGTGGATGGATACAACATCAGCTAAACCGCATCTCGTTCTTTACCACGTGTTGGTGGATGGATACAACATCAGTTAAACCGAATCTCGTTCTTTACCACGTGTTGGTGGATGGATACAACATCAGTTAAACCGAATCTCGTTCTTTACCACGTGTTGGTGGATGGATACAACATCAGTTAAACCGCATCTCGTTCTTTACCACGTGTTGGTGGATGGATACAACATCAGTTAAACCGCATCCTGTTCTTTACCACGTGTTGGTGGATGGATACAACATCAGTTAAACCGCATCTCGTTCTTTACCACGTGTTGGTGGATGGATACAACATCAGTTAAACCGCATCTCGTTCTTTACCACGTGTTGGTGGATGGATACAACATCAGTTAAACCGCATCTCGTTCTTTACCACGTGTTGGTGGATGGATACAACATCAGTTAAACCGCATCTCGTTCTTTACCACGTGTTGGTGGATGGATACAACATCAGCTAAACCGCATCTCGTTCTTTACCACGTGTTGGTGGATGGATACAACATCAGTTAAACCGCATCTCGTTCTTTACCACGTGTTGGTGGATGGATACAACATCAGTTAAACCGCATCCTGTTCTTTACCACGTGTTGGTGGATGGATACAACATCAGTTAAACCGCATCTCGTTCTTTACCACGTGTTGGTGGATGGATACAACATCAGTTAAACCGCATCTCGTTCTTTACCACGTGTTGGTGGATGGATACAACATCAGTTAAACCGCATCTTGTTCTTTACCACGTGTTGGTGGATGGATACAACATCAGCTAAACCGCATCTCGTTCTTTACCACGTGTTGGTGGATGGATACAACATCAGTTAAACCGAATCTCGTTCTTTACCACGTGTTGGTGGATGGATACAACATCAGTTAAACCGAATCTCGTTCTTTACCACGTGTTGGTGGATGGATACAACATCAGTTAAACCGGATCTCGTTCTTTACCACGTGTTGGTAGATGGATACATCAGCTGAGACTGTATCTCGTTCTTTACCACGTGTTGGCGGATGGATACAACTTCAGCTAGGAGTGTATCTCGTTCTTTACCACATGTTGGTGGATGGATACAACATCAGTTAAACCGCATCTCGTTCTTTACCACGTGTTGGTGGATGGATACAACTTCAGCTGAGACTGTATCTCGTTCTTTACCACGTGTTGGCGGATGGATACAACATCAGTGAGACCGGATCTCGTTCTCGTTGGTGGAGTAAAGACGTAGCTCGTGTGTTCTCGTGACTTTTGCGTTTCTTTTCATTCTTTATCATTGTTTATGTAACTTACAGTATATATAATTAATTACACACAGGTAAAGTCTGCATTTCTATTGGTTGATTAAAAATAGGTTCTTTGTCATAATTGAGGAGTTTGGGGCTTTTTTACCAGGCTGGAACGGATCAAAATGTTCATATTTATTTAAATGGGGAAATGTTGATTTGAGTTATGAGCTCAGTCACAGAATGGATTAGACACACACACACACACACACACACACACACACACACACCTCTCCATCAATAACCTGAATGTCCCCCTCCCAGGTGGGGTTACTCCTCACACCATCACCCCTGGTCCATCCACTTGTGCCCCCAACCGCTTCCACTGTGGCTCTGGAGCGTGCATCATCGACACCTGGGTGTGTGACGGCTTCGCTGATTGTCCCGATGGCAGTGATGAGCTGGGCTGTCCCACAGGTACCCCCCCCCCCACCCCCCCCCTACACAACACACTGAACCCACAGTGAGCTCCTGTGTCTCTGCCACAGCAGCCAACGGCTCCGTGACGCCCACTCCGGCTCCAACACAGCCGGTTCAACCCCCGCCCTCCCCCAGCCGCTGCAACCGGGGCCAGTTCCTGTGCAGACGACCCCCCCGCTGCATTCCCGACTGGCAGCACTGTGACGGCCAGCTTCACTGCGAGGACGGCTCTGACGAAGACCAGTGCCGTGAGTTCCTGCTGTTTGAATTCAGGCAGCGTTCAGAGTTCATTTTACCTCCAGAAAGTAGTGCATCCCTGGGATGCGCTTCAAGAAACATTTGTGCATCCCAAAAGTAATAACAATATATGATAGAAGAGTAAGCAAGGATTGAGTTTTGCCAATAATACAATATAAAAACTACAGAAACTGTTAATTTTAATATTTTAATTAGTAACGACATCATAACTGTTTAAGTAAAAAGAAAAAAAAGAGTAAAGTTATTTATTAGTTATTTTTTAGTTTTAAAGTGTGGTAGTCATTTAAAAAAAATAGTTTTAGAAATAAAGAAAGATGTAATAGTTTTTTTTTTCACTTTTGCTTTTCACTCAAGGGTTTTTATTTACCTTTAATTCATATATTCTCCTGTGGACACCGCACCAAGCTGACAGAACCCTCTCACACACATTTCAGTAATACCTGTAGTAGTATCTGTAGTAGTATCTGTAGTAATATCTGTAGTAATATCTGTAGTAATATCTGTCTCTTTTTCTGCACTGAGCTTCAGCTGAATGACTGTTGGTGGGTTTGAAGTTTAATGAGATAGTTTAGCTGAGTCTACCTGTGGTAAACCTGGTGTTGATGGAAAATGAACCCTCCTCTTCTTCAGGTCATGCATTCACCTGACCTGTGACCTCTGATTACTGTTAACCTCAGCTTTTGATTCATTCATTCGGCCTGCACCTCCTGCAGTTGCTCTGTACCACCACTAGGGGAAGCACCCCTGGTTTAAGTAACGTCTCCTTGTCAGCGCCCGCAGAAATAGAAGCAGGGATGCAAGTAAACCCGTGGGAATGACCCCCTCTGTCTCTGCAGCCACCCGCGGGCCCCTGCTCTGCATCAACGGGACTCGCTGCTCCGACGGCGAGGCCTGTGTGCTGGACGGCGAGCTGTGTGACGGCTTCCTGGACTGCTCCGATCACAGCGACGAGGACAACTGCACCGGTGGGTCCCAGATGGGATTCTGAAAATGAAACTGAGCCACTCTGTCCGGTCCGTAATAAACGCCGTGTAACAAATGCAGCAGGATCCAAGCAGAGTTTCCCGTCTGTGTTGCAGGCGACACCTTGGCCTATAAAATCCAGAACCTCCAGTGGACGCCAGACTTCTCTGGAGCCATCACCGTCACCTGGTCTCGACCCAAAAGCCTCACTCTGGATTCCTGCTACTTCCTCATCTACTACAGGTCAGCTGGCAGTGATAATCTAGTATCATCATCTTAAAGGAACAGTTAAGATTATGGACATCCAGTCATAATCTACTGATGGTGAGAGTTTGCCTCGAGCCTCAGAAAGTAGACCCACTGTAGTCCTAAACCCCCCAAGAAGACTAGGACTCATTTGAAAAACAACCAAAGACAAACTGAGTAATCCAGGTTTAATCTGGGTGTCATTCAGGACTAATGTGCATTATTTTCCGCACTACAGGTCACCTAAAGGCCTTTAATTGTCTCAAAAACCAACAGTGCGCTTTATAATCCAGTGCGCTTTATAATCCAGTGCACTTTATATATGAAAACAGCCCTGACCTATTTTGGTTGTTTTTTGGTACTTTTGATATTTGTCTCTCTATACCACATTAAAAATGATTTAACATACCCATGCTTGGTATGTTCATCTTCAGCACAACTTCAGCTATATGAAGAGATAGTTTTTATTACCCTAGAACTTATTATATTGACATATTGGGGCAAAATAGACACAGTCAAATTCGAAAATGGAAAAGTTGTATTTTATTGCACAAAAAAACCCCAAAAACATGCTCATCAAATTAATTTTGAGCTCCTAAAAGGTTGTCATAGGCTTCTAACATGATTATATACAGTTTGTGTCACTTGTGCCACTCTTCAAAGGAGTTTTTCAAAGTAAAACACGGATGTAAAATGCACAAATGTTTGCATCACGTGACAAAATGCACATGTTCGAATCACGTGAATACATGTGTCACCGCTCGTACGATGGCAACAAAAATGGACAAAAATACGGCGGTTGCCGTCTGACGATAAGAGGCCGTTTGAACCGCTTGTCTTAGATCAAATGTAAACCATCATATCTGCGGTTTTCTGGGGTCAATGACAGACTTTATTTGTTAAGAATGGTTTAGAAACATCATGTGATCTGATCGCGGCGTTAATCGCTCAGAGGCTCTTCCTGACTTTCCTTCATCGAGGCTGGAGGTTCTCGTCGGGGGGAACCGTTCCTCTAGTGGTTCTGGTTTCAGCCAGTCGTGATCCTGGTGAAGACGTGGATGTCAGTGAGTGTGTGTGTGTGTGTGTGTGTGTGTGTGTGTGTGTCACCAGGCTGGTGGGGACGCAGCAGTGGACCGTCATGGACACCCACAGCAACAAGACCAGCTACAAACTGACCGTCCTGAAACCGGACACCACCTATCACGTCAAGGTGCTGGTCCAGTGTCTGAGCCGGCTGCACAAGACCAACGAGATGATCACCATCAGGACGCCGGAGGGACGTGAGTGTCACGTGTTCACACACACACACACACACACACACACACACACACACACACACACACACACACACACACTCCTACGTCCTCCACAGACTAGGAAGACGGGAACTCTGAATGGTTTTATTGGTCCAGTGGTGATTTCACGAGACCTCTGGGAGTCTTTAAGGTCTATTTATTAATGAGGAGCTCAGCTCAACAACTTAGTGACAAAAACAGGAAGGTGTTGCATGCTGGGAAAAGGTTTTCTGTGTCAGGGTTAGCTGCATCTGACACATTTGTGCTGTTGCTTCACACACACACACACACACACACACACACACACACACACACACACACACACACACATGATTACAAAAATAAGACTTCAATCAGTCAAATAGACAAATGACCATTTTCACCCGATTTTTGTGTGTGTGTGTGTGTGTGTGTGTGTGTGTGTGTCCTGTGTGTGTCCTGTGTGTGTCCTTCAGTGCCCGACCCCCCCAGGAACCTGCAGCTATCCTGTGATAATGAGGAGGACGGGAAGGTGGACGTGTCTTGGAGCCCCCCTGATGAAGGACACGGTCTGATCAGAGAGTACATCGTGAGTCCCCCTCGTCTTCATCATCACCATCATCATCATCACCATCATCATCATCACAGACAGGTGTTCTGTCATCATCGGTGTGTCAAATATTTGTGTGTGTGTGTGTGTGTGTGTGTGTGTGTGTGTGTGTGTGTGTGTGTGTGTGTGTGTGTGTACAGGTTGAGTACAGTGAACACACAGGTGTCGACTGGACGTCACGGAGATGCACCACAACCAACACGGTGGTGAAGGAGCTGCAGCCACACATTCAGTACAGGTTCAGGGTAAGAAACACACACACACACACACACACACACACACACACACACACACACACACACACACACACACACACAGCTAGTCAGTGTGTTTTAATGCTGTTTCCAGGTGGCAGCAGTAACGAGTCGAGGTGTGGGTAACTGGTCTGAGGTTAAATCCATCACACCTGAGAAAGGTGAGTTCTTCACCCTCACCTGAAAACCTGCAACACCGCCCCCTGCTGGTGTGTGGTGGGAGTAACCTGACACCACTCTGACTGATACTTTCTGACTTGATTGCATGCATGATGCTGCGTATAGAACGTTGATGTAAATGTAATGTTTAATCCTCTTCTCTATGAGTGAGACGTGCTCTTAAAATCTTTTCTGCTATGTCAGCTCTTTGCTTTGAAAAAATCGAACCCGGGGACTTTTGGTGTGGACGTGGATAAAGAGATGGATCAGAGCAGTATTTTACCAACTATAAGGCGCCCATTTTAAAAGCCTTTTTCACATATATGTCGGTTTTTGAGAATATTAACCCTCAGGGACCTATTAAAAGGCTACACACATTACCTAATCGGGTCACAAAACGGCCGTCTCATAAAAATGTAAAAAAAAATGTAATACAGAATTTTTTTTTTCTTTCAATGCATCAGATCTTTTCCATTACTTCAGCCCTATCCATAGATATAAAAGTTATTATGATTTTTTATTTTTATTATATATGTTTATATATAATTTTCCATTAGAACCCTGTTTTTCTTCCAATGTGAAAAACACAAAATATGGAATATTTCCAAATTAGTGCACAGTTTAATACTTCTGATAAAGATATTACAGCTATTGGATGAATGTTTTTGCTGGTGTGTGTGAACACAGACAGGGGGTCTGTTTCTGGGTTGTGGGCTGATTTTGGGGTCATTGTCTTGCTGCAGACAATGAAGATCATGTTTCATTAAAACATGTCAGCAGTATTGTATGTAGAAAGATATATCATATACATATGTAATATATAAATATATAATATATATAAATATGTTTATAATATATGAAAAATATGTTGTTATAATGGGAGTCAATTGGACCATTTTTGACCCTGTCAGGTATTGTGTGTAGACAGTGAAAATCTGCTATTCTATATACTTCCAATGACAGGCTTTAAGGAATTTAGAAAATAAAGATGAAAGAAAATTACTGGCAAAATTTCATATATTTAGACTTTTAACGGAGAGAAACACGTAAAAACAACAAAAATGTCACTTTTGGGCCCAAACAGTTCTTAAGGGTTAAAGGCTTTTAGGTGACCTTATGGTGACCTTATGGTGACCTTATGGTGACCTTATGGTGCGGAAAATACTGCAATCCAGTAATGGGGCGGGGCTTGGACCAGGTGCGTTAGTTGCACATGTAGAGGACTGGTATGGGCTGGAATAATTCAGGTATGTCTGATCGTTTTTCAAGCAAAAATTTCGTCCGAGTATCTTTCCCCAACAGCCCCTCCCTGGAAGGAAGGGCGCGTGGCGTACGTACATCAGAAGCAGCGTCAGCAGCTGTTTCCTTTAATTCAATCTGCTCTCTGCTGCAGCGCTGCCCCCCCCCTCCGTGATCGCCGACAGCATCAGCACCGACTCCATGAGCCTGTCCTTCAGCTTCAACTCCCAGTACCCGGTACGAGTCCCGACACGCTTCGAGTCCCCGACACGCTTCGAGTCCCCGACACGCTTCGACTCGTGTGTGTGTGTGTGTGTGTGTGTGTGTGTTAGCGTGACTGACGGCGTCCTGCGTGTTCCAGGTGGACTGGTACGTGGTGATCCTGTCCTGGCAGTTCGACTCCCACGTCAAGGAGAGCAAGAACTACAACATCAGCGAGAGGATCCTCAGAGGTACTCCGGGGGGGGGGGGGTTCCTCCTCAGGCGTCCCAGGCTGGTCCAGAGTGAACTGACTGTTTCCTGTGTGTTTCCAGTCACTAACCTGACAGCAGGGACCATGTATGAGGTGGGGGTGTGGGCCCACACCAGTATAGGAGACAGTCCCACCTCCCTGTCCCATCACATGACCTCTGGGGGCCAACCAGGACGGCCCTTCCTCAAAGCCCGGGCCCTCAATCAGACGGCTGTGGAGTGCAACTGGACCATCAGGGGCCCCCCCGCTCAGGTGCAACAGACGGATTATCAGAGATTTTAGTTCCTTTATTTTATTTTATTTTTTTACATTCTCACACACACACACACACACACACACACACACACACACACACACACACACTGTCACTGTCGCATTTTAAATCTCTTCTTCAAACCCACCTTTTAGAGTGTTTTTTGTTTATTATTTCACATTATTTTAATTTATTATTTTACTTTATTTTTTATTTTTATTTGATATTTTATTTAACTGCGTTATGTTCATAGTATTATGGCGCGTCTGTTGTGTTTTTATCTGGTGATAAACCTTGTGTTTTTTTAAATAGTACTATCCTCCTGATGAAAGTAATGTGGAAAAAAAATGGAATGAACTGCATGAAAAGACGTAAAACATCAGGATTACTTGGATCTTTAAATAATACGATAAATAAATAAATAAATAAATAAATAAATAAATAAATAAATAAAAATAATAAATAACAATAATAATAATAATAAAATAATAATAATAATAATAAGTAAATAAACGAGATAAAAAAAAGAGATGGTTCTGGATGTGTTAAAAAGAGCTTTTCCTGACGCTGTGTGTGTTTTCCTGCAGGTGTATGGTGTGTTCTACGCCACCTCCTTCCTGGACCTGTACCACAGTCCTCACCGGGCGGACAGCCCCTCCCTCGGCCTGACAGTCACGGTGGACAGCGACGAGCAGTTCCTGTTCCTGGTGAGTCTGTTTCTGACCTCATCATGTGATCATGTGACGAACACCAACTCCGTGATCCAGGCGTGTTTTTCTGTATGACGGTGTCACACGACAACTTCTCCACATTTCATGATGTAACTAATGAATGTAACTAAATGTAATGTAAAATAAATGTAAAATAACTACTTCTTAGTGTTAAATAAGTCTAAATTTATTACTTATTCAGGTTACAAACATGAGTTACATAGAAAAAAAACATGTTTGTTTGTTTTTCTGTTTTAACATAAATGCTTTTAATTTGTCAGGTTATTAAAATCCACAGAACTCCATCCATCAAGGATCAAACTATCAATAAATAAAAAGAAAAATAACATCAAACACAAGTTAGGATTTAAATTTGTTAAAAATTGTTTTGTTAAAGTTAAAATGGGCTGATTTACTGCATTGTGGGAAATGTAGTTTTGGTTAAAAACACACTTTTGACCTATTTATTTTCAGACACTCTCACCTGTTAATGTTCCCATGGGCCACGAATGAATGTCTGTTAATACAGCAAGTCCTCAACATACAAACACAATTGGTTTCTGAAAGGTGGTTCATAAGCTGAATTGTTTGTAAGTTGTTATTTATTAGATTTCAATCTACAATTACCATTGGAAATCATTTAAATGTCATTACTGCTCTAAATACCAAGTAATATTCTTTAAGACTCACCGGAAACAACACAGAATAAAATAAAATAAAATAAAATAAAATACAGGTACAGGTCTCGGTTTTCAAAATAAAATGAAATCAAATCAAGTTTATGTCATTTCACTTGACTTAACGTCTGTGGCTCTTAAAATCACTATAAAGCCATTAA
The DNA here is from genome assembly GCA_013358685.1 of Antennarius maculatus. NCBI lineage: Eukaryota > Metazoa > Chordata > Actinopteri > Lophiiformes > Antennariidae > Antennarius > Antennarius maculatus. The sequence continues at coordinate 2,523,835 of CM023613.1, read as the reverse complement.
AAGCAGATATCAAGTTACTGTACAATAAATAAGAATAAAAACAAAAACAAGTCAGATGAAGTGACGCACTTTTGTTCGTATCTCCGAATGTTTGTAAGTTGAATGTTGGTTTTGATGAAGACGACCTGGAGTTACATTTGCAGCTTTACGCTTTACGACACACCATTACGATGGGTATCGATTGGTGGGTGTCGACTCCGGTTCTCTAACACCTGTGTGATGCGTTCAGGTGCGTGCCACTTCCCCCTTCCTCGGCCCCCCCTCAGACTTCGCGGTGGTGAAGATGATTCCCAACGAGAGGCTGCCCCCCAGGAACTTCCATCGAGTGCGAGCGGACAAGACTCAGGCCGTGCTGAAGTGGCAGCCGCCCTTCGACGTGCCGAACAAACCTCTGGTGAGACGCGACGATGACGATGACGATGACGATGATGAAGATGATGATGATGACGATGATGATGATGATGACGATGATGATGATGATGATGATGAAGATGATGACAATGGTTTCTGAACCTGAGTTTTATGGTTTTGTGTTCTCGTTCTCGCTCCGGCGTCGCCGGCAGACGTACGCCGTCCACGTCCGGGACTCGGTCCGTAAGCTGGAGCGGGATTACAAGGTCACCACCCAGAACAACACGGTGGAGTTCCTGCTGAGGGGCCTGGAGCCCGGGGGCCGCTACAGCGTCTCCGTCCGACTGCGCAACATGAGCAAAGAGGCCAGCTTCTCATTCAACACAGGTGTGTGTGTGTGTCTGTTTCAGGGGCCTGTACACACACACACACACACACACACACACACACACACACACACACACACACATACAGTATATGCATGTTTACAATCAGTAACATGAGTGGAAAAAATAATTTCTGCAAGTGGGGGGGCCCCTGATGGTCTCCAACAACACAGATTGTCACAGATTATTTAAAAGTTTCAAGTTTATTTAATTTTACATATCCCAGATTCACAGAAAATGCCTCAAAGGGCTTTAAAATATGCAAAACAAAAAAATTGTTCAAAACATTTTTATCAGAGTTAAAATGGGTTTAATTACAGTATTTTCTGCACTATAAGGCGCACTGGACTATAAGGCGCACCTTCAATGAAAGGCCTATTTTAAAACCTTTTCATAGATAAGATGCACTGGATTATAAAGCACACTTTTGACCTATTATTTTTCGACACTGATCTTTTATGTTCAGGCGGGCCACATTTGGCCCCCGGACCATGAGTTTGGCTTTTGTTATAGAGCGTTGGGCAATTTTCTTTTACTCCACCGACTGGTTTAAAGGCATGGACCGTCCTTTAAATCAAAAATTAAATTAAATTAAAATAAATTTTTAATTAATTTTAAAATTAATAAATTCAAGGAAATAAAGCGATACGGGCAGCAGATTTTTTTTTTTTTTTTTTTAAGTGAATCCAGTTTGTATCAACTTTATTAGCAGCGTCCTCGTAACGTCACACCGTTTGTTTCTTGTTGGTTAGCGTTAAAACACTTTTTTGTGTTAACGAGAAGTTGCAGGAGGAACCGTGAGTCAGCCAATGGGATGCGAGTACAATATCTCCGCTGTTTTTCTCCTCCTGCCACAGTTCCTCTTCAGGCTCCTGAAGCCCTGAAGATCCTGATGGAGAAAGATCACGCGTTCCTGATCTGGAAGAGTCTGGCTATCAGAGAGAAGGACTTCAACGAGAGCAGGGTGAGTCCATCGCTTCAGCGCCGCTTCATTCACTCGTGACGTAAAACGATAGAAGAGAACCGCCCTGTGTGTCCACAGGGGTACGAGGTGCACGTGTACGACAGCCTGACCAATCACACGTCCTGGCTGGGGAACACCACAGACACCTTCTACCGCATCGGCAGCCTGCTGCCGGGACACAACTACACCTTCTCTGTCCAGGCGCGCTGCCTGATGAACGGACAGCTGTGTGGAGAGCCTGCTCTGCTGCTGTACAACCAGCTGACCGCAGGTACACACACACACACACACACACACACACAGATATAAAAACACACACCAAAGGTCACGATCCTGCTGTTCCATCCAGATGCCGGTGATGTGTCGCCCTCTGCTGGCGGTTCTGGGGACATGGCGGCGGTGGTGGTCCCGGTCCTGTTCCTGCTGCTGCTGGGGGTGTGTGGGGGGATGGTGGTGCTGTACCTCCGACACCGGCGGCTGCAGAACAATTTCAGCGCCTTTGCCAATTCTCACTACAACTCCCGCCTGGGCTCGGCCATCTTCTCCTCCGGGGATGAACTGGGTGAGACAGTTAGCTTCACCGCTAGCTTGATTTCCATGGTTACAGGTGTCAGTGGCCTGACCTTCTGACATCACAGTAACACAATAACATAAACAAAATAACTGGTTTATCTTTAATGTCTTAACATAAATAAAATAACTAGTTTATCTTTAATGTCTTAACATAAATAAAATAACTAGTTTATCTTTAATGTCTTAACATAAACAAATAAAATAACTGGTTTATCTTTAATGTCTTAACATAAACAAATAAAATAACTGGTTTATCTTTAATGTCTTAACATAAATAAACAAATAAAATAACTGGTTTATCTTTAATGTCTTAACATAAATAAACAAATAAAATAACTGGTTTATCTTTAATGTCTTAACATAAATAAACAAATAAAATAACTGGTTTATCTTTAATGTCTTAACATAAATAAAATAACTAGTTTATCTTTAATGTCTTAACATAAATAAAATAACTAGTTTATCTTTAATGTCTTAACATAAACAAAATAACTGGTTTATCTTTAATGTCTTAACATAAATAAAATAACTAGTTTATCTTTAATGTCTTAACATAAACAAATAAAATAACTGGTTTATCTTTAATGTCTTAACATAAATAAAATAACTAGTTTATCTTTAATGTCTTAACATAAATAAAATAACTAGTTTATCTTTAATGTCTTAACATAAATAAAATAACTAGTTTATCTTTAATGTCTTAACATAAACAAATAAAATAACTGGTTTATCTTTAATGTCTTAACATAAATAAACAAATAAAATAACTGGTTTATCTTTAATGTCTTAACATAAATAAACAAATAAAATAACTGGTTTATCTTTAATGTCTTAACATAAATAAACAAATAAAATAACTGGTTTATCTTTAATGTCTTAACATAAATAAAATAACTAGTTTATCTTTAATGTCTTAACATAAATAAAATAACTAGTTTATCTTTAATGTCTTAACATAAATAAACAAATAAAATAACTGGTTTATCTTTAATGTCTTAACATAAATAAACATAAATAAAATAACTAGTTTATCTTTAATGTCTTAACATAAATAAACATAAATAAAATAACTTTTTCATCTTTAATGTCTTAACATAAATAAACAAATAAAATAACTTTTTTATCTTTAATGTCTTAACATAAATAAACTAAATAAACATAAATAAAATAACTTTTTTATCTTTAATGTCTTAACATAAATAAACTAAATAAACATAAATAAAATAACTGGTTCATCTTTAATGTCTTAACATAAATAAACATAAATAAAATAACTTTCTTCTCTTCTCGTTCTTCTTCCCAGGCGATGATGATGAAGATGCTCCGATGATCAGCGGCTTCTCAGACGACGTTCCCATGGTGATCGCGTAGCGAGACGTCGACCTTTTATCTTTTTCTCTCTCCCCTCCTTCCTCCTGGCCCCCCCCACCCCCTTTTTTACTCCCCACCACTTCCTGTCAGTGATGTTCGCACGCTGCAGCGAAACAGGCGGGGAAAAAGTCCCGTCGCTAGGGGGGGGGGGGGGGGACCACCTCGATGGGCAGGAAACAGGAAGTCAGAGAGAAAGAGATGCTTTTCAAAAAAAAAGTATAATGCACTTTTCTGGGATGCGCAATAACTTATTTTTTTAAAATATGAAATAAATCTATACGGGGTCAGAGGTCAGAACGGCCTGTGAGGAAGAGGAGGACAAACTGTGAAGGAGCTGAGTCTGTCAGGTTGTGATGCAGACTCGCATCCGTCGGAGGGTTTCATCGCTTTAACGCCAAAATGACTGGAATATAGAACGCAAACACACATTTAACACACACACACACACACACACACACACACACACACACACACACACACACACACACACACCTATGGGAGCGTTGTGTTTGTAATTTTAGTGATGGTACAGAATCTCCACATGTATAGAGGTTGTAAATACAGCTCAGTGACTGGATGATTCACCTTTATTCTCCCCCCCCCCCATCACCAGCGCGTTAGTCCCTCCACCGACACGCACCACAGAAGAAGAGCAGACCTCCAGGGGGGGTGAAGCGTTCCTCATTGTGTGTACATGTTGGCTCGTAAACCGTCGCATCTCATCCTCACCCGTTTTTGGGGTTTCTGACCGGTTTTATCCCCCCCCCCCCCCCCCCCCCAAACGCGTTCTGCCACAGCTGTAGTCGTAGGAGTGGCTTCTCAGGGAACCGTGTTCACCACCACCACCACCACCACCACCACCAAGGCTTCAGCAGCACCAGCTTCACCTAGGAGATCCATCAAAGCTTCTGGAAGATCATTAGATACCAGCTTTTAAAAAAAAAAAGTTCTTCTTGCCAGTAACAGTTCTCGCTTCTTCTTCCTGAAGGAAACGTAAGAAAAAGAGTCTCGATTCTTCATCTTTATCCAGATGAAACGCCTGGTTGAAGCACCAGGAAGTGGCTTCTTCCATTTACTATGAACCAGCAGCTAACGTGTTAGCATGAGCCGATTAAAAAAAAAAAAAAAAGCTAGCATGTCAAGTAACTTTCCCCCCCCAAATAAATAATAAATAAATAAAATAAATAATATTAATTCCATCTGAATGGAAAAAAAAAAAAAACCCGCCGTTTTCACGATGATCACAAGCAGTGATTGTGACGAGCGCTTCCCGATGACTCGCTTTGTGTGTTACGAATTTTAATTATGAGGCAGACAGGAAGCTGTTTTTTTTTTGTTTTTGTTTTTTAACACATTAGTGAACCTTACTGGTGATCAGACCCATCAAGGAATGGATCTTTTAAAGTCCAGTGAAACCAGTGTGAAGCACCAGTGGAACCAGTGGTGCTGGAGTTTTGGAACGGAAGGTGTTCTGTTTTAATCGACCTGTAATTCTGTCATGAATGTATTTTATAATTGTAACTTTTTTTTTTGAGGTACCGTCCAGCTCATGATGCTCCACCTGTGAAGATAAATGCACACGATCAAGTCTCACACCCCCCCCCCCCACCCGCTGCAGATGGTTTTTTTGTTTTTAGCCGTAGCTCTGCAGACACAACGCGTACCTGTCAGGTAGAGCCCTGATACCTCCTGCGTCTGTTTCGTTTTATTCTCACTATGAAACCGTGTCCATTAATGTTTCCTGACTGTTAGTCACACAATTTATTTGGTTTTCTTGGCCTTAAAAAACAAAAAAAAACAAACACATTTTCTGGCATTAAAACTGTTTTGTCGTCTGTTTTCTGTTGTGCCACATAATGTCTTATTAGAACACGCTAGGTTTCTATGTCATTTACTGTTTGTATGATAGGATTAAAGTGCACATGCATGCAAACCCCCCCCACCCCCCACCCCCAAGCAGAAGTTCTGGTGTGTGTCGGGGGGGTTATTTTTTGTCAAATCACTGCTCATCTGTGTGTCGCTGCTGTCGGCCTCTTCCACATGTATGTACAGAGTGTTCCTATTGGTTATCATGTGACCGTTTGTAGACTAGTTTGCTCCAGAATGTTGTTGGACACGGATTTAAATTCACGTTCAATCGAGTGTGAAGTTAGTGTGTTGCTTGCTTTATCTCGGGGGCTGGAAGCAGTTTGAGGTGTTTTAAAACCACTTATGCTGAAATAAAGTTGCTGAAAAACAAACAAACAAACAAACAATCTCATATCTTTTCTTTTTTTTTTTTTCCGCTGAGTCAGGTCGTTTCATGTCAGTCCAGGTGAGAGGAAACATGAACTCACCTGAACTCACCTGTAGACATGAAGGCTCATAAGTCTAAGTGCTTTCCTGACCTTTGACCCTCCCCATACAACAGGTGTCAAACTCATTTTCACTGAGGGCCACATCAGCATAACGGCTGTCCTTAAAGGGCCATAACTTATAAATGTAACTAAATGTAACTCAATGTAATGTAAAATAAATGTAAAATAAATCAGAATAAGTTCTTAAAGGGCCAGATGTAACTAATAAATATGATGTACTTTATCTCTAATAAAACATAGCATACACACTCTTTGCAAGCTTCAGTAACGTTTTATATGATAAATACTTTTATTATTATTATTGTAACTTATTATTATTGTTATTATCTATAATAATTTTATGTAATGTCAATGTAATGTGAAATAAATGTAACTACTCCTTAATGTTGAATAACTGAATTTAGTACTTATTCAAGTTACAAACATTACAGTTGTAACATGAATTATTTTAATTTGCCAGGTTATATAATCAATCAAGGATCAAACTATCCAAGTGAGTAATTTGTTTTTTTGTCAAAGTTAAAATATGCTTAATTGCTGCATTGTGGGAAATGTAGTTTTGGTCAAAGCTTTTGACCTATTTATTTTTAGACACTCTGATCTTCTATGCTTTGGCGGGCCACAGAAAACGATATGGCGGGCCACATTTGGCCCCCGGGCCTTGAGTTTGACACATGTGCCATACAACATTAGTAGTTTTCTACTTGCATCTACACCCTCAGTGGCCACGCCCCCCTCCTAGAAATGTCACACCCTGCACGTGAGTTCCTCTATTGGCTCCACCCCCTCTGCATTCTGATACCAGGTGAGTAGCCATGGAAACAGATCCAGCTGTTTTAAACACAACACTATCTATGGTGACTTCAGATGATGATCAATATTGACTAGTAACTGTTTATTAGCAAAAAGTTATTGATCAGAAAGAGATGATCTGTGTCCAGCTGAGAGACATGGAGCTCATCTGTTTCAGAGTTAACTGAATACCTGAAGGTCATCTTCATCATCCTCACCCAAAGAAGCAAAAAGCACCTGATTTTCAGCGCCCTCTAGTGGACAAACGACGACATGATGGTGAATCCTAAAATTACATTCACAATTCACTGTCAAGTGTCACAATCATAACAATGTTGTTTAAAACAAGGAGAGCACTGAGGTGATTTTATCTGTTTATTGTATAACATTGTTTTTATTATTTTTATTTAACAACCAGGAAATTAAAACTCTGAATGCTCCAAAGAAACAGCATCAAAACAAAGAAACTTCATTTGAAGGTAGATAATTATAAAATTATGATGAAGATTCCTCAACTACAGATAGAATGTTATTGTTAATGTAACATAAGACGGAGAATAGTCATCTGAAACAAGAATATTTTTTAAATGTATTTAAATGTCCACACCAAAGTCATGGTGGTAGTAACCAATAGCAACCCATCAATAAATAAAAGAGTTTCTGGAAGGAGAGAAAAGGGCATGAGGCAATCACATCCCAGAATAATCAGTAGGAGGTCTGATGGACTTATGACATTCCTGGTGGCTGAGAAAAAAAAAAATCAGCTTTCCAATTTCCACATGTTTATTTTTATGACATTACACTATTTTTTACTTTTTTGTATTTGGGTATTTTTGGTCATCAATGACAGACCATCCTGTGACGAGACGACACTTTTGTGGGTTCATCAATATAAGTCATTAATAATAATAATAATAATAATAATAATAATAATGTTATTATATAAAACATTATTGAAGATTGCAAAAAGAGTGTGTATGCTATGTTTTATTACAGACATAAAGGACATGATATCTTCATCAGAGGGAGCTTTAACCAGTATTATGTTTCTGTGGAGTTCTGTTGTACCAAAGGGGGGCAGAATGCCATCAGCCTGACTGAAAGCTGGTTGATGATGGGTGGAAGACATCTCTGACATCTACAGACCTTCATCTGGTCCTATCCAGGACAGGAAGTGAACTTAAGCGAAGCCTCCACGCAAAGAGTTGAGTGTTGATATCATGAAATGAACAAAAGCTGTTTTGGTTCAACCCTTTTAGTTGACATGCGATTCGTGGGTGAGTCTGATGTGGCAGAATGTTGGGCTCCTAGGGGCCCCTCATGTCTAAGACGACCCCAGAGACAGTCTGAGTGGTGTGAGACACCTCCACTAGGAGGCAGCAGCATCTCTTGACATCACGTCAGGTTTCTTCAACATGTATGACAGTCAGACTTCAGGATCTGTGTCGGATCACAGGATTACGTTACATCACCAGATGTTTGATGGAAATGAGCCGCCACCTTCATCAGTGAGGAGGAGTGTGATGTGATGCCTTCATAACAAACAGATGTTGATACCAGGCTGTTTGCTAACCTCTTTGTTGTCTTTTGATTAAATAATGACTTGTTTTCTTCATCACAACAGAGAACAACTGACATAAGCATGAAAAACTCTTATCCTTCAAGTCCTGAACAGGAAATGTGGCGTGGCAGTTGGGGAGGTTGTGGTGGGGGCCATTCAGAGTTTGGGGTGACAGCACCCTCTTGTCCTGCACAGTCACCTCAACATGACAACACTCACCTCACGAGTCCAGGCAAGGCCCCCCCTGGTTTGTATCCTGGGGAGGCGGGTCCTCTTGTGGGTTTCTGAGTGGGGTTCCAGGATGTCACCATCAGTGGAGTCAGACATTCAATGATATCCAACAGTGGCTGAATGTCTGACTGGGTCACAACTTTCATACTTGTTCCTGAAGTGGACCCAGGATCAGGATCAGGCTACGGGGTTGTGAATAGATTTAGGAACAAGCTGGGGTCCAGGCACGGGGACAGGCTGGGGTCCAGAGCACCAACACCGAACCGTGACAAATATAATATGAGACCTTTAAGATCCTGTCGCGGCGCCTTGCTGCGTCACTTGACCCAGCTGCTGGGGCACTCAAGTAGTTTTTCCCATGTAAGGCCTCCTGTTTGAGATATTTTGATGTGATTTGAAAAGAGGATGGCAACATACTTGTATACTGTATGTGATGGTCAAGCATGTTGCCACACTATTGGGGAATAATCCCTACCATATAAAGAACTCCATGGACTTTGTTGAAAAGGTGAGAGGACTGGGACTGTAAACAGATGAGACCATGGAGTCCTACGATGTCACCTCCCTACTTACATGTGTTCCCACGACGGAGGCGGTGGAAGCGGCATGACAACGGCTTTCACAGGACAACACCCGCAGTGACAGAACAAACCTCAACCCCGACCAGATCTGCCAACTTCTGGACCTCTGTCTGAACACCACCTCTTTCCAGTACAGAGGGAACTTCTGTAGGCCGAAACATGGATGTGCCAGGGGTTCACCAGTGTCTCCTATTGTCATGTACCTTACAAGGTCATGTACCTTACATTGATTTTAGCTAAAAGACGTGATGGAGGTCCATACAAGCCAAATGGTACCAGAGCAGTGAGGCAACAATGATGTTTATGACGAGAGCTGTACCTCTGTATGACAGACTGTATGAGGTAGCAGCCATTTCCATTTTTGAAGCTTTCCTTCTATATTCTCGCTAACGCCTATCCAGTTCTTCCTGGCCCTTGCGTCATTACTGAAGAAGACGTTGAGACCATCAGTTCTCCGACATAAGCTCTGAGGAAGAACTGGGAGACCGTCACACCATCCACTGGAAGCAAGGGCTTCACTCCTCGCTGCTGACAGAGTATTAAATAAATTAGTTAGAGTTAGAGTTAAAATCGCTCAAACACGAAAATCTCTCTGATTTTTCATAAGAATAATATCATCTTTAACAGACAAAACCATGTTCTCTTTAAAACCAGGTAAAATGAATTCAGCTATGCTTCGGCATACTATCAATATCACTATACAACACCTTGATTTGAATCCAATGAAACCGGTGCTGAACCAAAACTTCTCCATGATTTTTCAGAGGAAGCTGTGCTTAACATGGTCAGAAGCCTTTCTTGAGCTTGTAGAATGATGCCAGTATTTATACCCAATGAGCTCCACACCTCCAAAACATCTGCAATTAGGTAGACATTAACTACCATGGACCTGTCAGTCACACAGTAGGTCTGATCCTGGTGGATGAACTGCTCAATGGCTTCCTTCAGTCTGGTAGCTAAAGCCTTGGACACAATTTTTAAAATATTTTTTATATTATCTACAATTATCTATAATTTTATTATTTTATAATAAATAATATATAATTATTATATAATATGTAATTATTATATAATATGTGATAATATATAATAATATTATATAATATATAATAATTATTATTATAATATATAATTATTTTATAATTTTATAATTTTATTATCTATAATATATATATTATAAATTAATATAAATTATATATATATATATATATTTTTTTTTAAATATATTTTTTATATTATCCAGTTCCTGAGATATGTGCCAGAGTAATGTGCTTTTACTTTCACCTTTCTATCTGCAACGGTTATGAAGATATTTGTTGGACAGACGGACGGATGAACGGACGGATGGACGAACACCCAAACACTGACAAAATACAATACATCACCTCACAGGATGTAACTAGAGCATGACTGACAGCTGAATATATTATCCGCTATAAACAAGGTTTATCATTAAAAGTTATTAGCTATGTTCAATAACCAGATCAATCAGGATCTGTTTAAACAGACCTTTATTAATGCGGCTGTACGTTTGCTAATATAAGCATCATAAGCTACATATATAAGCAGTTATGTGTTATTTATTCATGTTATGTTCAAAGACGGATGCAGTGGGTGGTGCTGTTCCCTCACAGCAAGAAGGTTCTGGGTTTAATACCTTCATGTGCTGACTTTGCATGTTCTCTCAGGGTCTGCGTGGGTTCTATCCAGGTTGTCTGGCTTCCTCCCATCTCCAAACCCTGAAGCTTAGGTGAACCGGTCACACCAAATTGTTCACAAGAGAGAGTGGATGTGAGTCAGTCCTTTTGACGTTTAGAGCATCAAGAGCAAACAGACAAACGGACACCAGCAGACCTCGGGTCTCTTCAGCGGTTCGTGATATATTGCAACAGTTCTGATGCAGAAATGGATTATCAATGTAAATGATCCATTTCTGTCAGCCAGCAGCTCTGCAAGTCAAAAAATCCTCAAAAACCAACCAATCAAAGACCAGTAAGGGTTATTATTGAACCTCAGGAGGACACAAGTGTTCTGGAGAAGTTTTTGGCGTCAGGAGGATCTATGCAGATAGTGTGGACTGATTCCTGCAGCTCAGACTGACAATATCTGACCAGTCGCACAAATGTAAAAAGGTGGAGCCACCGAGTGAAGACGACACCTCACCTGGCGGCGAGGAGAGGAAGACCGCTGCGGATGTAGATGTAAACCTTTTTGAATCCCTCGGCGCTCACGTGGAAGAAAATGCGTGCGTTTCACGTGTTTTGTGTGTTATGTGTGTTTTTGTTTGTGTATGCACATGTGTGCGTGGATGTTCACACTTCCATCCACAATATTACAATACACCCCTCCTCAAACATTTTCCCCATCCTCCCCCCCATCCTGAGAACAAGCCCCCACAGGACATAAAGACGTTCTTGTTCCCAGCCTTGCTGCGTGCTTCTCTGCCCATTGTTCTGGATGACTGTTAATATCCTTGCAAATCTGCTTACTTTCAGATTCCATCGATACAAAGGGCGTCTATCAGCTGCTCATGCAGAGGAAGGATGTCAACAGAGGCTGCCAGTGTGTTTCTGACTCCGGGAGGTGCTGACAATGGCAGCAGTGTGCGGCAGTGTGGTGACTGATTGCTGTGAAGCTGTAGGATGGATGGAGGAACGCAAACAAAACTTCACAGGAAGTGAAGGGATTCAGCTGATGGGATTCAGGGACGAGGAAGATGAGATGAGTGGATGTGTGTGTGTGTGTGTAATAAAGGTGTTACTCCTTTAACTCCTTTGAGTGTTTTACTACCTTTAACATCCATGTTTTGGTTTCATAGCCTACGGTTTTACATTTCATTCCACACCATCTCTCAGCTAACTTTTATAAATGAACCAAGTGGAAAAAGTTAGTAGTTAATTGGTAAACGTAATATAAATACAGTATTTTTTTCTAGACAAAAGAGCAAATCTAAACAGACAGAGGCCTTTATCATAGTATGTTTGTCGCCTGTTACCATACCGCTTATGAGACGACATAAGCAACTAGTTAGCATCTGTTAGCAGCAGCTTGTATGGACTTATGCTGAGCATAAGTGCAATGTTAACCATTATGTCAGCCTCAAATATGCTGCTGGGTTTAGTCAAATATAACTGACTGTTTCCAGTTTGTTAACGTTAATAAAGACTCCTCCCAGTCCACTACAGTTATTTATGGAGTTCCTCAAGGCTCAGTTCTTGGTCCAATATTTTTATCTTATACATGCTTCCTCTAGGTAATTTGATAAGGAAACACTCCATCAACTTCCATTGTTATGCTGATGATACGCAATTGTATCTATCGATAAAACCTGATGAAGTCAATCAGTATATCAAAGAGATTAAAGTTTAGATGATCAATAACTTTTTGCATTTAAATTCTGGTAAGACCGTTACGGATGTAGTGTCCATCTGAGACGTAATTGTCTCAGATGGCACCACTTTTGAGGCCAAAACCACTGTGAGGAATGTAGGTGTCATCTTTGATCAGGATCTGTCGTTTAACTCACACATAAAACAGGTGTCTAGAACGGTCTTTTACTATCTCTGAAACATTGCTAAAATCAGGCATATTTTAAAACGGAATGATGCAGAGAAATTAATCCATCCTTTCTTCACTTCCTGACTAGATTACTGTAAGTCTCTTTTTTCAGGCTGCCCCAAAAACTCACAAAAGACACTTCAACTAATCCAGAATACTGCTGCCCGTGTTCTGACCAGGACCAGTACCCAAGACCAGGTTCTGACCAGGACCAGTACCAGAGATATATTTCTCCTGTGTTGGCTTCTCTGCACTGACTCCCAGTGAAAGCTAGGATAGATTCTAAAATACTCTTCCTCACTTATAAAGCCCTTCATGGCCAGGCACAGACCTTTCAGCTCCATATAATCCATCTAGAGCATTACACTCTCAACATACTGGCCTACTGGTGGTTCCCGGAATCTACAAATGTAGGACAGGGGCTGCAGCCTTTAGCTATCACGCCCCCCTGTTGTGGAACGACCTCTCTACCTCGGTTTGTAAGGCAGACACCCTCTCACTATTTAAGACTAGACTTAAAACATTTCTTTTTCAAAAATTTTACAATTAGGGCAGCTTAGGCTGCTAGGTTCTTTCCTTATAGACCTACATCAAGACACACTGAGGTCCTCTCTCCTCCGTCTTCTCTCTGACCCTCTCTGTTACTCCTCCTCCTCTCCGACTTCTCTCTCTCTCCTAGTCTCCTATCACACCCTACTAACTCAACTTCTTCCCTGGAGTCTCTGTGCTCTATGTCCTCACATGTTTTCTCATGTTCACCCCTCATCCATCCATCCGCTGTGAACCTGCTGCCTTTCTTCCTCCATGCCACCATACAGTCATCCATGCAGCTCTAATTGTGCTTTGTTTAACCAACTACATGATGGGGAACATATATTGAAGACAACAACCCAGGAGTTGGTGAACGCAGCTTGACTTTCCCGCCCCCACTTCACCGCCTGCATCAAATCTCCTAACTATAACCATAAAGACACTGACTCTATCTGGCCTATCTGCCATTCTCCCTGTCTCTCTCTTTCTCTTACCCTGTTATTATCTTCATTGTATTTCTTTTCCACCCAATCGATCAAGGCGGATGGCCACCCAAAGAGTCTGGGTCCTGCCTGGAGTTTCTTCCTCAATGAAGGAGTTTTTCCCCACCACTGTCGCTTATGCTTGTTCTGGGGGGTTCAGTTGGGTTTTTCTGTCTGTTGAAGCGCTTTGAAATGTCTGTTGCCGTGATTATAGCACTTTACAAATAAAATTTGATTGATTGAGTTCAAATGAAACTACAACGCTGGAGAGGTCACTAGAACTGAAGAAGCCTCTTGGATGAGGCTTCTTCAGTTTCTTGAAAAGTCTTCAAGAAACTTTCTTAAAGTCCAGTGGATTTATTTAAACAGCTTTGGATGACTGGATTGGTCTGATTCACAAGTAAAAAGGCTCACTGGTAGCAGGACATGGTACCAGTATGAAAGACTTGGGTTGACCCTAACCTTCCAGAGGTCCATTCATCACTTCATGAGACACATGGCAATTAAGCGTTTCATTCTTGGGTTCAGAACACCAAAGACCTGACTACTAGTTTTCATGGGCATTTTAAAAAGTCTCCAACTTTTGATACCCCTAAACATACCGGCAATGATGCTGGTTAATAGTTCTGGTTAAGGTTAGTTCATTGTTAGTGTGGTTTGATATTAGTTCTCAGTTCTGATTAATGCTAGTTAACATTTAGGTGGTTCAATGTTAGTTGTCATTAAGGTTAATGACTGATTTTTGTGTCTCACCCTCAGTAGCCACATTCTTCATTCTGCTGATGAAGATCCTGTTGGAGACGTCACTCCTGAGATCGCAGAGTATTTTTTCATTTCCCTCTTCATCTTCATCTTCATCTTCATCTTCATCTTCATCTTCATCTTCATCTTCATCATTCCTCCCAAAACTTCTGACAAATCTTGGTGATCTAACAGTTGTGTGAACATGTACAGTATGTTGCCTCTGCTGCAGTGATGGGTGAGTCATACCTGATGATGCTTTAATCCCTTCACCCTGTCCCCAGTAGATGTGCTGGAAATGTTTCCTCTGTCATCCTGCTGTTGGATCCTGTCCTCCATTTCTGGCAGGTGACAGAGCCTAAAGCTTGTTTTAGACCTGAGCTGTCTGAGCGCAGCCTCACTATGTTCTTCTAAGAAGACCTCCGATCTCGGAGGCATCACAGCAAGAAGGTCTGTGGTTCGATTCCACCTAGGGCTTTTCTTTGTTGAGTTTGGATGTTCTCCCAGTGTTTCCCTAGATTTTCTCATGGTTCTCCGGCTTTTTCCCGCTACCATAGACATGCAGCTTAGGTGAAATGGTCTCTTTAAGTTGTCTGTACATATGACTGTCAGAGAGTGGGTGTTTGTCTTTCTGTGTAGCTGTGAGATGAACCGGTTTCTTGTCTAGAATGTACTCTCACCTGTAGTCAGCTGGGAAAGACTCCAGCATAACCCTTGACCCTGAACCTGATAAGCGCTGAAGACCAGATGATTCCAAGAAAACGACTGGCTGACTGAATGACTGAATGAATGAATGAACGAATGACTACATGCTCGAAAATGATACCAACCAGTAGAGGGCAGTAGTATGCCACAGTCACATCTAGTCTGCCTTATCTAGAGAAGAAGAACTGCTACTGCATGTTGAACAATAATCTCTAACAACCACACATCCAAGCAGCCGATAATATACAAGCTAATATCTCCATGATGTCAAAGTTTTTGCTGCCCCTTTTCATGTTTCCAGGAATGAGTGCAGTGCTGGAAGCAGATGTGCTAACACTAGCTACAGCGTCTGCAGAAGTTATCAAGTTGACCCAGGTGTCCTCACGTTAAGGTGCAGTTTCTTGTCATGTGCAGCAAATGAGTGCCTGGCTTGAAGGTACTCTGAACCAGCAACTATTGAACTCTGAACTCTGAAGGTACTCTGAACCAGCAGTGTAATCAGGTGGTGTCAGTACTCAAAAGACCCAATATGATTTGGGTAATATCCTTGAAAGTATCGGTACTCAACTCTAGTCATCACTATGATGTCATATAATTCCAAACACATTAGGTTACCTCAGCCAGGACTGATAAACATTAGCATAGCGCATGTTTCATTAGTGATGTCACCTCACAGTCATTTATTTTCAGTCTCTCCTGATTTCGTTGGTGGTTGCTGGGGGACAAAGCTGTCTGAGGCTCTAAATCTCAGCGATTATTCCCAGTAGGAACTCTGATTCTTTTGTTCTGATGAAGTATGCTGTGGACGGTTTGCAGGGTAGAGTGACCTGGCACTGCTGCTTAGAACAATGGATCCATCCAGTGGGCTCTCATTTTGTGTAATGAGGGAAGTTCTCCCCAGTGATGAACCCTCATCAGTTTAATTTTAGACACAGTCTGTGCCCTCTGCCCCACCCCCTGACGAGTTCCTGTGGTTAATGAAAACCAACAGAGTGTTTAGCTGCTCCAGACAAGATCCCCATCATCTCTCAGCCAAATCGACTACCGGCCCACCCCCTGTGCTCTCACCCCAACTGTCCCCTCTGCCTCTCTATCTCTACTTTGCTTTGTTTACAATGCCCCCCCCAAGAAAAAAAAAACCCTGAACATCAGCCAAAATGTCATTGCTCTCTACCTCTATATCCTCTAGGCTTCTTCCACACAATTTCCCCACCATTTCAAAGCCTTCATTCACTTATTCTCCATTTTCTCACCCGTCCTCTTCCTCCCGTACCCAACAAAATTCTTCTCCAACTAAAGACACAATTTGCCCCAGAATTTGTGCCCCTCAAACAGCAGATCTCTTGGTGTCTGCCAACTTTTGTCCTAATGCCTGCCTTCACGTGTCAATTTCTGGTGGTGTTTTTCTCTGTTTTCCTCTTCATTCATCATCTCTACCTCCTCATCTCATTGCTTTGTCATTCTTCTATCTTTTCTGCTCTTCAGTTTCATTGGTTCGGCCCATTTCCCCCAGTAACCCAGTGTGGGGAGACTGCCCAGTCCCTCTGAATGCAGCCTGGGAGACATAAAGCCCTGCCAGCTTCCGATGTCATTACTGGAACACAACACGGTCAGACAGGCAGACGCAAACACACACACCTACAGGCCACAATCCTGAATACTCTTAGAAAAGCACGCACATAATCCCATACATGCATGTAGAGAGAGGAAAAGAGGGACTCACCAACAGTAGTCTCACTTCATAGAAGCACCACATATGGGACATCTAATGTTTGCTAACCTTCAAATCCTTATTTTAGGTGGAAAACATGAACATTGTGACGGGCTGGAAAACACATTAAACTGAAATAAGTTTTAGGAGTTCATGTTGAGTACAAAGTCAGTTTATTTGTAGTTAAATTGCAACACAGTGTTGTCCAAACTGTGAAAAAAAAAAAAAAAACCCACGATAAAAAACAAATGAAATGAAACTTTAATAAAATCAGGGACAAAAGATGTTTTCATCACTGGTAGAGATTTTAATGAACATGATGAAGAGAGAAAGGCAATAATCAATTGTTTTGTGAATGTGCGTTCTGGTGATGTCACCACGATGACGTCACCTTACTGTAATTACTTGGCGCCAGCTTAATTATCGCCAACGGATTGTTGGACTCTGAAAAGCTCCCCCACATCTGGAATCATGTAGTTTATAATTTTTAAATAAAACAGATTTTTAGTGATGAGAGTCTGGATTTGTTGGTCATAAAACTTCACGGGAACAATGAATTTGCATGATCTCAGCTACCTGTAGGGGGCAGTGTCACATTTCTGCCCCCTCTGTTGTCTTGCTGGGAAAAAATACACATCTTTCTTATAGACATTGACTGAAATTATTATTCATTCAGAAGACACATTATGAGTTGTTCAGGCTTCAATATTTTTATTTTTGGTTGAACTTTTAATTCCCACAATATAAAGAACTATTTGATATGAGCAGAAATAATACTTGAGAATTGTATATTTATTCCATTTTGTCTATATAAGTAATCAAAATTCACACATATATACATTCATATATACATATACACATACACTGTACACTTATGCATTCTTATAAACACACACCTCCCCATACATACATACAATGCGCCCTCGTTCTTTGCGGTTAATGCGTTCCAGGAACTACACGCTATTAACGAATTCCGCGATAGAACTACAAACTATTTATCTTATTATTTACGGCAATTTAAACGTACATGAACCCGGATGTCGTCAGCCACTAGAATGTGCGAAAATAGAATCACGTGACTGCCGACCAAAAATCCGCGATGAGGTGAAGTTGCAAGTGTTGATGCGCGAATGCGCAAGCACGCGCTTGTATACCCATATAATAGATATCTAATATATGCATACACCTTCATATACAATATGCACACACACAAACCCACAGATATACAAGCAGAAAACGAATAACCGACTGAAGGAATGAACGAACGAACGAACGAACAAACAAAGAAATAAAGACAGTAGCAACAGACACGTCATGTCCTTGCTGGAGCTATCACCAACATCGTTCAGGATGTAAAAAGTCATTATCTCTGCCAGCATTAATGATTCTTGCTTCTATATTTCATGTAACTCTTTGTACCTTCACCCCTTCTCATCCTCTTTTGTTCTCACACAGTGAAAAGTCTCCACAGACGCATCATGCTTGGGTTGATGTGATTAGTTTCAAGGCTTATAGGATATAGATAAAGGGATCCAGACAGAAGCCTTCTGTTGGCTTTTCCCACTGACAGCTGAATAGGTGTTCTCACATGGCTTTTAGAGTGGCCCACATTTCCTCTGCCGTGACAGACACAGAGCCTAAAACAGGATCATACCTAATCAGTAATTACAGACCAATTTCCATTTCTCAGTACAACACTGGATAAAGTTGCACACTGACGACTACCTGAATATCTTCTCGCTCATAAAATTTATGAAACATATCAAGTTCCAGAACCAATCAGCACTGAAATCACTCGGACCTTAAAAT
Source organism: Antennarius maculatus (assembly GCA_013358685.1). Lineage (NCBI taxonomy): Eukaryota > Metazoa > Chordata > Actinopteri > Lophiiformes > Antennariidae > Antennarius > Antennarius maculatus. The sequence goes on along the minus strand of CM023613.1, from coordinate 2,505,131 downwards.
CAAATCACAAAGATCCTCAATGTTAGTATTTCTTGATCTCATCCCAAACCTAAAAGTTAATTCAGTTGGTAGGCAGGGGGCCTATAAGCACGCAGATGAGAGGTAGAGCGGCAGGCAGCTCCATCATGGTGCGCCCTATAATTAAAATCTTAGAAATGGGACGGTGCCTTGCTCATCGGCACTTCAGCAGTGCTTGGCAGGTGAACTGACAGTTTACACGGAGTTCATTTTACTTCAAGAAAGTAGTGCATTCCTGGGATGCGCTTCAAGAATCATTTGTGTATTCCAACATGATGTTTGTACATCCCAAAATTAATAACAGAATATACGGTAGAAGCGTATGCAAGGATTGAGTATTGCCAATAGTACGATATAAAAACTACAGAAACTGTTAATTTTGATGGCTTTTTTAATAACGACATCATAACTTTTTAAGTAAAGAAAAAAAAGTAAAATTATGTATATTAGTTTAATCAAAATGTTAAAGCCTGGTAGTTATTCTTTAAAAAAGAGTTTTATATTTTTATATTTACATTCTATTTATATTGTATTATATTTTATATTTATATTTTTATAGTTGTTTTTTTTTTTCTCGCTTGCGCGAGATCAAAATATAATGGCGAATTCCGGGTTCGGAATTCAAGTGGAGAAATGAAAAAAATGTGAATATTTTTGTTGAATGGAAGCGCATGTAAAGCTTGCGTCCCAGAGACGCACGCTGTCTGATGATCGTGCGTTCCTGTCAAACAAAGACGCATGCAAACGAGAACACTGTTACACTAAAAGATTTTTGAACCGACCATCTTCTGGTCGCCAGTCCAAGACCTAGTGGACTGAGCTACTGCCACCCCATCAGGATTCCACCAGATGTTCCCGACAGACCCTCAAAACAGGTTTGGGCCGATCGAGTCTGTCTGGACCCTTGGTCTGCCAGCAGATGCAGCTCACCACCAGGTGGTGATTGGTTGAATTCTCTGCCCATCTTCACCTGAGTGTCCAAGACATGGGGCCAGGGGTCTGATGCTGTAACGACAAAGGTGGTCATGTGCACATATTGATATCACTGTGCTGAAACAAGCTATTTTTTATGGACAAACTGTGACAAGCACACAAGTCTAATAACAGAACACCACTCAAGTTCAGATCGTTGAGGCCGTTCATCCCAATCAGTCATCTCCAGGTCTCACTGTCATTGCCCACGTGACCACTGAAGTCCCCCAGAAGACCAACAGAGTCCTCAGTCAGAATACTAGCCAGTACCGCTCCCAGGGACTCCACTAAGACTCTACACTGCCGTTTGACTCGTAGGCTGACATAACATACAGACACTTGTCACCACACGGAAGGCGCATGGACCCGACCCTCTCATTCACTGGAGTAAACTTCAGCACACGGCGACTATGCTGTGGGGCTATAAGCAAGTCTACACCAGTCCGCCACCTCTCACTGCGGGCAAAACCAGAGAAGCGGGGAGACCAGCCTCTCTCAAGGGGTTGGGTTCCACAGCCCAAGTTGCATGGAGGTGAGCCCGACTATATCTAGTGTACATCTGAACCTATCTCATAAGCTCCCCCCGCCAGTGAGGTGACATTTCATGTCCCAAGACCCAGTGTCCAGGGATTTGGTCGTTGAGCACCCCTGATCTTAACTGCCTCCCAATCCGCACTGCACCTGTCCCCTACAATTCCCTTGGCAGATGATGGGTCCATTGAAGGTTGGGCCCAGGTAATCCTTTCAAGCTAAGACCGGTCACCAGGCTCTCGGATATGAGCCCCAACCCTCGGCCTGGCTCTGGGGTGGTGCCTCAGCTGTGTCAAACTGGGCAACGTCCTTGACTTTAATGATCTTAATGTACTCACAGGGGTATTTGAACTGCTCTTAGTCTGGCCCGTCACCCAGGACCTGTTTGTGCCCCAAACAACATAGCTTCAAGGGTAATTCCTCCACACAATCAGGTGGTATTTCAAAAGGGACATGAACTAGGTTTAAATCATTATGAAGACAACAACAACAATAATAATAATAACTTGAATTTGTAAAGTGCCTTTTAAAGTGACCCAGACCACTTTGTACTATAGGATAAATCCTAGCATAGCACTATTTGATATTTCATAGATTTGTATGTGAAATATCTCTGCTAGACAATAAAGGTATTATTTAAATTTTGGTTAATGTACGCTGGGAAAATCCCAGACCTTTGCACATGCAGTATTACCACATTCCAAACAAAGAGGTTGAAGAGATATGAAGACTAAACATTCCACTATCTACGGATGCATGACGGTCACCAGGTCACACATGAACTGAAGATGCTGAGGTGCTGAGGTAAAGGGGGCATGTCACAGCACAGCAGGTTAGACCTTAATTATAGAGACTGGAGTTTTAACACTTTCACATACATACAGAACACTAACAATTTGTCAGCTTGTCCATCTCTTCTAGACAAAGGAGGAGTTTGTTTCCAATGCAAATGAAACTGATTGCTTTAAAGTCACTACATCACATCAATAGAAGCAAAAAGCTCCTGTTCCACAGCCTGTTAGTCTATGAAGGACACCCCTCACCTCCTTAGGCTGCAGTAACCATCTTTCCTGACAGACAGGCAAAATAAAATCCATAGTTAATGAGTGAATTATAGGAGTAAGATCTGATCATAATCAGATAGAAACACATTGATTAGCTCAGAAGCTAGTAGAAAGTCTCTGGTCTGATGACACCAGTTTAAGGAACACAAACAGACATGGAACAAGTTCTGATTGGTTGATTTATTTGGAACATTGCCCACCAAACCAGCGAGTTGGGCTTCTGACCTGTTTAAATGATGATAATAATAATAATAATAATAATAATAATAATAATAATAATAATAATAATAATAATAATAATAATAATAATAATAACAACAACAAAAACATGACATACTGATGTTTCATCAACCTTTAACCCTTACAGCCCTATGATCACTCAGGCATGATCAGACCACATGATGTTTTTAAACCATTCTTAACAAATAAAGTCTGACATATGGATTGCTGTGCGCATGTTTATGTGACAGTATAGATGTGAAACTGTCTCCCTGTTTTTATTTGGAGCCGATTGACCCCAGAAAACCAGAGATATGATCGTTTACATTTGACCTAAGACAAGCAGTTCAAACGGCTCCTTATCGTTTCTGTCCATGTAGTCGCCATTGTACAAGCAGCGATGCGTGTATTCACGTGATGTAGACATGTTTCGTGATTTGTGCATTATGTCACACGATGCATACATGATTGGTGCATTTTGTCATGTGACGCAAACGTCTATGTAACGCAAACAACGATGCGCACGATTTAAGCATTTTTATGCGCGAATCGTGCGCATCGTCTTATTTTTGAAAAACTCCTTTGAAGAGTGGCACAAGTGACACAAACTGTATATAATTATGTTAGTAGCCTATGGCAAACTTTTTTTGAGTTCAAAATCATATTGATGAGCATGTTTTTGGTTTTTATGTGCAATAAAATATAATTTGTTCCATTTTCTAATTTGACTATGTGTGTCTATTTTGGGCCAAAAACCTCCTTTGAAGAGTGGCACAAGAGACACAAACTGTATATAATTATGATAGAAGCCTACTTGGACCTATTTGGAGTTCAAAATCAATTCGATGAGCATGTTTTTGGTTTTTATGTGCAATAAAATACAATTTTTTCATTTCCGCATTTGACTGTTTGTGTCTATTTTGCCCCAATATGTCAATATTATAAGTTAGAAGGAAATAAAAACTATCTCTTCATATAGCTGAAGTTGTGCTGAAGGTAAACATACCAAGCATGGGTATGTTAAATCATTTGTGGTAATAGAGACAAATATCAAATGTACCAAAAAACGACCAAAATAGGTTAATTCATAAGGGTTAATATAAACGTTAAAAAGGCTCAGCTTTAAACAGAACATTAAAAAAAGTTCTTCACTGTGATTGGACGGGGTCTCTGGTACCTGGGCTGGTTCTTAGAACACACACCAGCAAAGACAGAGGACTCTGACTACATGGAGCAACTGGACCAGACTGGCTGAGGATGAGAGAGAGGTGGGAGGAGAGCGGGTCGTAATGTTTGGGGTGGTGGCATTGGTGGAGTTGAGTCGAGCTTGTCTGGTGTATTGTAGTCGCGCTGTGATTGGCTGAACTGCCTGGCCTGCATACCTGATACTGGGCTCTGCTATAATTGCCTGTTTCCTGTAGCTAGGCCCGGAACAACGCTCCTTTCTGCTTTTATCTCGCTCTGCTCTGATCAGGTTGCTAAAAGAAAAACGCCACCAGCTCTCCTCATCTTTACCCCTCACAGGCCTCTTCTCTTTTTTCTTTTTTTGCTGCTGCTCTCCAGATTTAACAACAACTTTTTCACCTCAGGAAAAAACATGTTTGGGAGATGACAAAATAAGGATGAAGGAAATGCTGCAGTAGACCTGATACCTAAAGCTAAACCAAAAAATATAATAACCGGCGTTGGAGATAGTCCTTTGCTAATGTAGCCACAAGAGGACACAAGTCAGTGTCTTATTGTGCCGGTTCCAAGCCCGGATAAATACAGAGGGTTGCGTCAGGAAGGGCATAGAGCGTAAAACTTTTGCCAAATCAAACATGCGAATCAAATCTATGACGTCCATACCGGATCGGTCGAGGCCCTGGTTAACAACGACCGCCATTGGTGCTGTTAACCTACAGGGTGCCGGTGGAAATTGGACTACTGTTGGTCGAAGAAGGAGAGGAGGAAATCAATCAATCAATCAACTTTTATTTATATAGCGCTTAATCACATCTGAAGACATTTCAAAGCACTTTACAGATAGAAAGCCAACAATGCCCTCCAGAGCAAGCATAAGCAACGGTGGTGGGGAAAAACTCCCTCATTGAGGAAGAAACTCCGGGCAGGACCCAGGCTCTGTGGAAAGTGTGTTCATAGGAAGAGAGAGAACTTTGCTGCTCCCATGAGCTCCTCCTGTTGTAATAGGAGTTTCATGCAGGTGGTGTCCAAGTTTTTTAAAATTTAATCAACATCTAACATCCTTATCATATCATCAATAGAAAAGCATTCAAAAGATCAACATACAACTGAACTCCCTCCTGACTCAAGAGAATCCCACCTCTGGCATCATCACTATGTCGGTCGGTGTGAATGGAACAAACAGAATAAATCCTCCTCCTGCATTCAGACCCAACAAAACAACCAAATCTGAAAGGAAAAAAAGAAAAGCCGTAAAGATGTGGTTTGTGATCAGAAGGTTAGCCTGGGAATGCTAGCCACCCTCCAACTCTGCTTTCACACCTTTAGCACATGGGAGGTGTTGTTGAGGAAGACGTATGTGTGAAGGTGTGTGAAGCAAAAAGCAGAGCTGTGGTTCCACTGGCGCTCTAGCTGGAATATTTCCTGCCTCATCTGCTGCTTGTCCTACATTGTCCTGCCTCGTCCCCGTGTCGGAGCAGAGCCCCGGCGATGCAAGGCCAGGTGTTGCTGTGCGGATTCTCAATGTCACTGCGCACAGTGGGAAGACAAAGAGAGCTTTGAGGAGGCAAGCATGGAGCAGGGAGAAGCACAGTATACTCTTACAGACCGGCCAGTGTTTGTGCCAAGTCCTCCCTTCAAACACACAACAGACACTGTGTTCAGTTTCTCCCCACTCCCAGCTTTGTCCTGTCTGGCTCTCTTTCTCTCCCTCACATTCCCTTTACGTCCTCTTCTTTTTTGTGTGTGTTTTGAGCAGGTTGGTTTGCATTGGAATCGGCATCCAGGGCGCAGATGAGAGACCCAGATAGCAAAAGGGTCTAAGAACAGACCCGGTATCCGAGACAGGGTGAGGCGCAGCGTTTGAAACAAACTCGCTCTTCAGGCTGCGAATAAATGCCACTTTATTTTTAGGGAGGATGACCTCTCTCTCTCGTCTTGGCCTCCAGATGGGAGTCATATTTTCTTTGCTTTTTTGTCCCTTCAGCGTCGGATCCTGTAACATTCAGCGCAGCAAGTGAAAGAATCAAATGTTTGCTGGTAGCCTGGAGGAGACATCAGACACCTGGAAACTCTGCCCACAGCAAAAAAAACCAAACAAACAGGCATTTTAGGAAAAGCGCTAAAAGCACGAGGAAGCTTTCTGTTGCCATGGTTACCGATTCTTTCAGCATTCTGGGGCTTTTCTACGGCACATTTAATCAGTTCAGTTAGTCTGATAGTTAAGAATAAAATGAATAGACGCTTCATTAAGATGAAGAAATATTAATAAATCAGCATCATGAAACAAGCTAAATGGAGAATGAAGTTAATGAAAGACATCTGAGGTACAGACCTGGAAATTAAATGCACCTTATACAAAGTGTGTGCTCGAGTGGAGGAACAATTTCCCTACGGGTATTAATAAAGTTCATTACATTTAAATTTATCCAAAACTCTTTCTGAAACATCTCAACAGTTTAGCAGGAGGAGAAACAGATTCTACAGATGGGAATATTCTGGATCTGTAGGTGGACAGACTCTGAATCTACAAGTATTCAGATTCTGGGTCTGCAGGTTCTGGTTCTACTGGGAAAATTCTTGATCGGCCACAGATTCTGGACCTACGTGTGGGTAGATTCCGGATCTATTGGTGGACAGAATGTGATGTGATTGTTTGCATGATTTCCCAGTTGTCTAGAATTTGTGTATCAGAGGTCAGAATGCGATGAAGCTCCTTTATGGCTTTGGATCTGATTCCTGTTGAAACTATAGAGGTAATAAAAGAAGGGAACGCTGCTACAGATCTTCAGATCATAGAGGAGATTCCTAGAGACCAAAAGAGGGCTGTGGTTCCAATGAAGCTGTGTGGTGAAGCTACAACACCTACAAATCTCATACAGATGATAACGTCACAAATTTGTTCAGATTTTCCAGATCCTCCTCCCATATGTATAAATTCACTAATCAGTTTAATAAAATACGGAATAATTAAAACCTTCTCATTTGGATAATTCTGAAATGACTTTACAGATGATTGCCCCTCAATTTTACCTAAATAATAACCCTTCACAGCACTTAACTTTGATAAAAGCTGAAAGTATTGAAGAAAACAATGCCTCAGCACCATTACTAAATGTACATTTGAATGAGTCCTTGTTGTCTCCGTACTTTAAATTTCTTTTCCAGGTTCAGCCGTCGATGAAAAGGGAGATTGATCCCTTATCTTATCTTATATTACTCAAACTGGCAAATCCGTCACTCTCTCTCTCTCTCTCTCTCCGTCTCTTTTACTTGACCTATCTCTTTCCCCAATGTATTTCTCTTTCCCAACCAACAGGTCAAGGCGGATGACCGCCCTCCAGAGCCTGGGTCCTGCCCGGAGTTTCTTCCTCAATGAGGGAGTTTTTCCCCGCCACCGTTGCTTATGCTTGCTCTGGAGAGCATTGTTGGCTTTCTATCTGTAAAGCGCTTTGAAATGTCTTCAGATATGATTTAGCGCTATATAAATAAAAATTGATTGATTGATTGATTGATTGATTGATTGATTGATTTATTGATTGATTGATTGATTGATTGATTGATTGATTGATTGATTGATTATCTGTGGCTCTTCTCCGTCTTTTCCCTGTCAGAGTTTTTATGGAATTTCTCTTCACCCAGTTTAAGGGTCTAATGCACGTGTGTCAGACTCAAGTCCCGGGGGCCAAATGTGGCCCTCCACATCATTTTGTGTGGCCCATGACGGCATAAAAGGTCTAAAAATAAATAGGTCAAAAGTGTGCTTTTGACCAAGAACTATATTTCCCACAATAAAGTAGTTCAGCCCATTTTAACTCTGACAAAAACATTTTGAACAAAGTTAATGTCCTAACTTGTGTTTGATGTTATTTTTCTTTATTCATTGATAGTTTGATCCTTGATTGATGGAGTTCTGTGGGTTTAATAACCTGACAAATTAAGAGGATTTATGTTAGAACAGAGAAAAAAAAATTTTTTTTATCCGCAACTGTATTGTTTGAAACTTGAATAAGTAATATTTTCAGAGCTATTTAACATTAATGAGTAGTTACATTTATTTTACATTACATTGAGTTACATTGAGTTACATTTACTAGTTACATCTGGCCCTTTAAGGACAGACATTATGCTGATGTGGCCCTCAGTGGAAATTTGTTTGACACCCCTGGTTTCATGGTACGGCTTGTTAACCCATCCAGAAGCAAATAATTTATGAATTTGAGCTATAGCAGATAAATTTAATTGATTGATTGATTGATTGATTGATTGATTGATTGATTGATTGATTGATTGATTGATTGATTGATTGATTGATTGATTGAAGATGCCTGAATCCCTGAATACAGTGAAACAAAGAATGACGAAGCCTACTGCGATCTGATAGTAGAGTGCTACGGTAAAAACTGCTTTATGAGGTGATGAAATCTGCTAAATCTTTTGTGTCTGCGTTGAGCACCGGTTGGCAGAGTGTCAGGGCATCCTGGGTGGCACCGTCATGGGGGAGGGGCACACCTGTAGGGGCTTGTTCACCGCTCGGTTTGTTCTGTCTTTGTCCTCTTTGAGAATTCCATTCACATCAATTTGATTAATGTTAAATGCACACAAAAGCAGACAGCAAGTGTCGCCTTGTATAAACGCACACACACACACACACACACACACACACACACACACACACACACACACACACACACACACACACACACACACACACACACACCTAACATGTGTGTGCTTGTGCTGTATGTCATCTGCCATGGGACGATGCACGTGTGGTAAAGTGGGTGTCAGAGTGTGTGTCGAAGATAATTAACCTTCCACAGAAGCGTGTCATTCCTCTATTGTGTGTCAGAGGGGCCGGCGGGGGTCCCGAGGAGGAGCGGAAATGCTGATTTAATCTGGCATTAGGGCCATGGCTGCGCTTTCCCTTTTGATTAGCCCAGCATCCTCCTCCAGTGTTCAGAGGCCGCGTTTAGAAATACCTCCCAAATGTTCCTGTCCTATCACCTTCACGCAAGCTTTAGACCTATGGATGCACGAATACACACCCACAATCATCCACAACTTGTTACACACACCACCAAGTAACTCTACCAGATAGACCACAGACCGGCTCAGCGCTCGGTGGCCTTTTCCAGAGGAATTCTTAGGGTGCTTTTTTTTCTTGTAGATATTCCATGCCGCTTTGTGCCCTCAGATTTCACGCTGCAACATTAACACGAGCTGACACACCGGATTAAAGGCAGACAGCTGGAATGCCCGGGCCCTTTGTGTGGTGTGGACCTCAGCCAAGAGCCTTTACTCTGAGGCCAAGAGAGATCTGGGAACGAGAGCCCTCCTTGGAAACAAACAGGAGGTTTGGCCAAGATGGCGTAACGTACCTGACAGAGTAAATCCTTCTCAGGCCTCACCTGGTGGGGCGTAGGGCCATGAAGAAGAAGAAGAAGAAGAAGAAGAAGAAGAAGAAGAAGAAGAAGAAGAAGAAGAAGAAGATTTGAAGCAGAAGAAGATTTGGTTTTGATTTTTAAAATCATGTTTATTCATAAAATACAAGATAGTCACGTTGACACAAAATCCAAAAGAGATTCACACAAACAAGAACTCACATTTCAACGACAAGTAATATCATATGTAGGAACATAAGCAAAATATGCGTGAATTAAACCAACAACCAACTCCTCACTCAACACAGAACAAAAGACACCTTTGACCAGTGGTGGGCGGTCAGGGCCAGCAAGGCCTTCTCTGCTGGTCTAACATAACCAAAGATCATAATAATATTTATGATAAAAAAATTATATTTAATGCATTTTCCTTAAATAAATATGTTCAAATATGTGTAAAAAAATATAATTATATATTTGGATATGACACAGGCCAACACTGGGACAGTGTTCTATTTTTAGGTTAGAGAGGTTTTATCCAATCAGAATTCAGCTAGTTTGTGTTGCCAGGTTGAATGAAATCTGCCCAGGACTTTCAGAATCTAGAATGCAGGTCTCCCTGCACTGTGAGTGAACGGGAACATATAGTTAATAGACAGGTGCAATAGCCAATCAGATCACGAGTTGGTGTTGCTAAGGCTTTCTAGCTGGTCTCACGCTGACCTGTTATGTACGTGTCCTGTGATTGGATACTCACTCCGAGAAGGCGGCGCCATGCAGACGCACATTTGAAGAAAAGCTCTAGTGAGAGGAGGGTACCATCACTGAAGGAGCTAACCTGTTCTGGCTAACCTGTTCTAGCTAACCTGAGCTAGCTAACCTGTCCTAGCTAACCTGTTCTAGCTAACTTGAACTAGTTAAACTGTTCTAGCTAGTGGAGAGTACTTGAGGAAAGAAAGGAGAATGGATTTTGTGTTTAAATAAGCTGTTTGAAGAGTTCTTTCGGTGAGTACAAGCATTTCATTTATCTTACTTTTTCATATGTAATGGTCTTGTAATTTAATTTCATTGATATCAAATCAATTATAATTAAATAAAATGACAAATATACTAAAAATGAAAAAAATTCTTGCTCTTCTACAATGTGTGTAAATAATGTGGTGCACTTGTGCAGCTGTGTGATTGTAGTGGAGATACACAAAGAGACTTGTGTCCCTGCTGGAAAATAGCCTGTTTTACACCTGATAGAGATGATGCAACATGTAGTATTGTGTTAGTGTATATCTGTATTTCGTTTCTCCAGTCGGTTTTGTTCTGTGACGTAGTTGTGACGTCTGTAAAAGGTGTGGCCGCGGGTTCGTCTGTGCCAGTGACAATAAAAGGAGTGAGGCTGACGCCAGTTTTTGTCCCATTTGAGAGAAATTATAAACGTCTCAGTCCTGAATGCTACATTGGTGGCAGCGGTGGGAGCTGCTCACAGCATTATGGGATGTATTTATGCAAGTTTGACTAAGGATAGCATCACTGAAGGCCTGCATGGCCCACCACTGCCTTTGACACACCATAGGTTCGTAAAAGTGTCTAAATGATTCATAGCTCTGAAATAGTTAAAATCGATTATGATTCTTGTTTGACACATTCTTTTTAGAATGGTTTCTGCACTGCAGTCAGAAGAACCTTCAACCTTTTTCTTCCTGCTTGGATAAATCGCCATCTTTGCTTGGCCCAGAAGAAAGTTTAGAATCTACCAATCCTTTTTTTGATTCTTCATACGTTTCAAACCAATAATGTATATCTGTTTGTTAAAAACACGACCGAATAAGAGTTTTTGTCTAAAAACCGAAACAGATCGTCGAGTCTCTGACAGTCTAGGAAGCAGCAGAAAACAATTTCTCTGTGAGAACGGAACAGACAGACATATTTGGTTTCAAATTTGCAATAAAACTGTTGACGGCCACAGTGCCTTGTGAAATCCTCCAATGGAGATTTCCAACCTTTAGTGTTGGAGAAAGAAAAAGAGGAAAAAAAAAAGTGGAGGCCTGTCTCACCTGCTAACTGCTAGCTACCATCTAAACTGGTAAAGACAGAAAGGTTGAAACTGGTCCTCCTGAGGTCAGTGGTCATTGATTAAGAATCAATGTGTGTTATAGTGTCCCATATTCCTTAGTGTTCTATCTGCTGTTCTTTTAGGCTGTTTCAGCAGGAGGAGATTGAGTTGAACACAACTCAGGCTCCAGCAACCCCCGTAACCCACGAAAGTGGAAAGCAGTTCAAAAAATGAATGAATATTTGATTTATTTCTATTGTTTGTTTATCAGGCTGTTCAAGCTCCTCCATTAGGACTCTACAATTAGTTCAGAATGCAGCTGCCCGCATACTGACTAGAACTGGGAGGAGAGAGCACATCTCTCCTGTCCTGGCATCCTGACATTGGCTCCCAATAAAATCTAGAATAAAATTAAAAATTCTCATGATCGCATAGAAAGCTCTTCACTGTGAGGCTCTGTCTTACATTGAGGATCTCATTGAAGTGTATTACACTGCCAGGGCTCTTCGATCTGAGAATGCAGGATTTCTGGTAACCCGTCAGGTCTTTAAGGGTAGAACAGGAGGCAGAAGCCTTAGCGATCTGGTTCCTTTACTCTGGAACGATCTCCCGGCCTTGGTCCGGGGTGCAGACACCCTTAGCTTATTTAAGAGTAGACTAAAAACCATCCTGTTTGGTAAAACCTAACCTACTATTAAAAACAACAAAGATTCTGCTAGATAAGCTGGTATAGGCCTCGATTGCTGAGGGTATTTTCTCTGTCTCTCACGTTAAAGAGAGTTACACTAATTACTTTGGAGCTTCTGTTACTTCCCTTTCTTTGCTTTTCCTACTGATCTTAAATCAGACTTTTCGCTTGCAAGATACTGCTGCTGTCTTTGTGCTTCTGCTCAAACAGGTGGGGAACACGCATGGAAGACAGAAAATCCAAAGGCCTTTAAATCCTGCCCAGTCTTCAGCAACAACAGCACAATCTGGACTGCAAATTCTTTCTGGCCTATCTGCCAGTCTCTCTGTGTCTCTCTCTCTGTTCCTTGCCCTGTCTCAGTGCCCATTGTGCCCATCCAGAGTCTGGGTCCTACCCAGAGTTTCTTTCTCAATGAAGGAGTTTTTTCCCACCGCTGTCGCTTGCTCTGGAGGGTTCTGTTGGTTTCTCTGTATGTTAAAACACTTCAAAATGTCTGATGATGTGATTAAGTACTATACAGTGCGCCCTCGGGCATTCGCACATCAACACTCACAACTTCACCTCATCGCAGATTTTTGGTAGGTCGTCACGTGATACCGTACGCGCATTCTATTGGCTTCCGGAAGTGCGTTACGTTCTGTGAGTCTTGGAACGCAACGCACTTCCATAAGACACAAAAGTGCTTTAAACAGTCGAGTGTGGGAAAAGGTAATACAGGTAGGAGTTGGTTTAGTATCAGTATGAGGAGGGTTCATAAACGTTTAAATTACCTTAAAAATTACGTAAATAGTTTGTCGCTAAATAGCAAATTCAGTATTCGTGTGTGGCTCCTGGAACGCATTAACGGCAAGTAACGGTTATGTATAACGATATAAATACAGGTTGATTACTTAATAAATAAACATTACTGTTTATTAATTTAATTTGACTTTACTTTTTGTTGCCAGTAAATAATATTTATGTGATAATTAATCAGACAGAATGGCTTTGGTAAGTTACACTCTTCAGGTAGACTGAGATCAGAGTATATGTTCTGAGCAGCAGCAAGATACAGTATATAGTCCTCCTTGGAGTACAGGCTCTTGTGGTGGTGGCGGCTGATGACCCTGTGAATCCTAATTGGGCGGTCCTGGTGAGTTGTACTCACTGTGCTATTGGACGGATGTAATCAGCTGATGAAAATCTGATCTCAGCACAAATCTGGACCATGTTCTGCATGATATATTGTCAGGAGAACAAATTTAACACAAATATATGACATTGTCTTTGGTTTTAGATTTTATTCAAGTCATTTGCGATCATAAAAGTGTAAAAATGCTGTATGTGTCCCTGTTACTTCCTGTCAGGACTTGCTTTCTGTCTATGTTAATCCATCGCACACGAGTAGAGATGACTGGATCAAACGTCAGGTTATTGTTTACCTGTCTTTTGTGAGTCGATCCCCAAGTGAAGGCAACTCCACTGGGACTCAGTCATTTTGATTCTAATTGGAGATTTAATACTGCTTTGACTTGGTACACAGTGGCTGCCAGAACCAGCAGCACTGGAGGGAGTGACGGACCCTTTTAGTGCTTATAAAATAGTTGAACATTATCTTCATTGTTTGATTCCAACTGGATTTAATGCAGCCTGAGATTCGCCCAACAGGTAGGGAGTAAACTGAAAGGTGAGAGAAAAAGAGACTTTAAAAAGAAGTGGAGTGAGTTACTAGGTAGTCCAGTTTTGCCTCATTATGGCGAGGCAAGTGTTTTTTTGGCTGGCCAGTTTGCAATTAATTTTCACCCTGTTAATTGCCTTCAGATATCATCTGCTCATTGCACTCAGCAATCTCTCTCTCTCTCTCTCTCTCTCTCTCTCTCTCTCTCTCTCTCTCTCTCTCTCCCTCTCTCTCTCTCTCTCTCTCTCTCTCTCTCGTTTTGCAGTGATGTCATGAAAAGATATGTCATGTGTGGAACTGATGTAATGCTCCTTCTGCTCCAAAGCTCAAAACTCTAACCCTAATCCTAAACCTAACTCTAACCCTAACCCTAACCCCAACCATAACCCTAATCCTAACTCTAACTCTAACCCTAGTACTTCAACTTCATTTACAGCTTCGATTTTATCTTCAAGTCATTCTTTACCTTCAGCTTCAGCTCCCTCTCCATGTTCAGCACCAGTTCAAACTCCAGCTGATATGGTGATGCTCCTCCAGGATGACAGGATCTTTGCTCAATAATGACCTCAGTTTAAGGCAGTAATCTTATTCCATATTAACTTCAACTTCAGCTCCAGCTTCAGCTTCAGCTCCATCTACAGCTCCAGCTCAAATAGCTTAAGCTCCATCTTAAGCTCCAGCTTTTAGCTCTCGTTTCAGTTTCAGGTTCAACTCCAGCTTCAGATTCAGCTCCAGCTCCAGCTTCATCTTAAACTTCAGCTTAAACTTCATCTTAAACTACAGCTTCAGGTCTGGCTTCAGTTTCAGCTAAATTTCTGTTTCAATTCCATCTTAAACTCCAGCTTCAGGGTTTCGCTTCAGCTCTAGCTCAAGCTTCAATTTTATCTCAGCAGAGCAACAGGGAAACAGTAAAAGGGTCGCAGAAACACAAATAAGTGGATAATAGATAGATAAAACATTGATACATAAAGCAGAGAGCTGAAAACCAAATGCATAAATGACAAGATTGAAGAAAAAGTATTTATTTTCATTGTGAAGGAGCCAAAGTGAGGAGGATCTTCTTCTTTTCCTTTCAGCTTTTCCCTTCAGGGGTCGCCACAGTGAATCAATTGCCTCCATCTAACCCTGTCTTCTGCATCCTCTTCTCTCACACAACTACCTTCATGTCCTCTTTCACTACATCCATAAACCTCCTCTTTGGTCTTCCTCTAGGCCTCCGGCCTGGCAGTTCAAAACTCAGCATCCTTCTACCAATATATTCACTATCTCTCCTCTGGACATGTCTAAACCATCTCAGTCTGGCCTCTCTGACTTTATCTCCAAAACCTCTAACATGTGCTGTCCCTCTGATGTACTCATTCCTGATCCTATCCTTCCTGGTCACTCCCAGAGAGAACCTCAGCATCTTCATCTCTGCTACCTCCAGCTCTGTCTCCTGTCTTTTCCTCAGTGACACTGTCTCTAGACCAAACAACATCGTTGGTCTCACCACAGTTTTGTACACCTTTCCTTTCATTTTAGCTGAAACTCTTCTATCACACATCACACCTGACATTTTTCTCCACCTGTTCCATCCTGCCTGTACACGCTTCTTCACCTCTTTTCCCCACTCTCCATTGCTCTGGACTGTTGACCCTAAGTACTTCAAATCCTCCACCTTCTTGATCTCTTCTCCCTGTAACCTCACTCTTCCACTTGGGTCCCTCTCATTCACACACATGTACTTTGTCTTACTGCAGCTAACCTTCATTCCTCTCCTTTCCAGGACAAACCTCCACCTCTCTAGCTTCTCCTCCACCTGTTCCCTGCTCTCACTGCAGATCACAATGTCCTCTGCAAACATCATAGTCCATGGAGATTCCTGTCTAACCTCGTCTGTCAGCCTGTCCATCACCATAGCGAACAAGAAGGGGCTCAGAGCTGATCCCTGATGCAGTCCCACCTCCACCTTGAACTCCTCTGTCACACCTACAGCACACCTCACCACTGTCTTACAGTCCTCATACATGTCCTGCACCGCTCTAACATACTTCTCTGCCACTCCAGACTTCCTCAAACAATACCACAGTTCCTCTCTGGGCACCCTGTCATCAGCTTTCTCCAGATCTACCGTCTGGCCTTCTCTGTACTTCTCTATCAACATCCTCAAAGCAAATACTGCATCTGTAATACTCTTTTTTGGCATGAAATCATACTGCTGCTCACAAATGCTCACTTCTGCCCTTAGTCTAGCTTCCACTACTCTTTCCCATAACTTCATTGTATGGCTCATCAGCTTTATTCATCTGTAGTTGCCACAACTCTGCACGTCTCCCTTGTTCTTAAAAATGGGTACCAGCACACTTCTCCTCCATTCCTCAGGAATCTTCTCACTATGTAAGATCCTGTTGAACAACCCAGTCAGAAACTCTACTGCCACCTCTCCTAGACACTTCCAAACCTCTACAGGTATATCATCAGGACTGACTGCCTTTCCACTCTTCATCCTCGTCAATGCCCTCCTCACTTCATCCTGACTAATCTTTGCTACTTCCTGGTCTACAACAGTCACCTCTTCTAGTTTTTGTTCTCTCTCATTTTTCACGTTCATCAACTCCTCAAAGTACTCTTTCCATCTTCCCATCACACTGCTGGCACCTGTCGGTAGACTTCTTTCCATATCCTTAATCACCATAACCTGCTGCTCGTCCTTCCCATTTCTGTCTCTCTGTCTTGCCAACCTGTATAGATCAGTCTCTCCCTCCTTACTGTCCAACCGAGCATACAAGTCATCATAAGCTTCTTGTTTGGCCTTTGCTACCTCTACCTTCACCTTACGCTGTATCTCCCTGTACTCCTGTCTACTCTCCTCAGTCCTCTCAGTGTCCCACTTCTTCTTAGCTAACCTCTTTCTCTGTATACACTCCTGTACCTCCTCATTCCACCACCAAGTCTCCTCATCTACTTTCCTTCCAGACGACACACCAAGTACTCTCCTACCTGTCTCCCTGATCACATTAGCTGTAGTTTTCCAGTCATCTGGAAGCACCTCCTGACCACCCAGAGCCTGTCTTAACTCCTTCCTTAAAGTCCTGCTACACTCTTCCTTTTTCAGCTTCCACCATTTCGTCTTCTGCTCTGCCTTTACCCTCTTCATCTTCCTCACCACCAGAGTCATCCTGCACACCACCATCCTATGCTGTTTGGCTACACTCTCGCCTACCACTACTTTGCAGTCACTGATCTCCTTCAGTTTACACCGTCTACACAAGATGTAGTCTACCTGTGTGCTACTTCCACCACTCTTATAGGTCACCCTATGTCCCTGCCTCTTCTGGAAGAAAGTATTCACTGCAGCCATTTCCATCCTTTTTGCAAAGTCAACTACCATCTGTGCTTCTGCGTTCCTCTCCTGGATACTAAACCTGCCCATCACCTCCTCATCACCTCTGTTTCCAGCACCAACATGTCCATTGAAGTCTGCTCCAGTGACAACTCTCTCACTTTTAGGTATGCTCTGCATCACTTCATCAAAGGCCAACCAGAACTTCTCCTCCAGCTCACATCCTACCTGTGGAGCATACCCACTAACAACATTGACCATCACATCTTCTATTTCTAGCTTCAGACTCATCACTCTATCTGACACTCTTTTTATCTCCAGGACATTCCTAACAAACTCCTCCTTCAAGATAACTCCTACTCCATTTCTCTTTCTATCTACACCATGATAGAACAACTTGAACCCTGCTCCTAAACTTCTAGCCTTGCTACCTTTCCACCTGGTCTCCTGGACACACAATATGTCTACCTTCCTCCTCTGCATCATGTCAACCAACTCTCTACCTTTTCCTGTCATAGTTCCAACATTCAACGTCCCTACTCTCAGTCCTATACTCTTGGCGTTCCTCTTCTCTCTCTTCCTATGATCACACTTTTCTTCTCTCTGTCTTCGACGATCAGTAATCCAATTTCCACTGGCACCCTGCAGGTCGACAGCACCGATGACGGTCGTTGTTAACCCGGGACTCGACCGATCCGGTATGGAAGTCAGAGAAGTCAGGTTTGATTCGCATGTTTGGTTTGGCAAAAGTTTTACGCCGGATGCCCTTCCTGACGCAACTCTCTGTATTTTTCCGGGCTTGGGACCGGCACAATAAGACACTGGCTTGTGTCCTCTTGTGGCTACATTAAAGTGAGGATGCACGCTTGTTAATAATGAATTTCATGATCAATATAAGAAATGAAGCTGCATTAGCTGCGAAGAGGAGGACTGGTGTTTTTGTGCACTGGTTGTATTGTGTTTGAAGATGAAGCACGTCTTAGTGGGTCTGTCCATTAAGGCTCAGTTTGACAGGTTTAATGACACAGGTGCTTTTGACTAAAAGATGAAATACTGTCACCACTCTTGATTTTGAAGCTGATGGGAAATTTGGTTAGGAAGTTATCAGAAAATGTAAATACATTAGCTGCAAATGGGCTTGCTGAAAGCAGTAAAAGTAAAACATGAAAGGTGTGGACTGGAAAAGGCAGGGATCATGCTAGGAGACAGTTTGTTCAACTGGAAATACCCTTTAATAAACTTATTTTTATTTTTGTAACAGATCTATGTCATCGCAGGGTGGCTTTTATTTATTTTTATAGAATATTTTAATTTAGGTAATTTTCCTGTAGCTGTGCCGCTATGACTCTGCTTTGATTTGATTTGATTTGATTTGAGGCTAGGGTATGGGCTTTACAGTGGTGAAGGCGTCCGTGTCCTTGGATACAGCTGTTATTGTTGTCTATGGTGATTCTGAGTCATCGAGTCAGGGTAATCCCCAGAGGTTAAATTAAGGTCTGAAGATGTTCCACCTCCTCTCAAGCTGCTTCGACCATTATAACCAGCTGATGAGTTTTTTCATACGTTCTGTGGGATCAATGAGGTCACAAAACCCAGTGAACTTTTCTTTCTTTTTATTTTTATGGTAGAACAAATTAGCTTAACAAAATAGCATGTCATCATGGCAACACTGCTTGAAAAATAATCCGCACTGCATACAGTCCACATACAGTCAATACTGCCTGTATCAGTGTTGGTGGGCTATGTTGGTCAGTAAAGGAGACTGTGTCCATGGTTCACTGTTCAAGAGAAGATCCAACTTAAAATAAGTCTACCAGAGTGTGGGAAAAAATAATACAGATAGAAAGTGGGTTAATATCAGTCTGGGGAGGGTTCATAAATGTTTAAATTACCTTAAATAATAAAATAAATAGTTTGTCGCTATATTGCAGAACTTGCAGGTGGTTCCTGGAACGCATTACCCGCGAGAACCGAGAGATTACTGTAGTGCTCTTTTGATGTGTGGGTATTTCACCACATATAATGCATGTGTCATCTTAATGTTCCTTTTGACATATGATAAAAGGTGGTCTTTTATGCACTGATATGTATTATTGTGTATATAAACGCCTGCGGTATTGGTCGTGGTCGAGTGAGGTAGCCAAGTGTTTGTTTTGACTGTTTCTAGAGGTTTCCTCAGTGT
Source organism: Antennarius maculatus (assembly GCA_013358685.1). Classification (NCBI taxonomy): domain Eukaryota; kingdom Metazoa; phylum Chordata; class Actinopteri; order Lophiiformes; family Antennariidae; genus Antennarius; species Antennarius maculatus. The sequence goes on along the minus strand of CM023613.1, from coordinate 2,485,865 downwards.
CTGTAGTGACTGATAAGTGTCTTGTGATTGCACTTATCTCCCTGTGGGTGGATAGAAAAGGCTAATTTAGTCAAGTAGGCGAGATAAAACAGTTTCAATACACCTACGGCACAAACTGTTTATGTAGTTCCACACAATTAGATATAAATAGTCTGTAAATGAGACCTTTTATGGTTTGGCTGTGATGAAATCGCCCTCCTTGTGGCACAGCATGACACACACACACACACACACACACACACACACACACACACACACACACACACACACACACACACACACACACACACACACACACACACACACACACACACACAAAAGGCACACCTTGATTTTATCAGCAGTGTGGTTCAACCAAGCATTAACCCCATCCGTCAACTACAGAGTATATCTGTACAACGATCCTAATCATCTCATCTTCAGCTGGTTTTCCACGGGACTGCTGGAGACTACCTCAGTTGGTTATGGACGAAAGGCAGGGTACATCAGACGCCAGTTCATCATGAGACCACATAAAGACAAACAACCACACAGGCACAATTTTGGTGTTACCATTTCACCTACGTTGCATGTTTGTGGTGGTGGGAAGAAGGCATGCAGACGTGGAGGGAACATACCAACTCTGCACAGAAAGGATCAATCTGTCTATCTGCTTGCTTTTAGGTTGACTCTCCACATGAGATCAAATTTCACTGCTTCCTCTTTTTCATATTTTTTGTTTTGGTTTATTGGGGGGGTAGGTTTTAAGTTGGGGGTTCAGAGCTCAGTCCTCATCATTACTGGACCCCCTTTCTGTTTTGTTCAACACCCTTTGCCTACATCATCATCACCTGTACACTGATAGAGGTTGCTGTAACGTACATGTGGTCATGTTTGGGTCACCTGGATCGACTGCTTCCGTTTTTTCTGGTCAGAGAATGTGACGTATGAATAAGGTATGGACAGAGGACATGAAGGTAGTTGGTGTGAGAGAAGAGGATGCAGAAAACAGGGTTAGATGGAGGCGACTGATTCGCTGTGGTGACCCCTGAAGGGAAAAGCCAAAAGGAAAAGAAGAAGAAGAAATAAGGTATGGACAGTGGTCACCCTGGCATTGAATGTTCAAACACATTTCCCTCTTCCTGCCACCTACACTCAACACAACTACTCCAAAAAAGGTGGATTCAAGTTAAGTAAATGCCTGGAATTGAAGTGTTTCATGGTGTTCAAGATTAGCGATGTATCTTCTGAACAAAATGCTCAAATGGAGCCGACTGAGTAATTCATATGCATGTCTGATGAGAAACAGGAAGAGGAATCAATGAAATCAACTGTCTCAAGCAGTAATGAACTTTATTTCACTGCAACCACAGGCAATTGGTATAGGAAACGAGTCAACAGCTCTTCAACTCTTGATTATAGGTGGTCTGACATTTCCCCCATGAATAATTATTGTGCCACATAGAATAAGGTGGCCATTAGTTATGAATTAGGAGAAATTCAAGCTAAGTCTTCAAGAAAAACTTGTGGTGCCTCAGCAATGATGATGAACAGGCAAAGGAGCCTTTTCAAACAGTGGATAACTAACTTGATACCTCGGCTCTGCATGAACGACCCTCAGGTTTCAGATTAAATCTCAGTACAGAATTCAGATATTTCTAATGTCACACCTGATTCTGTTCTGATTTGAAGGCAGCTGGTCCAATGTTATTGTGTGATGCGGACACATTTCTTGACATCATACAATGTGCATTTTAAAATTCTCCTTCTCCTTCTTCAGGACTGACCAAAGGTCTAGACCAGATTGTCAGATGGTTTTCTCCTCTAATTTTCAGGAGGGTGAATTGGGCTGAGATCAACTAATTGTCTGACACTGTAAGCCTGACATTAGAGGCTATTTGGTGAAGTAGTATTGTCTTTAAGATTGTAAAATCAAGCCTAACCATCCTGCACATCTGATTGAAATGCCATAGGTTGTCTTGGAAAACACTTTAAATACATTCTTCCAGCAAACAGGAACTTTCAGGAAGACTTGTGGTTACAGAGAGATAAAAAAAAAAAAGTCTTCCTGGCAGTTTTTTTTTTTTTCCAATCCAGGAATGCAGAAATAGACCAATGTCTTCTTTTGAACACTAGCTGAATTAAAAGTGAACCATGTCATCTTCCAACATAAGCATGAAGTTCACCAGCTTCCAAGGGGAAACAAGAGTTTGAGGTTTATGCTGATTTGGAAAACTGGAGGAGAGTCTAGCCCTGGGTTTATGCAGAAGACAGTGTTTCTTACATTCACAAGTTATCAGCAAGTATTTCAGAATGAAATCTGACATTCTTTAGATGTGGCTCCTGACAGAATCAGTTTCAGCTCCAATCTGATCTCAAGTTAGTCTGCATCACCTGATGTCATCAGCTCATTTTTGTCTTTTTAGCTACATTGTCCATGAAGATGGCAGATAAATTCTAATAATCGTCCCAGAGTTGTGAAGAATATATGGAAAATAACTCAACCTGAAACATGTAAACCACAATTTCCTCACAAAATTCTAGGTAACAGCTGGTGGACATAGATTTTTATCGGGATCTGCATCCGTTGCACTTCTGAAAAAAGATTAAAATCACCACACAGAGGTATATTTTATTAGTCTCGACTTTTTCATCCTTCCCGTCAACACCAAACCCGTTAACTTCTCCATCATCTCTTCCTTTTTTTTTTTTTTCCTACCAAACCCAGCGAATCTTTTCCCATCTGGTCCCAAACCAAACATCCATTTTCAAGCCTACAGATGTTGTTAATGTAAACAGAAATCATTGTAAGCTAGTTGTCCAAATGCTACAAACAAAACCCCTGAAATGAATCATTATGAATCATAATAATGAATGTTCAATGTTATGAATCATCATAACATTGTTTGTTTTTTGTAACAAATAAAACTAGTGAAATAAATAACAATCATCATAACCTTGTTTTTTCAACTGTTACAAACCCAGAATAAATGAAATTAATAACAATTCTATTACAATTTAATTACAATTCTATTAACATTCATATATATGCTTTACTATTTGCACATTTATTGATATGGTATTCACAAAAGAAATATATTTATTCATATGTTGCCTAGGTCCACAGTATCTTGAGGTCAACTGTTGTTTGTATTTAACCGTAACATAATTTCTAAACTCCTACAGACTATTACTGTCTTGTTCCTTCTTCTCATAGCCCAATTACTATCTCTTTCTCAATCTCTTAACCAAATTAATATTTCTTTTCTATATGTTACCTATTTCACCTGACCATGTTGTGACATTTCCTGTATCAGCTCTAACAGTGTTCGGCTTCTTGTCCATTACCCACTATTACATACACACTTTTAGACATCAAATAGCACAACCCCTCTAAATATGTGTGACATTTTCCAAGTAGAAATATACAGCAGCACGTTTTTTGTGATCAATAATTTTTAACTCTCTTTTCCACATTTTCTCCACAAGTATCCTTTCTGTGTCCTCTGTACTGACCCCTCCTGGAGAGAAGAGGTAAATGAGCAGATGCACTTGGCAACAATGTTGGATGAATCCAGCCGCTGATGTCTCTGAAAACACGTTCTGTAGATACTAACGTGTTCAGGAAGCTACAAAAATAATGGATGATAAAGCACTGAGAGAAAGGAAATAAAAACAGAGGACTTGGAGCAGGTGTTGGTGAGGGAGGGTTCTTTGTGGATGCTACAGCTGTTGGTCTATTGACTTTAACTGCACCAGAGTACCTGATTAGGGGTAAGTGATGTGAAGACATGCCGGCACCTTTGAGTCCTGTTCATAAAAGTAAAAAGAGAGTTTTGGTAGTCCATAATTAGCTTCAACACAGACTCAGTACCAGCTTCACTTCGGCCATCTCCCCATCTGTACCATAGGGCTCCTATGTCCCCTGTAGCCATAAGCAGCTCCTGTATAGTTGTATAGTTTCAGCTCCAACAAATCCACCCCTCAGACAATGCTGCTCCGCTTGGCTAACGTATTGTTCAGCCTGTGGGAACCAGCTTCCTATACTGAACGACTGAAGAGGGAGAGAGAGAGAGCAAACGGCTGCTCGTTCTCCCTCTTTCCACTGGAATAAAAGCTGTCTTAGTACGAGAGAGCAATGAAAGACAGTGGGAGAAAGTTGGACACTTCACACTTCAGCGGTCCTTACCCCCTGCTTTCCCTTCTCCTCCTTCTTCCCCTCTTATTTTTCTTCCTCCCCCTAACTCTTTTCCTTCCCCTCCAGCATACACACTTTTCTTCTTAAGGGATTCTTTTGAAATGGGACAAGGGAGAGCGTAAGATCAAAAGACGCTTGCTGCCACACACCAGTCTCTGGATTGATGCTGCGCGCACACACACACACACACACACACACACACACACACACACACACACACACACACACACACACACACACACACACACACACACACACACACACACACACACACACACAAACACACACACGCACACACACATACACACATTTCAGATGAGACATTTTCAGGTGTTAGCTGAGCTCTAGTAGCTATCCGACTTCCACCAACCTACGGTCCAGCGAATTTGTTTATGCTGCTGCCGAAGTAATCCTGGAAAAAGATCAACAATAGCAGATTTAGAGTCTGTCCCCACCTGCCAAACCACACCCCTGCAACCTCACTCCCATGGAGAAGAAGTCTGGAATCCAAGATCTAGAAAGCGTGGAATGGTTTGTTTAGCTAACAGAAGTAAATTGGGTTATCATGAGAGGCTACCAGAGGTTGGAGACTCTAGATATCAGGTCAGGGGAGGTACAGTCAAGTCAAGTCAAACCATGTTAGAACAGACATCATGTCATTGGGTTATGTCAAGTCAGGTCAGGTCAGCTTGAGTTTAATCAGTTTTTGTATTGTCCCAAATCACAGCAAAGGTTATGTAAAGACACTAAGTGGGTTTAACAGACCGCTGCAAACTGCTTGATCAAAAACAAGACATCACGGAGGGAGAGGTCCAAAAAAATGTTCTGAAACCTGAAATCTGACTAGGACCTGAAAGAGTAGGACGTTCCAGGAACTGACACATGATCGTCCTATCCGAGGAAGTACCTGGGTATCCCACAGGCCAATGGGAGCAACACCGAGGGTGCAAGGAGGTCGGCCAGAGCCAAATACCTCCAGAGGGGTAGAGTGGCTGTGAAATGCCAGGTCAAAGGCCAAAGATATTCCTCTCTGAAGGAGCATTCATACATCTGGGACTATGAGCTATGGGATAATAATGTGATATTACATGTTTTTAATTGTACAGTAATATGATATTATGTGCTTTAAAAAGTTTACTAGCGATTTTACCATTCCAATATTTGTGGCAAACAGATGTAAAGTCAAGTAAAATGATATAAACTTGATTTTTATTTGTCCGTGCATTTTTAAAAAAAAATCGAAATATAATCAAGAACTATATAACTCGAAACAACGTAAGCCAACGTATACCTGTACATAATATTCAATACACATTGAATAGCATATTAAAGCACATTATCTAACCACACATTCTACAAATATAAAACTACAACTACCAAAATACGTAAACACGTAATTCTACACATGTAATTCTTGTTGAGCCTTCCATGCAGAGACTTGAGACTTCCATGTTGTTCAGGTGATTCTGAAGCTCGATCTTCTCCATTATCCACTGCTCTAGACTCAAGACAAGAAAACGAGAGATGGCGAGGCAGTATTTTATAGGTTTAGGGGCTCTTGTCCCCAGTCTTGTCTTTATTCATTCTGTTTCATCTCTTATCATTCATCAATCTTCTGTTTTACTATGAATAAAACAAAGTATGAGGTTACGATTGCATAACCTGTTAAACACAGTCCTAAAAGCAGTAAAGATAGGTAGACATCGACAAACATGACATTGTGTGACCGATGGTTGCTTGAAGCATTACTTTCTCTAAGCAGGAGATAACTGTCATTCATGAACAATTGCACATGAACGACCTGCTCTGATCCTACCAACAAACGCATTTAACTACTCTTCCCAAGAGATCTTTCATTCTCATTTTCCCCTCTCATTGTTTCTTCTCCTTTCTTCACTATTCATTTTTCCTGCCGAAGGTCATCCTCTTCTTCTAGGGTAAAGATTACCGTTACCTTTTTATTCACTGTGGAACGCTTTGCAATGGAGAGTTGACGGAGGCCAGGATTCAACCTTAGGCATCTCTATTTCTTTGAACAATTCACAGACATCTTTCTACATTTCCACAGCAGCAGAGCATCAGATGTGATAAGAAGCTATATCTGTCTTCACACCATCTGAGACACCATATGCTCCCGTTCTGCATATCTTAGTCACTGTGTGTTACCTCTTCTCTCTCCCACTGGCTTTCAGAGACATGGCATGTGGACTGCAGTCATAGAACACATGGTAGTGCAGGATAATTTAATTTCTAACCATGATAACAAATGGGTTCAGTCAGGGAACTGGCGGCTCATCTTTTCTCCCCCCAGAGGTCAACGTGCAGGTCGTGTTTCAGTTTGTTTTCAGTGCCATTAACACGTAGATTGTTTCCTCTTCAATCCCATTCTGGGATCTAAGAAATGACATCAACTTGAAATTCTCAAAACTGTTGACTTTTACCATATGGTTGTAGGTCCACTCATGACTCAAACCCACCCAACCAATGAGAGTTCACCCTGCAGCAACACACACCAAAATATTCAATGTCCCCATTCCTATAGGAACAGATGGCATCTTGGTAAAATTGACAAAGTTTTTGAGTTCTGTCCTTAAAATGAAATGTGACGGAGGGATGAAAGTCACTCCTGTTCCTCCACTCCCTTCATCGTAACCCCCCTGAGCATCCATCACACGTTGTTGTATGTCAGCTGATTCACAATGATGAGCAGTCAGACATTCGATCTGACATTCACCTTAAGGATAATTCACATTAATAGTACTGGAGGACTCAGAGGTTCCCCGTTGAGGTGAGTTAATGCTACAGCTCAGTGTATTTATCTCATATATACACATTAAGATACACACACGTGTGTGATATGATACCTGCCAATGATACAATAAGGTTCACTGACGCTATGCAGCCAATCAGAGCATTGATGGTCCTGCATGTGCGCCGTGCAGGTTAGCTAATTAACGACTGGAAAGGAACGGGCAGCGACACATCTACTCACCGAACCAAAGTAAAAAAGAAATGCGGTTCTTTTAAGATGGAATGGCTGTTGGAGTTTATGCAAATAGAAGAACAAAGTGGTGAAACTGGGTGAGATTTTTTTTTCTTTTTGAGAAAGTTCAAAGCAAGAAACAGACAAAACCATTAACCTGGACAAAGTGTACAACCACGTGAAAAATACGGTAAAATTTACGTCAGATTTGTGCATAATTGTTTTTGTTCATGGATATACATCATTAAATGCTGCTACTACCAGATAATTTATGGGATAGTAGAAATGCTAATAAAAAAAGGAGTAATTTGATATTTCACAGACCAAGAGTTACAACAGCACTTGTCATTGTACAAAATGTGAATGTTTTAATGTGAACAGGATTTTGCCTTTTTCATTTCAAGTGGGCCAAGTCACTTATATTAAAAGTAAACTAATGAAAATGTAACTTGCTATGATCCAAGGTTTTGAACAAGTGTGATACTGGTGTGAGGCCACAGTGTGCACGTCTGATGTTGCTCTATGAAGGATCTGCTCTTCCTCCTCCACTTCTAGGATTGATTTTAATTTCAAGTTCAACTTCAGGGTTGAAGTAAGTCAAGTGTGTGTGTGTGTGTGTGTGTGTGTGTGCGTGCTTGTGTGCATGAACTCACACAATTTATGTTAAATGGAATAGAACTGTTGGTGAAACAACAATTTAAGAGAAACAGCCAGATCTCAGGGGCAAGCGCAGCGGTGTGGTGGGTAGTTCTGTTTTCTCACAGCAAGAAAAGATTACCTTACAAAAGCGTCTCACTATTTCCCGTCTTTGTGATTCGACGGCAAACATTACGACAAAACATCCTCTCTGGTTCTGCTGGTTGTCGGGTTTTGGCTCACCAGACATCGAACGCATGTCGAAACATGAGTATCTCATGAATACGAGATTACTGAAGCGAGCAGAAGTACCCGAAACTAGTTTCATAAAAGAATTAAATATTAATACCAAAGCTAACATGGAAAACTGTAACAAACATTGCATAAATGAACCACAGGTACAGAGATACTCATATGCATGCTCATTATCTTCTTTTTGTGCTTTACCTAAACAGCTTCATAGAGATTATTTAGCAGCAGAATGAAACCTTTAATTCAATATTTCTGTAAAAGGTGTCAAATATTTAAACTAAATGTCCTCATAAATTAATTTCCATGGGTTTCTACATCCGCGGTGCGCTGGCGTCACGCCCGGGGGTTTCCCCCGCCTCACGCCCTCAGCCTGCTGGGATAGGCTCAAAAAAAGATGGATAGATGGTTGTTTGGAGTTGAAACTATTTTCAGGCTCTGCTTCTGCTCTTATAATCCTTTTTACAAAGGTTATGTGCATGACTTATATCCTTGTCTGTTTATTCATGTTGATTAAATGTAAAGTAAGTCTTTGACATTTGAGCAGGAATCAAACCACAAAACCATGCAGATCTGTGAAGGAGATGAAACCTGAAATCTCTTCCTGCTCAAGAAGAAAAAAATGTCAAGGATAGCTAAGAGATTAATAAGGAGTATGACTAAACATTGGGAGTAAATGCCATCCTAATCCATAATAATCTATCTATATAATCTGTCGATCATTCCTGATCACATCTTCTTTTTGTTATCATTTTCACAGGAAATGAAAACGGGGTGCACCCTGATGATCGGATAGCTTTTGTTCAGACATCTTAGACGTGAAAGGGAAGCGGAGAAAACAAGCATGACTGGAGAAGAACGGTTTGAACGTTAACGACAGCTGTTTTTTTTTTTTTTTTTCCCTTTGAACATCCCACTTGCGGCAGAAAACAGTGCCAATTATGCAATATGCTGAAAAGATACCACATGTGTTACAAAACAACAACGTACATCAGCAAATACATTGTGCTTTTGTCATTCACAGCAGATATAAAAACCTGTGTATTACCTGCGGGGGGGCAATGCACAAAAAAGAGCCATCTCAGCAGTCTAGACAAACAGAAAACCTCAAGCTACAAGGGGGTTGGCTAAAGGAAGTAATTTGGAAGAAACATGGCTTCCCAGTATAAATAGCCTGTACAGGGCATGTGTACTAACAGATTAGCCATCTTTGAAGTCGACCATACATCAGTTGAAAACCCCCTTCCTCTGCTCTTTAAGCTAATAAGCTTAAATTTTCCTGCAGTCAAAGCTGAAAAAAAAAAAAAAAAAAAAGCCGAAGAAGAGGAAAAACTTCTAATCCCAGCTTTGATGATACGTTATGTGCTGCTGGAAAGAACACTCAAAGTTCCCCCTGGAACTTAAACGTGACACGGACCCCATCAGGCTGGTTCTGGATGAGGGGACCAGCAGAAGGAGAATCCACACGACAATAGACCGGCAGCTGGAGGGTCCAGGGAGAGAGTATGGGGGAATGGGGGGTGGAGGGGGTGTACAGTGGGGGAGCACATAATCAGTTGTATTTCAGTCCAGCCCCATTGCTCAGATACGACGGCGGCAAACAACACAGACACAAGCATAAACTCAACATGACCCTTTACTTTCTGCATGTGTAGCACTCCGAGGCTCAGCGAGCGCAGATTAAGCATTGAGGAGAAACAGCGTGGGGGCGCTAAGGTAGTACAGAGGGGGGGGAGGACGAAAAGCAAGAGATAAAAAAGAAACTGGAGCGAGAAGGGTAAGAGAAAGAGAAAAAACAGCCTCGCGAAAGGTTGAGATGAGAGCTGAGAGAGGGTGAGACGGGGGCAGGGGGAGGCAGGAGGTGGAGGGAGCATGGAGTACAAATTTTAACGTCATTTTCCAGCAGAGAGAGAGAGAGACAGAGAGAGACGGAGGGAAACTGAGAAGTGCAGGGATCTGCTCTCTGGTTTCCATGGCAACAGCAGGCTATTATCCTCAACTGTCATTTGTTATGAAGGGATCTGACTTCAGCGAGGGAGGAAGAGGAGATGAGAGGGAGAGAGAGAACCAACAGAGACATCAGGCCTCCAGTTCACCACTGGGAGCACAGACAACCTGTGAAGTCACATCATTCAGGTAAAACCTTCAAATAGCTCCTCCTCCTCAGGTCAGACAGACACCACGTCAGGCTGGAAGAGGCCGACACTCACACCTGTTAATACATAGAACACTCCTGCCCGTCTGTCTTTCTGTCTGCCCGTCTGTCTCTTCGTCTCTCGTCTGGGGTCGACCAGTTTTTATCACTTTACCGCTACCTAATAATGTTGTTTGTCGTCATGATGCTAATGTTACCATCTCCAAATCCATTACAGTAATCCCTCGTGCATTCACACATCAACACGCCCGGCTTCACCTCATCGCGGATTTTTAGTAGGTAGTCACATGATACAAGTCAGTGAACACAGCCTGACTTTCTCGTCCCTACTTCAGCGCCTGCATCAAATTGTCTAACTATAACCATAAACACACTGACTCTGTCTCTCTCTTTCCTCTCTTTCTCTTACCCTGTCCTTATCTTCCTTTTATTTCTTTTCCACTGAAACGGTCAAAGGGGATGGCCAGCCAAAAGAGTCTGGGTCCTACCCGGAGTTTCTTCCTCAACGAGGGACTTTTTCCCTGCCACTGTCGCTTATGCTCTGGAGGGTTCATTTGGGTTTTTCTGTCTGTTAAAGTGCTTTGAAATGTCTGTTGCCATGATTAAGTGCTATATAAATAAAACTTGATTGATTGATTGATAGATACCATAGGCGCATGCTATTGGCTGACAGCATCCGGAAGTGGGCTGTGTTCCAAGACTCACGGAACGCAACGCACTTACCATGAGAGAAAAAGACTTAAAAGTGCTTTAAACAATCTATAAGAGTGTGGGAAAAAGTAATACAGATATAAGGTGATTTAATGGGGAGGGTTCATAAACGTTTAAATTACTCTAAATAATAAAATAAATAATTCGTATAGTTCTATATCACGGAACTTTGTTATTTGTGGGTGGTCCTGGAACGCATTAACCACGAGTAACGAGGGATTGCTGTATATCTGTCTATTTATTTAGTGGTTGTTCTTGTTTGTTTAAGCATGAGTCAAGTTGGCAGAAGCCCCCAATTCTAAAGAGGCGAGAAAGTCTTTACCAGATAAAATCTTCAATGTAGCCTCGGAGCAATAAACTAACACACTATCTAACGCGGGATAGCAGGTGAACACTGGTTTCTCATCTGCTGGTCACCAAATATACATTCAAGCTTGTGCAACTCCTTCAGACAGGAAGCTGTTAGCAGAGAGGCTGCAGGGAACATTTCATCGGTGTTATGCATTTGGATTTTGGATTTGATTTCAATCAATCAATCAATTTTTATTCATATATCACTTAATCACATCAGCAAACAAAGCACTTTAACAGAGTAATTCAACAGAACCCTCCAGAGCAGGGCTCTCCAAACTTTTTCCTGTCAGGGCCACATAACTTCTCCCCGGGGTCGGGGTCAGTTTGTAACAGAAAAACTGTGACCATTGCAAGGGTGCCTTAATGTAAACATTCATTTTCTTCCATAACCAAATATCAATAAACCTTTCCAGTTATTTGGCAGCGCAGGATAGAAGTCGATGGGACTGTCAGGCTTGAAGGCATCTTTCAGAACATCACAGTTCTGAAACTCGACCAACTCAAACTGATAAGAATGTTGGGCTTCATCAGTGTCAGCAACAAATGGGTTCTGGAAAAGACGGATTTCTTTTGCGTTAGTTTGTAGTCCACGGAATCGCGCATGGAACTCCGCCGTCAGCTTTCCCAGTGCTTCCACGCACCTTTCAGCTGGAACGGGACCGCCGGGTACTCTGCAGAGAGGTTCTGGGGAGCAGGGAGATGAAATTGTGCTTTTTCACTTCTTATAAAAGCAGCTCTAGTTTCACCTCAAATGTTTTTATGTGGGAATCCATGTCGCAAATGAGTTTCCCCTGGCCTTGTAGCTATAAGTTAAGGCTGTTCAGCATTTTTGTCAAGTCTGTTAAAAATGCAAGCTGCCATTTCCATTCGAGCTCTGGAACCATTTTGGCGTCTTCTGGTACTGTTCAAGGGGCCGTGCCAGATGTGGAGGCAGGCCAAATCCGGCCAGCGGGCCTTAGTTTGGGGACCACTGCTCCAGAGCAAGCATAAGCAACCATGGCGGGGAAAAACTCCCTCATTAAGGGAGAAACTCAGACAGGACCCAGACTCTAGCGGGCGGCCCTCTGCCTTGACCAGTTGGGGGGAAAAGAAATAAAATGAAGGTAAGGACGGGGTAAGAGAAAGACGTGGAGAGAGAGACTGATAGATTGGCAGGATAGAACTGCAGTCTAAAGTTTAGATCCGGCCGCTGAACTGGGGGTGGGATTGTCAGGCCTTCAGATTTCTTGTCTTCTATACTTGTTTCCCACCTATCATGTACAACCACATAGACAGCGGCAGTATCTAAGCATGTGAAGTGTCAATATATTATGAGCAAGAAAATCTAATAGAGAAAACAAAGAAACTCCCAAAGTAATTAATGTAATATGGCCTATAGCAGCTAATCTAAAGGAATCTATGTTGTTCCTAATCGCAAGCTTGATCAAAGAGGAAAGTTTTGAGTCTACTCTTGAATAAGGTAAGGGTGTCTGCCCCCCGGGACCGAGGGCAGGAGATCATTCCAGAGTAAAGGAACCAGATAAGCTAAAGCTTCTGCCTCCTGTTTTACTCTTAAAGACCTGACGGGTTACCAAAAATCTTGCATCCTCAGCGCGAAGAGCCCTGGGGGGGGGGGGGAGACACACTTCAATGAGATCCTCAATGGAAGAACTGAGCCTTACAGTGAAGAGTTTTCTATGTGATCATGAGGATCACACAGAAAGTCTCTAATTTAACTAATTAGTCAGATTTGTTTTGTTTTAATTGACACATGTAATTGGGTGTCATCCACATAGCAGTCTAAATTCATCTTATGTTTTCTTATATTTCCCAATGGTAACATATACTGTACACATTAAACAATATTGGCTCCAGAACAGATCCTTGAGGTACTCCACTACAGAATGATAAAACGAAACATGTTTCTTCTTTTTATTTACTTCACATTTTCACCGTTCATTTGAAACAGTGAGCTAGTCCCCAGTCACAGTGGAATATAACCTACAGCTAAATAAGTTACATGATTTGATAGCAGCAGCCTTATTGTTTTACCTTTGTAATTTTTTGTTAACCATTCATACGACACATGTAGAAAAGAAGTTAATATAAAATAAAAAAAAAAATAAAATAAAAAAATTGTGCATATGTGAAATTAAATGTATTTCAAACAAAGTCAAATTCCTGAAAAAACATATATGCACAAATGTGAATGCATACATGTATAAATACAATGACATAATGTAGAAACATGCAAGAAAATAAAAAGCATGTTTCATGCATTTTAGACTGTGTAACCTACAGTATGTATAGCATGAACATATTGAACATCAAATTTTGTTGATCAGAACCAGTATGAATACCAAAGATTTATAATGATGTTACCAACACAGAGCCCAAAGAGAAGAAGAAGAAAAGAAGAAGAAGAAAAACAAGAAGAATAAACCAGTGACATGAAAGAATTATCCTGTTGGATTACCTTTGAAATTGATCTGGATTTATTATTATCTAAGCAACTTTACCAACTTTGTGTGTGTGTGTGTGCGCGCGCGCGTGTGTGTGTGTGTGCGTGTGTGCGCCCCTGCAAACAGTAGCACACAGAGGCTGTTGCCAGGGTGCCAGAGATTCCAGTTTGAAATGGATAGTCCTGTCCTTGGATGGAAACAATTGGTCCTCATTTAAACCGTATCCATCGCACACACAGCTCAGCCTGATCAAAATAAACAAAAAAATGTGCGCATGTACACACAAATGTGCACATTAGCTTATCTATGTAACTTAAATCACACCATATGTCACTTAAAGTACTCCATACGTGACTTAAAACACTCCATATGTAACTTAATGCAGTCCACATGCGACTTAAAACACTCCATATGTAACTTAAACCAGGGTTGATATCGGTCCGCAAACAAAAGCTGTTATGGTTCAAATTATAGTTTTTAATTTTCATTAGAGGCTCCGGATGTTATTTTGAAAAACGACTGTTTTATTGATTATTACCTAAGTTAGAGAGTCAGCTACAGGTGATACACAAGAGACACACACGCTATGTTATTTGCGGTGAACGGCCAAGTAATTATGCAATGAAACCCTCAAAACTGCTTTGTCACATTCAGACAAAACACCCTGAATCAAAAGACAAGGTCTTGCAATTTTTTTAAAGAAAAAAATGTCGACTTGAAGGACAACAGCAGTTCTTAATGGACTCCACTTCAACAAATGTATCTGCCCTGAATGCATCATTCTTAGTTGCAGAAGCTAAGAAGCCCTTTGCTATTGGGGAAGAACTGATTCCCACTGACTTTACATTATGGTAATTTGATATTATAGTACAAAATTGTTTTGATTGCCAAATAAAATGAAATAGTTGTATTCAGATTAAATACTAAGAACCAGCAAAGGTTTTTACAACATGAACACCTGCGCCTGTAACCGGTACGCTGAAACATGTTCATACATAAAACTGGTCCCTGGGGCAAAAAAGGTTGGAGACCACTGACTTAAAGTACTCCATATTTAGCTTATTGTACTCTATAGTACTCCATATGTGACTTAAAGTACTCCATATGGGCTGGTGTCTTGAAATAACCTAAAGTAATGGCCCTTCTGGAACTTGGTCCTGGTTGTGCCAGTGGCTCCTGGGTGACGTTGGGTGAGTATATAAGATCCTGTTTGCTTTTGGATTGTTCTTTAACAGACCATAATTTCAGTTTATTTCATGGGAGTTGCTCCTCTTCTCTCGCTCCCTCCCTTATAATTTTAAAAATCTGCGATATAGTGAAGCCGTGCGTCTTGAAGCGCGAATACGCGAGGGATTACTGTACTTGAAATACAGTATTAGAAGTAGAAATTCAGAAGATGGAAAAGAACAGGATGAAGGAGGTCTGGGGGAGGGAGTGGAAACCATCACTGTTCTTAACATAAAGACCAAAGCCAATAGTGAGGACAGTGGAAAAGGCAAACGGACTAAACTCCAGCGGCCGTAGTGACATGTCTCTCCATGATGAGCTGACGTCTCATCCGGGGTGTACCCTGCCTTTTGCTCATAGACAGCTAGGATAGGCTGACCCGTAACCCACAAGGTGGGCAATCGGCTGTAGACAAGACAATTGCGGGTGTCTCGTCTAGAAGAAAATTGATGTATGGAAGCGTTACTCACACAGATTTAAGATTAAGACCACCACCACCACAGAATTCTAACTTAATAGGATCTTTTAATGTGGACTAACAAATATTCTAAGAAGCATTGTCAATAAACTATTTTAAATCACATTACCATGTAGATATGTTTTGGTCTTTACCTGGCTAGGTCCTGAAGATTCATCCATCCATTCATTCATTCATTTTCCAGCACATCATGGGTCCTGAATATTATTCCAGCATGAATGAGATGAATGAAACCACTCCATCCGGTCTTGTTAACCCTTTAACACTGAATACTGTCCTTGGTGGCGAGAAAACAGCTACGCTCTCAGAAATGCTTTTCACGCTACCAATGTCGCTCCAATGGATTCTGAAAGCTGAGAAGCGCAGCTTTATGGTAATATACGGCAATGTCACTAATGTTAAGTGCCATATATCTTTATATATGCAAAGTACTGTATATCTTCACTGGTACTTTGTATATCTGCACAAAAGTTGCACTTCTCAGATTTCTCAATCAGTGTGAATTACATCAGTAGTGTTCACGGTCGTTACTAGAGTGTAACCCTAACCCTATTCCAACCAACGGTATCATCATTCATGCATGAACAGGTTAAAATATTCCACATGTAACAAAAACTACTCCATGGGTAGCTTAAAGCACTCATGTGTCACCAAAAGTACAGGTAGTCCTCAAGATACGAACATGCGAGTTACGAACATTCATCGATATGAAATACTGCACGCTGTTATACAATTCAACTTATGAACAGCGCTGGGGAACCAATTGTGTTCATAGGTTGGGGACTACCTGTACTCCATATGTAACTTGAAGTACTCCATATCTAAATATGTAACTTGCAATACTCCGTTGCTCTATGAACAACTCTATTTCACCTGTATATCATAGTACTCCAAATATAACTTCAAGCACTCCATGTGTAAGTTGAAGTACTGCATATCTAACTTTAAGTACTCCATACGTAACTTAAACTACTCCATAAAAATTGCATATATAACTTAGCATACTGCATTTACATGAAACACTCCATTTGTAACTTCAAGGACTCTAGTTTAGAGTACTGTATTACTTGAAGTATTCCATACGTAAATTAATGCACCCTATACATAACTTGGAGTACTCCACATGGAGTACTCCAAGTGTATTCTATATGTAATATAAAGCACTCCATATAGAACATAGGCACTCCAAATGTGACTTTATGTACTCAGTATGTGACTTAAGGTACTAAATATGTATAACTATATACATAATATACATAACTGTATAACTTATAGCACTCATATGTAACTTAAATCATTCCATTTGAAACAAAAGCAATTTCTGCAGACAACGGAAACGTTTAGTTCTATTGTGTTCAGTAGGGATTATCTATCTATCTATCTATCTATCTATCTATCTATCTATCTATCTATCTATCTATCTATCTATCTATCTATCTATCTATCTATCTATCTATCTATCTATCTATCTATCTATCTATCTATCTATCTATCTATCTATTCAGCAGAAAATATATACAGTATTTGTGTGTGTGTGTGTGTGTGTGTATATATATATATATATAATTACTATTAAAATCATTTATTTCTAAAGTTTTTTTTGTATGTGGCTTATTGCCTTTTATTCATCTTTTATGTAATGAAAATGTAAACCATGTTTTCAGATACTATAAAATTTTGCATTTGATTGAATGAATGAAGTTTATTTTGGTTGGTTGTTCATATTTCATATTTGAAAAAACAAAACAAAAACAAAACATATTTCAAAAAACCAAAACCAAACAAGCTGGTTAACATAAAGTGAAGCCGGATTGATGTTCGTTCTGTCCAGAGAGGCAGTCAGACGCTTTGGATTCCTGAACACGGTCATCTGACTGGTGAGGTAGAAAATACATGGCAGCAGATAGATGAGGACGTTAAATAGGAATGTTTGGTAAACAGCCTGTCATGAAACATTTCTGTTTGTGAAGCTTTAAGGACAAATCCTCCTGGAAAAAGTACAATAGCGAATTTAAATGTAATGTAAATTTCACAAATAGAATTTAAGATGAACATAAAAAAACAGAAATGTACAACACGAAAACAGATTTCTGCTGAATCTCCCAAAAATATCTGACACCATGGACCTGAAGGAGGAAGAGATCCTGCGTAGCATTAATAAAAAGAAAATATTTCAAAACATTTTTAATGAAGAAAATACATTATGAATATAGAAAACAAATAAATCTAAGCATTATTAAAGTAGAAAAGAATAATTATAACATCTAATAATATGGAAAAGAAATATTTCTAAGCCTTAATGATAAAGAAATGTTTCCAAGTGAAATTAGAAAATGCAGTTTTTTACATCAATAAGAAAAGTAACATTTCTAAGCATTAACAATGAAAATGCTTTTTTTCACGTGAAAGTTTTAGAATAAATTCCATCTTTGTGTTAAGATTTAGAGAAATTCAGAACAAGAGCTGTTTTTTTTTTTTTACTTCTAAAAATGCAATACATTTGTAAATACAAACTAAGATGTTTGTTTTGTAACTGTTTTCTCTAAAAGTAACATAATCCTTAAATCCAAGCGAAGAATATGGACTGATTTTAGATTTACTTTACTTTGAAAAACAGCTGCCCCCACAAAAGAAAAACGTCTTTCAGTCTATCTTGTAATTTTTAATATCAGAGGAAAAAACAGTTAATTGCAGCTAAAAAATAATAATAAACTACTAAAAATACTACAGTCAGTTTTTGAGGCCAATTATATGAAACAAGTTTTTTTTTAATGTGATTGATAGAAACACTTTGATTTTTGACATTTATACATTTATCTTAGTTCAACACTTCAGGTGTGATTTTTTTTAAATTTATTGTTGGACTGAAACCATTTTATTGCTTTGGTTTAATTTCAAAGGACTAAGCTGTTTTTTTTTTTTTTTTTTCTTTTTTGAGTAAATATGTCTGGGTATTAAAATGTAGTAATTCAATATTTTCATGAACTTTCAAGACCTTCAAACTGTGTTATCTCAATGAGCAGCTGCATAAAGCAGTCAAATTTAGAAGTGCAAACGATGTAAGAGCAGATCCTCCTGTGTGTGTCCGCCCCCCCCCCCCCCTGTCACATCTCCTCACCCACCTCTCCCTGCCTCCCCCTCTCCTCCGTCTCCCCCCCCCTCTCTCCCGAGCCTGTCCTCAGATGGCATTTGGCCTACTTTCAGCTGCAGAGAGAGAGCTGCAGCGTGTTAGAGCCAAATCTCAGCGTGGATTTACAGCAGAGGAAGGGAGAGATGGGGGGAGAGATGGGGGGAGAGATGGGGGGAGAGATGGGGGGAGAGATGGGGGGAGAGATGGGGGGAGAGATGGAACGAGGGACGATGAAGAAGAGAAATCATGTCAAATGAGATGCTACCAAATGCTCCCTGGAACACACATCTGACAATAATCCCACCAGCACAGAAAAGAACACCTGAGCAGGTGATGTCCAGCAAATATCCAGGACCATGACCTCACAGATTGGATTCCAGAGACTGATGAATAAAAAAAAAATATGCCTCCTGTTCAGCTTTAAGTCCGGGTTCCCTCTCTCTGTTTGTGTCCTCTGCAGCTCCGTGGAGACCAAACACCGAGGCGACGCACACGATAACTGCTAATGGAGTCACGTCGAGGTGAGACGGCTCACAAACCAAAGTGTGGAAAACAAAACGACAAAACTGTCAGAAGAATCCGAGCTCCCAGTTTAAACTGGAACACAAAGTCGTACCCAGTTTGCAGCATCAGCTGGGGGGGGAATCAGAGATGTCCTGCGTCTGTAGATAGGATAGTTACCGTCTCACACAATCAAAGCATCTGTTCAAAAATAATTTCATGCACACAGGATGATGATACACACAAACTGCTCCGAAAAATAAAACACAAACGTTCATTATTTACAATTTATAACTTTATTTGAGCAAATTTTCTCTCATGAAATTTATTCAAAACGATACTGAGATATAAAGATATTTTAAAACACAATATAATAATAATATAATATAATCCACGTTTTTGTCTGAAATTATACATGAAACAAATAGGACTTGAATTTTATTTTACGATAATAAATTTCTAACAAACAAAAACAAAACCCTAACTCTTCTTTAGTCCCAATAGATTCCATGATGTTGTGTCTGTAAGATTGAGCACCACTTCTTTGTCTTCTCAGGATTCATTGTATGAATTACTATAAGATGAAAGCTGTAATGCAAAGAGGAGTTTTTGCTTTATGTTACAGGTCATACGGTTTGTAAAATGGTAAAACTGTAGGAAACTTATCGTAGCAAAGATCAAGGCTGGAGTGGAGACATCATCAAGAACATCTGCATTAATAACATAAACTGGCTCCTATAAAACATATATGATAAAAAAGCATGTATTTTAATGTAGTAAATGCTTTCTATAGCAGCGGCCCCCCAACCTTTTTTGTGGCACGGAACGGTTTAGACAATATTTAAGGTGTGGCGGATAAATACAACAAAATAAAATAATATGACCAGCATAAAAACTGTTTTTTTTTTTCTAAAAAAAAAAAAAAAAAATATATATATATATATATATATATATAATATACACTAATAATAAATGTAAATCCAATGCTTAAATTGACATACACTAATATTTTAACATATAGCTAATCATGTGACACAGCATGTTTTGTTCTGATCATCATCAATCACATGTGGTACGTAAGGTTAGAATGGACCAATCAGCTACCACAGTGTATGCTAACGAGAAAGCGTGTGTTAGCATGGAATAAAATTCATTACAGTATTTTCCGCACTATAAGGCGCATTTAATTTTCTGAAAAACTGACAGTGCGCCTTATTTGTGAAAAAAAAAAAAAGTTTTGAAATAGGCCATTAATTGAAGGTGCATCTTATAATCAGACGCGCCTTATAATCCAGTGGGCCTTTTATATGAAAGGGTTAAATATACGCCGTTCATTGAAGGCGTATAGTCCAGTGCGCCGTATAGTGCAGAAAATATTGTAGCTACCCAAATGATTGTACGATATAACATGCATGAAAACAACTTCAATAATTTAACATTCACAAAGGCATTGTCTTTGCTAAAATATTAGCATTGTTAGCATGAAACCATAGATCCTGTTTGTATAAACTCTGATTGTAAAATATTAGCTTACTGGCATGCGTTTTATCGGATGTTAGGATGGATTTGCTGCATTTCTCAGTAATATTTAAGGAGCACATCCTAACAAAAGTTGAAATTGCATCAGATATTTGTGTGTTCCAAAAGAAATGTTCCTCTTGGAAAGGTGTCAGGTGTGAACAGAAGGCGTCATCAGCTGCTTGGCCGCATGCCGTTCCTCCTCCCTGGTTTACAGGATGGAAGAGAGAAAAGTTAACCTGCATGAAGAGAACATGTTTCCTCTCCCCCCGTCCATAAATACTGACATAATCGAATATTCATGAATGTACACTAAACAAAATCAATATTTGCATTAAAAAAATACCTATTTAATATGAAGGTATAATTAGCATGACTGACATTAATTATTAAAACATCATTGCGTTATTATTCCAAAAACATTCACAAACACAAACATGCCCTTTAATACGGACTCATCACCGCCGACATCCTGACAACTCGTTTGATGAGCGTCTCGGCAGACGTTGGTTTACCGTCCACGTCTTCTGAGCTCGGGGGGGGGGTGGGTGGGTTACGTAACACAACTTGGCAGCTCTGCAGCAACAACAAGAAAAAAAATCACACCAAAAGAAGTAACGTTCTTTGAAACAACACTTAAAAAAAACAAAAAAAACAAAAAAAAAAACGTTTAAAAATATCTCCAAAAAAAAGCTTAAAAAACATACAACCGGCTAAAGAAGAATCCAAGATTCCTCCGGAGTTGTTATTAATAAGACGACAGTTGAAAGAGTTGACAATCGTGTAAAACGACAGCGTGAAGGCTTTACTTAGACACGACAGTGAGACGTCTCTGTTTCCTCTGAGGACACTGAACCACGCTGACATCAGCTGATGAAACACAGTGATGTCATCAGATGCTATAGTTTAACATCCAGCAACAATTCTCACAAAAACTGCCTTATAATAAAAGACACAAGTACAAGTATCACATTAGTGTTACTCCATGTAATCCATGTGGATTTTTTTTCGGTAGAATTGTTAGAAATCTGCATCAGCTGTAACAATGATCTGAAAAAACCAGCAGCTGAAATTATTTCAGAGATTCTATGCAAAGCTGTAAAAGATGTAAAATGTCAAATACATGAAATGTGTGATGAGATCCAGCATCACATATTAATAATCAATAACTTTCTATAAACAGTCAAAATAGTCCACGAACCACTGAATGGATTGGGTCATTTTTTTACATGACTCAGCATTCACGTTCACGTTCACGTTTAAGAGGCAAGAAAACAAAATACGAAACAGTTTAGAAGGAATTTTCTGAAAAAGATTAATGATTGTTTCACAATGATTCCCAACCAAAAAAAAAAAAAAAAACGTGAATTGAATAAAAGAAATAATCTCTCTATCGTCACGGTTGATTCTCACGCTGCTGAGTGATTAAATTAAAAAAAGAAAGAAAAAAAAAAGCAGCGGTTCTATAAAGGTGTCAGCGTCTTTATAACAACTGAGATTAGTGCGTCTTGTCCTGATTCAGCTGAGTGACAAGCCCATCATCAGATTACATATAAAGTCCTTCAGATAAAACCAGTCAGCTCACTGGAAGAAAGGCGGGAGCGACCAGATCAAATCTGTCTGTTCACACACACACAATGGCCGATCAAATCTGCACACATTCCTGCTATCGAGGCTTAAAATCATCCCACAGCTTCAGATCGTGTGCTGAAGTTCCCAGCATTTGATTTGTCCAGGCAGGAAAGGGTTAAATGTTGATTCAAATTTGGGGGGGATTTTCCGGCAATGTGACCCAAAAGCAGCAACGAGGCCTCAACCATCACTACCTGGTCTCTGTTGGAGCCCAACGTGTGTGTGTGTGTGTGTGTGTGTGTGTGTGTGTGTGTGATTGATGACACATTAGGCCCCTCTCAGATTAATGAGGTTAGTGTGTAGTCTGGTTAATCTGCCAGTGTGATGTGGCTGCATACAATCCACAATCTGCTCTGAACTGGCTCTGGTGTGAGTCAGGGGAGGACTGGAAACACGCCTCGACAAAAAAAGCTCAAACTGCAGACGAAACAGCCAAAACGTTTCTCGGCTGACGCTCCGAAACCGGCGAGAAAACCAACCAGGAAAATAACGAAAGCGTTGGATCAGACCCAGACTTTAAATCTCTTCGAGAAAGTAATTCAGCTCAGTGGTGAATAAATACGTCCCAGGTGTGAGATTCCAAAAAACGCACTCTGAAAGTCGGCGTTGCCCTGGGTAGAGGGTAGGAGCCCACGTGGAGCCGCAACGCCATCTTGTTCCACTGGCAGACTAGAGGCAAGGGCTGGAGAAGAGCTGCTAAACACACACACACACACACACACACATACACACACACACACACACACACACACACTGACCAAGCTCTGGTTATTGATGAGCGTAGCTTCTCCCGCCTGCAGCAGCAGGCGGTTTGAAGGGAGTGGCAAGTTAAGCTGTAGGAAAGCAGCCACAAAGAAACGTCCCGCCGTCGCCTCCCCAAACGCTTCCGTCGATGTGCTAATCAATAGTCGATCGGTAATTTAGCTTTCAGTTTTGATGCATCATCAACACGGCTTCCTCACAAACATGTGGCGTCCAGAGGACACGCACCTTTACCTGGATCATTCCAACTTAACGCCCATGACATCAATCAGGAGGGGGTTCGCGTCTACGATCAACTGGTCTGGTTATAGCAGACAGTCCAGCCTCCAGACTGATGGAGCTACCGCGCCGCCCAACGCACCTGATGCTCCCTCAGAAACCAGTCCGTTCACTCTGACATTGAAAGGTATTAGGTGCCGATCGGCCCACGCTCCCGTTTTAAAAAATACTAATAAAACAGATCCGCTTTGGGGTGGTGGAGCAGCTAATCTGGGTGAGAATAAGCCTACACCTCTGTTGGGGACACGATGTACAGAGAGAAGGTGAACAATGGAAGCCAGCCTGCAACCCCCCTCTAGCCAAGATGCTAGCAGCTCTAGGTTAGCAACCAAACGGCTAACAGAGGCATTGAACACCCACTAGGATCAGCAGATGATTAGCAGAAAGGACGAATCGACTGACACGTTGTCTGAAATGTCCAGCTGCTGTTGATCGTGAATAAACGTCTGGACAAGGATAGCAACAAACGCAGCAAAGTGTCCAAGTGGTCAAGTTTAAAACATGAGTCTATGTACATGTCTCGGAATACATGAAGCTTGGGGTCAAAGAGCTCTTCAACTGAGAAAAGTTGTGCATCTGTGAAAGGCTTTGCAAACATTACAGCCAAAGTTTTACTCCTTAAAACCTGAGATGTGTACAGGATGTAACAGAAGGATCATGAAGGTGTTTAAAGTAGACATCAGCTGAGGTGGGATGAGTCTCAGTCCAATATTGTTGAACCCTCCTGTCAGACCAATGCGGCAGCCAATGGATGAGGTGATGGTGAAACGTTCAAAGAGTCTCGCAGACACGAGTAAAAGCTGCCCTGACCAGTGGAATTGTGGGTTTGCTGCTACGACAGTAACCAGATTGCGATGCCGCTCACCTACGTCGGAACCACGCGCCTCTTTCTTTCATCCTCCATCACTTGCCAGGCTTACAGGAGCGTTAATGTTGCTGAGGGTTCAATGAGGTCAAGCACATGATGTACAGAGCTGTCATGGCCACGCTCTCAACATCAGCCTGTGCTGCTCTCAGGTCCTAACAGTCACGGGCCTGCAGGAGAAACAAAGAGCTGCTACTCCCACCCAACTGAGAGGAGGCTAACGCCATCAGGAGCTCTCAGAAGTGCATGATGCTAACCAGCAGCAACAGCAGCAGCACCTGTTTTAGTTTCAAGGAAACAACTAAGATTGTCGTCCGATTAGATTTCACCCCAGTTTTACCTGTGGTCAAACATTTGCTAATAGTTGCTAAAAAAAGATGTGCCAAAATCTGAAAAATCAGCTTAGTCAGACAGTGTTGTAACTCAAAGGTGGAAGTCGTTTCATTAGCCTTTATAGCATAGTCTATTCTACAAACAGGCCTCTGCTGCATCGGGGACATAACTTCCTGTCATCCATCTAAATGCCCTGAATCATCCCACCTTATGTCACATGACCCTTAAAAAAAACAAAAACGATTGTGCGTCCTCGTGAACCAGAGACGAACACAGCTCCGTCTGTTCAAACTACGTTACAACCAACAGAAAACACGCATCTTGCAGCACAAGGTGAGACGAACTGAAAGTGTGGCGGTACGAACGTGCAAGGGAACGCCTTTAGCTCACTGCGCCACGGCCTCCTTACCACCGCCATTGTTCGAGGCGGGAATGTGCGAGGGGACAGGGCCGGTGGGGCGCCACTCTCAGCTCCCGAGAGCCTAACCCGTGGACATGAAGGCACAACGTCACAAGTTAGGGTCTCAGGGACGGAGAGAGACACGTCTTCAGCACTCCTCTACCTCGTGCACATGGCACCGCTCTCAACCGGCTCTGAATCTTTGCCGAGAAAGACGCCAACAGAAGTCACGCTGGAGGGGAGGGGGGTTCCTGTACACATATCCCATCCTGATCTGGTCTAGAAGTCAAACCAGGACTCTGAACACCTTGGAAGACATAGACCAGCTCCTGCATCTCAGCATCAAACACACTCTAGTCTGACATACAGACTAGCCGAGCGCCCACATACGTGTTCACGAACATACAACAAGTGCAACACTCAGCCAGACACAACATTGGCCAGCTCCCCACCAACTCTTTCTTTCGCCCCCTCCCCCACCTCAGCTGAACAATACAGCACTTTGAAAAATGCGTGCTGCCGTCAGGTGCAGGGCCCGCCAACCACCACGCAGCACACCTCAGGATCCGCTGCCTCGAGACCCTGATGGCGGATTATCACGGCGGGTACACACACATCTGTGCGGCTGCATCGATTACAGCATCGAAAGCTGGGATGACACGACGCCAAACATCTCGCTTCTCCCGTAAATAATATCATTCAGATGCTCGATCGTTTACTGGTGCAAATCCACCACCCCCCACCCCCCAAACCCCCAGTATGCAGAAAAAGACAGCAGATAACAAAAGCTCCGTGGCTCCTTCGTGCCACCACGGTGGTCTAAAAGCTGAGGACACAGATGGAGAGCTGAGAGGGAAGTGGAGAAGGAACAGCATTCGCTGGTATCGACTCACCCTCCCCTTTGGATTCAAGCGTGTGCCCCCCTCGCCGTTTCTCCTTCCTCGCTTGCTTCCTGCTCAGGACGGAGGAGAAAACACACAAGAAAGGTTTAAACTTACAGCACAGCAGAACCGGCCTTGATCTTTTTTTTTTTTGGAAAAAAAAAAAGAAGGTTTTTTCACTAAAAAAGGTTGAACCCGGCGGGGTGGGGGTGTGTGGGGGGGCTGGTCCGCTGGGACGGCTTGTCGCCCGACGTCAGGGAGGAGAACGACGGACGGAGGCGAGAAAGACTGGCATGAGGATGGATGGTAGGAAGGATCGAGGCGGAATGAACCATGTGCCTGCTCTCTCTCCCTCTATCTCTGCTCTCCTTCTCTCTCTCTCTCTCACACACACACACACACACACACGAACACACACACACACACACACACACACACTTACACAGTCAGAGAGAGCAGCCCGGCTAGAGAGAGAGAGAGAGAGAGAGAGAGAGAGCGACGACGAGACGAGACGCTCTTCCCAGAAAACGAAACAGTGAAAAGAAGAAGGATACTTAAAGGTTAAGGCAGAGCAGGTAGAGAAGAAAGTGAGGGAGCGATAGAAAGAAAGAGAGATCAGCAGACGGAGAGAAAGAGAGAGAGAGAGAGAGAGAGAGAGGGAGAGAGAAAGGGAGAGAGAGGAGGTGAAAGAAAAGAACAAGCATGGAGCCACAGAATCAGTGCTTGCAGCCTGGCCACAGTTCCAGTGAAGCATACCAGTATGCTGCCTCACCGAATGGAGGGGGTGGGGGGTGAGGAGGGGTGAACACACACACACACACACACACACACACACACACACACACACGCACACACACACACACACACACACACACACACACACACACACACACACACACACACACACACGTGCGTGCAAAAGCGTGCATTTTTGGAAAAATAAAAAAAAAAAAAAGTGACAGAAACGCGTCTCTCCTTTCTCCAGCCTGTACTTACTTTTCATTCAAGCCTGCAGGTCGAAGGCAGGTTGGCGAGGTGCGTACACACACACACACACACACACACACACACACACACACACACACACACACACACACACACACACACACCTTAAAGAACAAGTCCCAAGTTAGAGAACAATACCCATGTTCCTGCTGATCTCTTGTCTCGCTCGTCTTTCTCCTCCTCGCCCGTTTCCCTCGTTTTGTTTTCTCTCTCTTTCAATCACATGCAGAGCTGGAAAGGAAAAAAAAATACATAACTCACCCCCCCTCCCTCCCCTTTCTCACCCCCCCCCATATTACTACTCCACCTCTTTCTCTCAATCTTTCTTTTTACTTTGTGTCCCCCCCCACTTTCTTTCTTTGCTTCTTTCCCATGTTGACCAGCAGGAACATACATATATATATATTTTAAAAAAAAATAAAGCAAAGAAGAAAAAAAAAGTGGTGGTGTTGGTGGGGGGGGGGTATCATCCATTAATTTAGCTCACAGCTGTAATCGCTTACAGCCAGAGGCCCACTTTTCCTCTATCAGACAAGACGGAGGTGGGGAGGTGGGGGGGGGGGGTTTGAGGGATGGAGGGATGGGGGGGTACAGAAAGAAAGTAGTCCTCCTTTCGTTGTTTTTTCCACCTTGTCGTCGTCCGTTTTTCCACCCATAGAACAAATCCTCTGTTTTCTTCTGCATGCATGCAACCCCCCCCCCCACCCCCACCCCCAAAAAAAGTGAATTTTTCCGGCCTTTGAACTGTTTTTTTCTTTCTTTGCGTGTCGACATCACGCAGAAAGACACAGCTAACGTGATGTGCTTTGGTTTATAGGAGGCTACATTTAACGTCTATGGAGAGAAAGTGAGAGAGGGAGGGGAGGGAGGAAGGAGAGAAAGAGGAGAGATGATGATGATGGGGGGGGAGGGACGGATGGAGCAAAGGGAGGAAGGAGAGCGACGACGTACAACCGACTGTAGGCTCAAATCATGGACGGGGGGCCTGCAGAGGCTGGAGGAGGAAAAAAAAAAAAAAAAAAAAAAAGAGAAAAATCCCTGAGACCACAGTGCCCTCTTGCTTTTCCTCCAGCTCCCCCCCCCCCCATCCTCCCCCCCTCCCTCGCCGACCAATCCAGCGACTGTCTGCCCAGCTAATCTGAAATCCTCTTTGACTTGCTGTCTGGCAGACGCTGCATTGTGCAGTTTGTCTATTTCTATACAGCTGCATCTGGATCTACCGCGACGTTCACACCCCCCACCCCCCACCACCTCAACCCCCCCAACAGAAATATGCTCCTATCCTCATTTATCACCTGCTTTGTGTCTGCACAAGGTGCTAATATTAGCAGGCTGTGACGGTAAGAACAGCAGACAAAGACGGGAGACGTTTTGGTGTGGGGGGGTGGGGGTGGGGGTGAGTGTGGGGGGGGGTCACACATACGTGTGCGTCACCACGGGTCTAATCTGTAAAGGTGCATCTGATGCCCCCCACCCCCCACCGCCCCAACCCGGTTACCCATTGACCAGGTGGGGTGGGCGGGGGTGGGGGCTGGACAGCAGTTCATCAAGACAGACCCAGATCTGTCACATCCCACAATGCAACAGCAAACTAGCAACAGCACAGCATCAGGCCTGCGTGTGTGTGTGTGTGTTTATATTCAAAAAGCAGCACACACTTGATTAGAGGGCATCCAGCCCAGGTGATACACACCTGAATGAAGGGAAGAAGGGCAAAGGCGTCGCAGAGGTCATGGGGTCATTGCTATGGCAACCAGCAGGATTTTTTTAATTAAACTATTAACTCTGTAAGTATACAGAATTTTGTCAAATTTGGAGATGAATTAAAATAGATCATGTATAAATATAACATTAATAATTCAGTGTGTTCAATTATATACATGTAATAAACAGATATTGCTTGTGCTTAAAAGGGATCGGGGTACACACACACACACACACACACACACACACACACACACACACACACACACACACACATGACCTCTTACTAGTCATTAGCCATATATGCTATAAAATCCTGTGCTTCATGTTTTACATGTTTGCCAAGTCAGTGACTGTGAGCCGTCAGCAGCTGGACGCCTCCGACGCACCACCAACAGGGGGCAGTGTTCTGCTCAGCTGGACCTGCTCACACCAGGCCTCAAGTGTGTGAACGTGTGAGGGATAATGCATACATGATGGAAGCTGTAAATCCAACAGAGGAAGGCCAGCGTCATCGCTACTTCACACACACACACACACGCACACACACACACACACACATGCACACGCACACACAGATGGTCCAAAAAGAAGGCAATTCACATTAAAACACGCTGAGAAAAGCTGCTGGGGTATGTGTGTTTGTGTGTGTGTGTGTGTGTGTGTGTGTGTACTACTTTAATTGTTCATTGTCAGCAGATTTCCTCGTGTGTCACAATATTTCTCATGCCAGCACTGGTTTCTTTGCAGTTGGCTGATTGGATATATTATGACAATAATTGTTCATTCCGACTGCTTCATGCGCCACAGCTTCAAATTTCTTGCTTGTGTGTGTGTGTGTGTGTGTGTGTGTGTGTGTGTGTGTGTGTGTGTGTGTGCTGCGTTTTGTCGTTTGTCAGGTAGAGCTCTGAATCAGCCTCAGAGCTCTACCTGACACTCCTACTGAACCAACACACACACACATACACACACACACGCACATATTACATATATTTATATACAGTATCTATACTATATTAGTGTACATGCTGAAATAATTTATTGATTATCGATTATTCAACTGCAAAAACGGTCCACCAAGTTTCGGTTTGTACAAAAAATAAAATTTATGCACATCTCTAACTGTATTTACTGCAGCTTGTCTTTGCTCATTATTTGAATACGTGAAGCTGTTTGAGGAGGTTAAGGAATTATTCCAATCTACCAAAAGGAGGTTCTGATCTGACTTTTCTTGGTTGATCAGGTCATAGTTTGTTGGTTATTGATTAGTTATTGTCAGTTTTGTGCGACCATGTTTGATATTTTCCCAACATTGCACCAACGGGATTGATTTAGGCGGCAGAAACGGGTTTTTCCTACATGGTGAAGATACCGCATGGTTTCGACTGGAAGTATTTGTTAGTTTGAACAATTAAAGGATTGAAACAAATCTTCTAAGTAAACCTGAAGGGAAACCACAGTTTGCTGTGTAATAAAATCACGTCTTCATGGGTGCCAGAGACAACCTGGAACCCAAGCTTCTTTTACCCCCCCCCCCGCTGGTGAACACGCTGGGTGGTTGCCCACCATGTCGACGGCGTCTCTGCTACAGCAGCGTTGTGCTTTTCTGATCCAGCTGTGCAGAGCGCCATGCGTACCTCAGGGAAAGCTAGGAGGTTGTACAGTTATCTCCCAGGGTGTAATTCTCAACTATACAACCTACTACCTCAACCTGGGGGTAGCAGACCGACACACAACCGGACCGTCTCAAGGCTCAAGAAACAACGAACAGGGGAAGGATGGGGGGGGGGTGCTGCGGGTCGACCACGAATTTGATGCTATTTGTTCACGAGATATTTCCATCCCATCTCAAAGTGATTAGAACATTTTAAGAGCTGCCGCAGCACAGCACCTGTTTACCGTAGATACCGTCTCCATACACAGATAAACATGGCCGACTTAAGGGCTCCTCCAAAGACTTTACGCCACAGCGGTCAAAAAAGAACGCTCACCAAGCTGTTCATTTTAACTGCTGACTTGGGACAGCGAGAAAACAAACATCACAACTGATATCTGTGTGCGTTCTCTAACTGGGCCCACGTTTCCTACATTCACACCAGAGATAGACCAGAGTCTATCTCTGTCTATCTCTATTCAAAGCACACAAAAGAAAGGGGGCAAAACTCTTGTTCCCTCATGACATTATGGACTGTGGTCCCCTAACCTTCTCAAAGACACCTTAACTTGAAAATATACTACAAACTGAGATGTTGACTGAGATGTTTGGAGTCTCTAGAGGGCTAAATGGGACTTCTAGAAGTTTTTGGATGTGAGGAAGACTCTGAGGTGGTTTTAGCTGTTCTCTGGATCGGAACAAAAGGTAGTGCTGCAGGGTGGAGGAAACAGTTAACACGCTGAGAGGTGGCGAGCGGCCCCCGCCGCGTGTCTGCTGATGCTGCTCGGGTAGCTGGAGCTGCACAGACGCAGACCTGTAGATACAAGCTTGCGGTGAGAGTTAACACAAGTTCGGATCTACGGGTTTGTGGCAGTGAGCAGTGGACGTCATGCATCCAGCAGCACGACGAAGGGAGAAAGACGCGATTAAAACCTTCATCCATTCTTTAAGAATCCTCCACAGATGCAGGAAAGTTAGCCTCTACTAGCTAAAATGTGTGGGAACACTTGTTGCTGGAAGTAAAGTGCCAATAATTAGTTTTCAGAAATGATTTTAAAAAATCACAAGAGCAGAAAAAAAAGTGCAAAATAAAAATGTCTCAATCAGTTTTTTTTTTAATTTAAACACATCAACTAGAAGCGAGTCTGTAATTAATAAAATCTTTTACTTCAGATTTTTTTTCTTTTATTCTAATCTCTGTTAATCCCACATTGCACAAAATCTTTTTTCTAAAATAATATGTATTACCACAGGTCATTACTCTGAAAACATTACTCTGTTTCCTCAAGTCGTTGTAGTCAAAATAAAATCTTCAAAATAAAATATTTCTCGTTAAACGATGAGTACGGATTTCATTCAGTCGTAAAAGGACGGCTGCACAACTGTGAGAATTATTTGTTTTAAAATAACGATGTGACCTTATGTGACTCGAGATTCATGGTGAAGATAGTAATCTCTATATTAAAATCAGGATAAATCAGTCTGGTCATTAAATATTTTAACAAGGTGAGGAATGCTTTTGTCAGAATTAGATTTCAAAATTCTTATAAATATATGCGTGAAATCGTGATTAAAATAAAGAGCAGAAGTCTTTATTTTGCTGCGATTAACAATAAGACTGACAGATTTAACCAGGATAAACCACTTCAGTGAGATAAAGGTGAAAACTATCTTTTTATCCACAATCGATGCTTCAACAAAGACAAATCAGAAACTTCAGGTGTGGAAAAATTTCAGAGAATTCTTCTGCATTTTAGGATTTGCTTCCTAGCAAAGCGACAAAATAAAACTTGGACATGAAAGCAGACTGAAAAGGTCCCACTTCCAATTCCAAAAGTCCGTCTGAACTTCTTTTTCTCCTTCTCTTCCTCCACCTGAATTTCAATGAGACGTCTCACTTTGAAGCTGTTGCCAAGTTGCTTTAAGTATGTCAGTGGGTCTTTGCTGGAGGACTGAAAGACACCTTGAGATTGACCGAACAAAGAGGTCAGCGGGTTCCAAGGGAGCCCTGCTGGCCCATCGCTGCACCGGTGTGTGTGTGTGTGTGTCAAAAGGTCGCCACCTGCATCACTGCGGTTGAATAGAACCCCAACGGTGATGCCTCGTTCTGCTCGTACGGAATCTACCCGGCAACAGAAGTGATGTGTGTGCAAGGAGACAGGATTGGGGTTCAATGGAGGTGAAGAACAGAGAGGTGAGGAAGTGGCGTTTACGTTAGCACGCCGTAACATCAGGCGGGTTAAACAGCCCTGGCTAGCCAACGAGTAGCGAATCAGTTTAGGCCCCTTCTACCACCAACACACACAATAAACACCAGAAAACAACTCGCAAAGCAAAGCAAAGAAGTGGACAGAGATCGGAGCTGGACTTACCCATCAGCCTTCATGTTTAGTCTCCAAATAGCCTCTTTCCTCTACTTTGCAGGGCCTAGAGTGTCTGCAGGGGGGGGGGCGGACGCGTCCGCCGTGGCCCATCCAAAAAACAGCTCAACCAGGCAACTACAGTAACAAAACCAGCCCAAAGTGGAGCTCAGGAGAGGCTGGGAAAGAGTGAGACAAAAGAAAAAAGCAAATGGAAGAGGGAGAGAAACTGGTGAGGGGAAGGAGAAGGAGAAGGAGGGGGAAAAGTAAACGATAACAGAGATTCGTTTCTTTTTTTTTGGGGGGGGGGGGGTGTTTTACAATTTGGTTTACCGCGCGCTGGTAATAATAAGCATAAATAATCTTTAAGCCCTGCAAAAAAAAAACCTCTCTGAAATCTACATGCTGCTTCCCTTCCCTTCACTACGAGTAGATGACAAGCAACATCTGCTGGTAAGACAGCCCAAAAATCCCAGCCTGACAAAAAAAAAGAAAAATGCAGGAAAATTGGTTTGATTTCTCTCTCTTTTTTTTCAGTCGTAAAACTCCTCTCCTTCACTCGCTTTAGCCTGAACAAGACAAAACAGAAAGAGAAAAGGGGGAGTGTGGAAGGAAAACGCAGCCATGAAGCCATCCTCCTGTCACCCCTGAACCTCTCCCTTCCTTTACTCTCTTCTCCTTCTTTCCCCTCCTCTTTCCTGCACACTTCTTCTTCCTCCTTCTCTCCTCTTCTTCTTCCTCCTTTCCTCTCCTCTCTTCCCAAAACACAAGACGAAGGTTCACTCGCTCCGTCCTCCTCTTCCAAAAACAACCCCTCTACTCCGGCTCATAAACACTTGGACACACACACTTGTATCTTTGCCGTCCCAGAGCGACCCACATAGCCAGAAGCAGACTGACTGGTTGGCACACACACACACACACACACACACACACACACACACACACACACACACACACACACACACACACACACACTTGCCGATGCACTAACAAAAATGCATATACAGAAATACACACACATTTCTTGGAAAGCTTCCATGCACCCAAAAGAAATTCCAATCTGCAGTTAGCCTCAGCTGTGAATAGAAAAGGAATCATTTCAGGACTTGGCTTTGGTTTGAGGCTCAGACTCAGACCACTTCTCCATATGTCTGCCCCCCCCATCTCGCCTCTCTTGTCGGGGGGAGAGAACGGCATCATTCGTCAGTATCCAGCTCCACTAATAGGACGTTTGGTCAGCCACACACACTGGACAGTTCGCCACGGTTTGGGGGGGATTAATAATGGGGTGCATAGTTGTCCAAATGCTGGTGACAGCATGTGAACTCTTTTCCATTATAGGACATAAGAGGGGGCCGAGAGAATCAATACAGCATACACACAGATTCAGTTAAATCAGCAGCAGCGACGACACTCACTGCACCCCCCAACGAAGGTTATAGAGGCATTATTATTTTTAAAAACATGAATTTTCCTTCCCTCATCTCTTTGGAATGTTTAAATAAATACGAGGCGACACACTGGGTGCTTTTTGGTAACAATGCTGACATCACACCAAAGGAATTCTGGGTATTCAAGTGTGAGGAAAACATCGGCCAGAAATAAAATCCATCAACTCATCTGGTAATTATGGATCTTGTGGGGGGGGGGCGCAGAATGACCAGAACCAGCGGGTCCGGCCCACACAGGTCTGGGTGGTAGCCTCAGACTGACAGACCATCATCAGTAGGATGAGGAGCCATCAGCGTTAGCGCTGGTCTGCAGCTCCAGGTGATGTCAGGTAATACGGGAACAAACACTGAGGTAAGCGTTGCCACGATCTGACAATTCTGCTCCATCCAGTAATAAGTAGTCTAACTGTTTTAACAAGTAAACTAGTTTCAGCATGAACAAAGCAAAACAGACATGAAGATGTTGAAAAAGCAACAAGACGAATGAATAAATAAAGTTAGAGAATTAACCTAAAGCTTTGGAGATGACTAGTCAGTGGCACAGCCAGGAATCTCATGTCATAGAGACAACAACAACAACATTAATAATAACATTGAAAACAAAGGCAAAAACAACAACAACAACAACAACAACAACAACAATAATAATAATAATAGCAATTAGAACAATAGCTACAATGATAATAATAAAATTAGCAGCAGCAACAACAAACAACACAATAAAAACAGCAGCAACAAGAACAACAACAACAAAAACAATAATAATAATAATAATAATAATAATAATAATCATCATAATAAAACAACAACAAATGAAGGAATTCCAGCAGGCTAGCCAAAGTTACAATCCTACATACTGAATGTGAACTGACATGTCAAGATTGTCAGGTGTACATGTATGAAACACATGTTAAGATCCTGGACTGGATGAAGGCCCTTATAAATATAAAGGTCTATACACACATATATATCTATATCTCTATCTCTATATCTCTATCTGTCTGTCTGTCTGTCTGTCTGTCTGTCTGTCTGTCTGTCTGTCTGTCTATCTATCTATCTATCTACATATATATATGATATAAAAGTATGAATCATATATTATTGATCAATCATCATAGATCACAAATCATAGATTACATAGCGTACATCCTAGATTATTGATCACTACTCATAGATCACAGATCATCCATTATGTATTACAGACCAATCATCCTTGATTGCAGATTTGATTGTATGATTATTTCATTATCAAAGTGGGACTTTGGCTCCACATAGTTAGTTAGTACTCCCACATAGTTGGTTAGTGCCCCCTCCCTAACAAATAGAACTGCCAGGAAAAATAAGTTCAAGAAACTGGTAAAACTGTGAATTCAGTTGCTTCGTTTTTTAGCTAAACCACGTAAATTGTAAGAAAAGCGTCAGGAAATTGATTTCATCAAAATTTCTATGTAAAATCAAAATTCAACGTGTTTTTCTGCATTAATACCAACTTGAAACGAATGATTGACTTTACTTAAAAAAAACTGGAGTAGTGTTTCCTGACTTTTAATAACTAGGAGTTCCCTCCCGTTTCCAGAGTGGGACTGGAACACTCAGCTGTGTGCCGTTGTACGTTTCCTGGAGCGTGCTTCCTTTCATCGCTGTTTGCTCGTCTTCAGGCGCAGAATATCACCTCCTCTCCAAAATCCAAGTGTCTGTACCCTTTCCATCTTTTTCCTCTCTTCTGCCACAGTCTGATATTCTGCTCACGCACAACTGCGGCAGCCCTCCTCCAATCGCTGGCATTAATCCACACCTCAGACCCCCCAGACACACTGTCTGCTCTCCCACAATGCACCTCAGCCCCAAAACTTTCCCAGACACATTTGGCCTTCTCTCTATCGGTTACCTCTCCCTCCCTCTTCAGACTCTTTTCTTTCTCTCGGCCTCCCCATGGCTCTTCATCGTCCAGTTTCATTTGCTCTGCCTCTTTCGTTCTCCTCTCTAAATTTCCTCTTTTCTTTCACTCTATTCAGCCACAGCCCGTCTGACAAAAGTATCTCCTAATCTTCCCCAGAGTCTATTTGACATAAAATGGCGGCAGCACAACCGGCCAATGCCAGCGTCCCTCTAACTCTGGAGAGCTTTTATTTCCTGGACTGCCACGCCCAGTAGCAGCAAGGCTCTCATTCTGATCAGTAGAAAATAAGTTGTAAAATTGTATTCCTGCATCTGGATCGGCTTCATTTTAATCAACAAACATGCAGTTCTAGTCCGTTGTATTCATCAAACACCTGCTGGGCCTGAGCGGACCCCTCAAACATCCGCAATTTTATGCAATAAAAGTCAATTCTCCAATGTATAGGTAGGTCCTGTATTTAGGACGGAAAAAAGATCCTCATTTGAACACCTTCATCAACATGTCGGGAGTGTTGCTGGAGTCTATTCCAGCTGACTGCAAGCAAACAGCAAGGTACATCTCAGATGAAACGCCAGCTCATTATAGGGCCACACATAAACAGACGACCACTCATGCAATTTACAATTTCCAGTGACCAGTTCCCCTGAATTGTATGATATTGCAGGTAGGAGGGAACTGGAGCACCCAGATGGAACCCATGCAAACACAGGAAGAACATAAACTCAAAACAGAAAAGTCCTCGGTGGAATTAAACCCAGGACCTTCTTGGTGTGAGGCAACTATGCTTGGAAAGTCTTGCCTTTATTCTTTAACAATAGTTTCATAATGATATTCGGTCCGATTGAGGATTTGATCTTCTTATTGTTGCTTCCTAAGCTTCAGATGCCTTCTCTGCTATATTCATGCAACAGGAACTTGACATGGAACCAACCAGTTTAAATATATTAAATGACTTCATCAGGAAACAAGTAACTCTGTGATCTTGTTTGAACGTGCTGTTGGGTTAGGGTTCTGTCGCTCCGGGAAAACAAAAAGCTGAGCATATTGAATCCAGAGCCAGAGGCAGACATCATGGTAAGTCTGATGAACTAATGGGATAAAAAGCAGGAATGAGAAAGTCCACCTGGAAGACTCAGAATGATCAGGGACGAATGTGGAATGAGATTTCCTAATGGAGTTATCGTTAAAGGATTTTTTCTAAGTTAACATACAATACTCCAATCAGTCTCAGTGTAGGATGCTACAAACAACCACATAGGAAGCTGTTGATGGAAGTACACAGCATCATTGCTGTGGAAACATTGCACTGTCTTGTCTCTTCATGATTGGTCTGATACAGCCGGACTCTTAAACCTTTAACTCCAAGTCGTTATCTGTAATAGAGAGAGGCTTCATCTATCAGGGGAAGAAGTCTGAACCACCAGGGACACTTGAGGTTTAATGCCAATGCTTTTAGGATGGCCCTGCAAGCACGTCTGCCCCCACTAAAACACATCTACCTCCACCAAAACATGTCTACCCCACTAAAACATGTCTACCCCACCAAAACATGTCTACCCCACCGAAACATGTCTATCTCCACCAAAACACACCTACCCCACCAAAACATGTCTACCTGCACTAAAACACGTCTACCTGCACCAAAACATGTATACCCCAAACAAAACAAGTCTACCCCACCAGAACATGTCTACCTGTACCAGAACATGTCTACCAACACCAGAACATGTTGACTTGCACCTAAACACATCTACACCCACCAAATCATGTCGGCAGTGGCTCAGGAGCAGGTTGTCCAATGATAATAGATTTGGCGGTTCAAATCCCACTCCCCCTAGTAATTTGTTGTTGGGTCCTTGGGCAAGACACTTTACCCTCCTTGCTCCCAGTGAGGGAACCACTGTGAACCACTTTGTCCGCCTAAAAACCGCTATATAAATATAATCTATTACATAGATTATAACATGTCTACCTCACCAAAACACACAACGCACGACACACAGTCAGATGTGATGGACAAGGGCTACGGCTGGCAGTCATCTTCAACTTCTTGATGAACTGTCAGACAGGATGGGAGGATGTTGAGGGTAACATCCTCTAATATCAGATTTTATCCACACAAAAGAATGCAGAATGCCCTCAATCATGAAATGACGAATGCTGGAATGATCTGTCAGGTAATTAAACAGAAAACAGCTGATTAATGGAGTAATCTTTGCATCAGATGAATCATAATGGAAGAGGTCGATGATGTCATGGAGGCCATTAATGGCCTCATATATCAGCAAACACGTCCGTCTGTTTGTCTGTCCCGCCCAGTCTTTGTTTGCCTCTCACTGTTCTTTTGTTTCCTTCATCACTCTAAACGCTCTCTCCTCCCTCCCCCTTCCCAACAATCTATTTTGCCTTCCTCGCATTTCTTCCTGCTCTCTCTCCATCTCTCTGCCCCCCATCACTCAACCCCTCCACCCCCCTCCTACATCTGCGCACATGTCCTCGACTGACCCGACTCAGCCTGATCTGCTGTCAGTGCCCGTTTGGATGAGGCACCGCTACGGCTGCAGAGTTACCACCGCTGTCTCTCTGCAGACACGTCTGTCTCTCTGCAGACACGTCTGTCTCTCTGCAGACAAGTATGTCTCTCTGCAGATACGTCTGTCTCTCTGCAGACACGTCTGTCTCTCTGCAGACATGGCTGTCTCTCTGCAGACACGTCTGTCTCTCTGCAGACAAGTATGTCTCTCTGCAGACACGTCTGTCTCTCTGCAGACACGTCTGTCTCTCTGCAGACAAGTATGTCTCTCTGCAGACACGTCTGTCTCTCTGCAGACATGGCTGTCTCTCTGCAGACAAGTATGTCTCTCTGCAGACACGTCTGTCTCTCTGCAGACACGTGTCTCTCTGCAGACAAGTATGTCTCTCTGCAGACACGTCTGTCTCTCTGCAGACACGTCTGTCTGTCTGTAGACACGTCTATCTCTCTGCAGACACGTGTGTCTGTCTGCAGATAAGTCTGTCCTTATGCAAACATGTCTGTCCTACTGAAGACATGTCTGTCCCTCTGTAGACACGTCTGTCCCTCTGCAGACATGTCTGTCCTACTGAAGACACGTGTCTCTCTGCAGACAAGTCTGTCCCTCTTCAGACACGTCTGTCCCTCTGCAGACATGTCTGTCTCTCTGCAGACACGTCTGTCTCTCTGTAGACATGTCTGTCCTTCTACCTACTTGTCTGTCTCTCTGCAAACACGTCTGTCCTTCTACAGATAAGTCTGTCTCTCAGCAGACATGTCTCACCTACATACCTATCTATCTTTCTACCTACTTGTCTGTCCAGCTGCAGACATTTATTCATGAGTCTCCTAACAGTATTTTTGTTGATGCTGCGTCTTCTGGTGACGGTTGTATTCCTCTGCCAGGATGACCTCATCCCAGAGGAATCATTTGTCTAATCTGATACAGGAAATGTGAAGGAATTAAAAAAATAAACACAACAAGATAAAACATGAAAGCCAAACAAGTCAGTAATTTCAGAAGAGGACGGCAGGCGTGACCAAAGAAAGGAAGCGTTCATGCTGTTCTCAGTCAAATCAGATGTCACGGGTCAGTAAAGACCAGGAAGTGGAGAGTGTGCCTTTGCAGCTGATTGGACGGCAGATCAATCTGAATGCAGAGGAGCAAATGAAGCCTGCTGCAGCAGGATTCATGAACACATGGTAAGAACAATAAGCACTAATTGCTGCTCTATAACGCCCAAAATTTAATTGAGGCATGTATAGAGTCATTGCTCATATGGACACACGTTATATTGCAAATGTGTGTTCTAATGGGTTCCTAATGTTTTAATTGTCAAAGGAAGCAGTAAATTTAGTGTGAAATAAAAGCTTCTGCTGAACTAAACCCTCAGCAGACATCGTTTGGTGCTCGATTCTTCTCTGAGGTCTTTTGCAGCACTTAGAAAATATGACAAAGATGTTTGTGAATTACGCTGTTGTAAATTATTCCGACGATCAAAGCTGCTGTGGGATTGTTTGGTGGGATGTTTGGAGGCAAAAGCATTTTGATTTCATTGTTAGTTCAGCTCCTGTTAGTAGGATCAAAGCTAGTGTACAGGATGGATGGTTTGAATACCACCATGACCTCCAAAGTGAAGACGGAAAAAAAAACGCAGTTATTTAATTAAGTCTCAACATGCTTTTTCTGTGAATTCAGTCCACTTGTGGAAGAGCCTTCTCAATAAATAACAGAACATATGATGAACTAAAACAGAGCATCTTTCATCAGAAGCATGCGTGCCGAGATCAGAGACCAAACAATGATGGATTAACAATATATGTACATATGTAAAGAACCACGCTGTGAGTGTGAGCTTTAATGACTCCTCTGATATAAGGCCTTTTATCCCTTCATCACAAATGTTCCATTCAACAGGGCTGAAGGCATGAAGATGGGATTAAAGTATCTCAGATTTATATACAGCCCTATTTATTACCAAAAACTCTGCTCCTTACTTGATTGACAGGAAGCACATTGATTACATTTTAAATGTAAGGACTGATACTAATGTCTTTATCTGAGTCCTCCTGGGAACCTGCATGTTTATATTACGTTTTATGTGGATCTTTGTGTCTTGAATGCCTCAGTGTTCGTTCCTTTTAAAGCCTAGAGCACCATATTTAACACAGATGACTTTTTAGGATTTTGAGACTTCTACGTCTAAAGTTTCTTTTTTTTAAAAACTGATGCATCTGCATTTTGCATGCAAAAAAAATTAATCCAGACTTAGCAAAAATTATGCAAATTAAAGCTCGTATATATATTTTTGTTTAAAAAATTTTCAAGAAATTTGTCAAAAGGTTCCATTAAGAAATTTTTTTTCCAAAAAATTAGAATTTATTTGTCGATTATCACATTGCTCAGGCTTGAGAAAACTAATTCATGGGTTTGTATTGAGCTATTGGTTTGCAGCAAACTTGAAACAGAGAAGAGAAAGAAAATTTTTTGATGAAAAACACTGAACTGCAATTGAAAGAGATTTCAACAGATGGTAATGGGAAATGTGCTTCATTCAGAAAACCAATCTCATGTTTTTGCCGTCATGTTCTAAAAAAAATGTCTGGAATGAAACAGCTTGTTGTCGGCCAATGACTGAAGGAAATGTAAGAGGAAACTATTAACAGACACAAGACTCATTCCAATAGCTTGATGTCGCCGTGGACACCACTCACTAGATATGTTTCATACAACAGTAAACATGAAGCATTAACAGCTGATAATAATCAAGATTTATTTTTAGCCTGCAGAACTGCAGCTTTTTGCCAATAAAACAGAAAAGAAAACAACAGCTACAACTTCTTAAATATCACGACGCCGTTAGATTCTAGTATCAGCATCTGTGTGTAGCAAACCAGGAAACTAATGTCTTACGCTAACAGATGTTTATTTTGCTTTTGTTGCATTTGTGTGTAACCAGCAGCCGTGTTTGTAAAATCTGCCTGTGAGCACACAGCTGCATGCGACCAATCGCGTTGCAGCCAGAATTTTCCTCATCCTCCAATCACACAGAAGGATTTCAAATTAACTTTGGGAGCAATTGTAGGCTTAATGAGGGTGGACAGCAGCAAAACCGATCCAGTATCTGAACGCTGAAGCTGCTGCAGGGTCACACAGCCAGCAGCAGTCAAACAGCAGCATCGAACCTTTAGAGATGAAATGAATTCATTTGGATCGTATCAGACATAGAAAGAAAAAAGCCTTCAAATGAATAAAAATGGTTCTACTTCTAGAATACATCATGTTATACATTATCACACGATTAACCCCCCCCCCCCCCCCCCGGGTAATGTGTCAGCGGTGGTTCCGTGGAGGATAGCCCAGATTCTGACTATTTCTAACGGAAGCCCCGTCGAGCTGCACAGAGCAGATGGAGCCAGACAGGAAGTCAGATAAGGAACGGCGTTCAGGATCCAGACAGCAATATGTAAAAACTGACAAAAACAACCTCGTTGTATCGTAGCCTTCAGGTCGACTCAGACCAGATCTGGTCCATCAATGACCTGTACTCTGATCTAATGTGCATTTGATCACCAGCAATAACAACTCTGATTCAGATGCTTCTTGCAGGTCATATGACCATGACTCAGACCTGGATCTGATCTCAGACCAGATCAGAAAGACACTCACATGTAATAACAAAATATCTGAATTCTTTGTTTACACAGGCCTGAAAAGAAAAACCTGATTCGTGTCAGAAAAAGGCAAAAAATTTGGAGTCGTGTCAACAAAAATCCTGAAGATGAGACAGAAGACTAGTGACGATGTGAGGTGCAGCATACAGGACACACACACACACACACACACACACACACACACACACACACACACACACTGTGATGGTTTTTCTCATTGCTATGTTTCTCGAGGCAGAAATCATTAAGGTTGTGTTGTTAATTCAGTGTCAGAACACCGAAGGAAACATTGTGAAGGTGTCCATTACCCAGGAAACAACTTCTGTGTGAAA
Organism: Antennarius maculatus; assembly: GCA_013358685.1. NCBI lineage: Eukaryota > Metazoa > Chordata > Actinopteri > Lophiiformes > Antennariidae > Antennarius > Antennarius maculatus. The sequence continues at coordinate 2,443,557 of CM023613.1, read as the reverse complement.
AGCTTAGCTGACCTCAGTCAACCTGAGCTAACCTGACCTAAACTGAGCTAACCTGAGTTAATCTGAGCTAACCTGAGTCAACCTAAACTAACCTGAGGCTCCAAATCCTTAACATTTAATACTCAGTGGCGGGCCGTGCATTTCACACCTAGGCCCTCAGTGATGTTGTCCTTAGTGAAACGTGAATAAACACAACCCATAATGCTATAAGCTGCTCCCACCACTGAGACCTATGTAGGGTTCAGGACTGAGGTGTTTATAATAGGACAAAAACCGTCGGCCCCACTCCTTTTATTGTCACTCGTACAGAAGAACCCCGCATGTCAAAACAAAACCTACCGACACCACAGCTAGAGAAACGAAATACAGACACACACTAACACACTACTAGATGTTACATCACCTCTATCAGGTATAAAACGGGCTGTTTTCCAGCAGGGACACAAGTCTCTTTGTGTATTTCCACTACAATCACACAAGTGCACCACATTATTTACACGCATCGCAAAAGAGCAAGAATTTTTTTTTTTTTAGCATATTTGTCATTTTATTTCGTTACAATTGATTTGCTATAAATGTAATTGAATTACAAGAACATTAAATATGAAAACTTATATAAATGAAATGCTTGTACTTACCGAAACAGCTGTTCAAACGACTCATTTAAACATAAAATCCATTCTCCTTTATTTCCTCAAGAACACTCCGTTAGCTAGAAGAGGTTAGCTAGTTCAGATTAGCTAGAACAGGTTAGCTGTAAGAGGTTAGCTAGAATAGGTTAGCTGGAAGAGGTTAGCTAGAACAGGTTAGCTAGTGCAGGTTAGCTGGAAGAGGTTAGCTAGAACAGGTTAGCTAGTGCAGGTTAGCTGGAAGAGGTTAGCTAGAACAGGTTAGCTAGAACAGGTTAGCTCCTTCAGGGATCGCACCCTGTCTCACTAAAGCTTCTCTTCAACCGTGCGTCTGTATAGCGCCGCCTTCTCGGAGTGAGTATCCAATCACAGGACACGTACATGTCAGGTGACCGTGAGACCAGCTAGAAGGTCTTAGCATCGCCAACTCGTGATCTGATTGGCTATTGCACCTGTCTATTAACTATATGTTCACGTTCCCGTTCACTCACAGTGCAGGGAGACCTGCTTTCTAGATTCTGAAAGTCCTGGGCAGATTTCATTCAACCTGGCAACACAAGCTAGCTGAATTCTGATTGGATAAAACCTCTCTAACCTAAAAATAGAACATTGACCCACTGTTGGCCTGTGTTATATTATATCCAAATGTATAATTATGTATTTATACACATATTTGAATATATTTAAAAGAAAATGCATTGAAATTTAATTAACTTTTATCATAAATATCATGATTTCTGGTTATTTTTAAACCAGCAGAGAAGGCTTTGCTGGCCCTGACCGCCCACCACAGTATTAATAATACTGCTGATTTATTAGTTGTTATTACTTCACACGATTAGATGATGATGATTAGATGTTGAAAGGAAAGACAATCTTTAAACTATGTCCGTCTGTCACCAGTGAGGAAAAATCACATTTTGTTATGGCTACGTTTTTTTTGTCACCCTGAACACAACATGACTAGATTACATACATTTAGATAGATAGATAGATACTTTAATAATCCCGGAGGAAATTGCACATATCCACTGCTCAGCCAAACACCATTAAAATGTCATTAAAACCAAAAGATTTCTGCATTAAAATGTCAATACATGTTTGTATATTTGTCAAGACCAACAGGAAGAGTGAACAAGAATTCGACCCATGTTCTCTAACTTGGACTTGTTGTTTAAGGTGTGTGTGTGTGTGTTTGTGTGTGTGTGTGTGTGTGTGTGTGTGTGTGTGTGCGTGTGCGTGTGTGTGTTGCTCATACAGACCAGAGCAGGAAGGAATGTCATTACCTCTGAACCACAACACAGAAACAAAATTTTATAAACTGAAACTTTTACAGTACATTACAGAAAATAAACAAATGAATGAATGAAAGGGATAAAATGTTGTCATTAATAGAAATAATTGAATAATCTGTCATGTTCTGCTGCTCTGTAGATGAATAAGAATTTTTAAATGAACCATTAGAGCAGGGGTGAGCAAACTTTTTGATTTGCGGACCACAACGGGTTCTAAAATTTGACAGAGAGACGGGGCCAGATGGATGGCGTAACAAAAATGTCACGTGAATGCCATTACATGAGAATATCTGGGCTGTCAAAAGCAGAAAAGCATGAATATGTAAAGCTCATTGTACATTTTTTCCAAATACATTTATTTCAGACAGTAGAGAACCTCCCTTTCAGTTAAATTGAAAACAGGATTGTTTTTTTTGTTTTTTTCTTTTTTGTCTTGTCTGCATGTATTCTCATAGTTTAACCCCATAAAAGGGGGTTAACCTTTTATGAGATCAATGCTTATTTTAGTCTTGCAGCAAAATCTTTTATATATTTTAATGCGTGCATGTGACCGTCACCAATCCTCTCTGGTAACTAAATTGTCAGTCTTTATTAGAATTTCCTATGGTGAGCCAGAGAGGGGGGGTGCTGCACCTCTGTGAGTTAAGGGGGAAGGAAAAAAGGAGACAAGGAGAGAGAACATAAACAAGGTAGTGGATAGACAGGCAGTGCTGTTGGGGTGAAAAAGGTTTAGGATGTTTTATTCTATCTTAGAACGGATATCTCAACACCAATGTTACAAAACATCAGATTAGTGGAGGTCCTTATAGTATAGAATAGACCACCAGAGGAAACCAGTGTAGGAGGAAGATAGAGGGCATAAGATTGTGATGACTGAAGTGAGACTCATCACGTTCTGACGGGACCCAACGGTTCTCAATTATTGGACTCGACAGGAGCTGGTAAGCCCTGACCCAACATGCATGTGTGATGAAACCAACACCCAGATAGGCTACCAGAACCCAACAGGGCGATGCCAACCGAGCACTCCCAACCCCGGCAGCCAGGAGCATCAAGACACCACCACCCAAAGAGCCACCGGGGGTACCGAGAACCACGTAGACCCGGGGACCCAGAGGAGGCAGCGGCCGCCACCGCCAGGGCGCACCGGCCAGGCCCAAGTGGCACGAGGCAAGGAGGCCCCCCCATCACCCCCCCCACCCCGCCCCGCCACATCCCCAACCCCCCACCCCCATCCACCACGCCCACACCCCGCCCAATCCCCCAACCCCAGGGGACAGGAATGCCCCCCGCAGCCCCAGGGGCCAGCCGCAGTGACCGGGCGACATGTGACTCACCCCCCTACATAGCGCCCCTAGACGCGGGCAGACCAGAGATAGGGCCCACACCAACCCTCAAGATACGGCAGAGATCCCCAGCGGGCCGCAAGCCCCACCGCGCCGCCGCCCACAATTGGAAAGCCGACCAGAGGCAGCCAGCCCCCGCACACCGCTGGTCGTCCGAGGCAGCCCATGCCAGGCCCTATCAGAGGCCCACCGCAGCCAATAATCTGTCATGTTCTGCTGCTCTGTAGATGAATAAGAATTTTTAAATGAACCATTGGAGCAGGGGTGAGCAAACTTTTTGATTTGCGGACCACAACGGGTTCTAAAATTTGACAGAGAGACGGGGCCAGATGGATGGCGTAACAACAATGTCACGTGAATGCCATTACATGAGAATATCTGGGCTGTCAAAAGCAGAAAAGCATGAATATGTAAAGCTCATTGTACATTTTTTCCAAATACATTTATTTCAGACAGTAGAGAACCTCCCTTTCAGTTAAATTGAAAACAGGATTGTTGATCTCCCTTTTTTTGCCAATGCATCAAAGACACATAACTTCATTACAGGAAGCATAGAATTCAGTAAATTTAACAGAGTAACTCCCCTTTAAGACGGAGTCAGACTGAAGATCGATCGGTTCCAATGGCAGCTCCAGTGGTGGTGATTCATGATCTTGTGACGGGGGACAAAACACCAGCTCAAGTGATTTGTCAAGTTTTTCAAAATCATAAAACTAACAGTGTGCATCTCTGTGCAGGTCGTCCAGTAATTTGCTGTATTTCTTTGAGTTACTCTTTGTTTAAGATACTGGCTCTATCTTTGTCGATCCGTTCCACGTGGTGAGTCACAATCCAGCGTGATAAAATGATTTTTTCAAACTTTTCAAACAAGAAAAACTTTTACTCTCTGGACACAGGAGACCTACTATCGCTCCACGCATTCTTTCAACAACTTGCCTTTGGAGAAAGGTTTCCTAGCTTTTGTTGATTTGATCGTCGCAAAGAAGACGCTTTAGTACTTGACTCTTGAATCCTTCCAAAAACTCGGCTACGGACAAAGGTTTGCTAACCTTTGCTAATTCGAATGCCACAAACAAATTTTAGACTCTTGAATTAGTTAGCTGGTGAAATTTGTTTTGCTGAGCCTGAAAATTAGCTGTCAACATTTAAGCCACAGCTAGCCATTGTTGCGTCCACTGCTTGCTAGTGTAGTTAGCATGCTTAAAGACGAAGTGATGGCTGATATTGTATTCTACGAAAACCGCAACGGTTTCTAAGACATCAGACGAGCAGCAAACTCAGCACTCAGTGTCCACTTTTCTTTTCTTTAGTCTGCTCATTCATACAGAGGAGGTCAAAAGGCAAAGGGTAAATTTAAAATTGAGAGTGAAACCACACCCCAACAAAAGTCAATGTGTTTGGACTGCGCCATCTATTGAAGATACCTGTTGATTGCAGAGAAAAGGTCAAATGAGTGAGGTTTAATTATTCAATAATTCAATTTTTTCATTCATTCGTTCATACATTTTCTATATAACCATGATGGCAGGTTGCGGAGTGTTGGAGCTTATCCCAGCAGTACCGCGATGCCAGTGTACCACGGAGCCACATGTAGACAGGCACTCACAACTAATAGGGACCAGCCAATTGACCTAAGGTGCATGGTTTTGGAGGTGGGAGGAAGCCAGAGAACCTGGAGAGATCCTATGCACACCGGGAAAACAGGCAAACTTTGCACAGACCGCCTTGCTGTGCAGCGACAGCGCTACCCATTGGACCATACTTTAATTCAATGATGTAATTTAGATGGACAGCACGGTGCAGCAGTTGGTAGAAGGTCCTGGGTTTGATTCCTCCAGGGGCTTTTCTCTGTGGAGTTTGTATGTTCTCCTCATATCTAAGTGGGTTCTCTAAGGGTTCTCCGGCTTCCTCCTACCTCAAAAAACATGCAATTCAGGTGAATTAGTCACTCCAACATTGGTGTGTGTGATCAAGTGTGGTTCTGTGGGTCTTAAGTGTGGTCTGTGATGAACTGGCATCTCATCCAAAGTGTAGCCAGCTGGGATAGACTACAGCCTAGCTGTAGCAAAACGATTGTTGTCGTCTTGTCATAATAAAGATGAATGGATGTAATTCAGAGACGTTTGGCAGACCAGAATAAAAAGCTCAATGAACTGTTTCTGACGCGTAGTCTGCAATTTGCCCTTGTCTGTATTAGAGCCTTGGGTCCAGCAGCTAAGCTCTGCATCCGACTGATTCATTATAACTCCTTTTTATTGAAGCATGAAGTAATAATAGTGAGAACAATGTCTTGGTCTTCCTCACTGAGAGCAACCAACCAAAAACCTGATGTCTGCTATTCGTTACTCTGCCAATCGATTGTTGTCTGCCCCACCTCACAACCCTCCTGCTTTACACCAATACCCATCATGCAACTGTCAGACGGTGTCTGGCGCTGAAGCTGCAGCCGTGAGAAAAATGAGACAGTGGTTATCAATGTTTGTGCCCAATTTTGTGTTTTGAGGTGAGAAGTTTGTGTTGCCTTAAAGGCAAATATGATTCTGAAAAGCTTATTTAGTGTTGATGTTTGAAGTGCCTTTTAGTTTATCTCAGTATAAAATGGAAAATATTCCATCAAAATCAGCAGCATCACATTCACACAAGTTCACTGACAGAGAGTCTGGCTACTGTCCAGAAATGAATGCAGAGATACTCGTTTTATTGGCAGTTGATTTCAAGGCTGGGGAAACCGTCAAAAAATGGAAGCCTTTCAGAATAGCAGTCCAGCAAACCTCATCCTCCAGAGTGATGAAGATGAGCACCTGAGCACCTACACCAGTAAGTTTACCAGATCTGATGAAAGCAAGAGGTTCATCATCAGGTGAAGGGGATTGATGTGTCTTGCATCTTTCCATGAGGCCAGGGAAGATAACCAGTCAGGGTTCGGTTCTGAAGGTTCTGATGGGTCTGACTGCAGATTAAATGTGTCAACGTCAGTGAATGAATTTCAGTAGAGCTAAATGACACGGGAATATCAATGACGTATGGTGAACATATTTATAGAAGTTTGCTTAGAATGATTTTGCATCTTGGGGTGGCGCAGAAGAAGGTTCTGGGTTTGATTCCTTTCTGTGAGGAGTTTGTATGTTCTCTCTGTGTCGGTGTGGGTTCTCTTTGGGTTCTCCACCTTCCTCCCACCTCCAAAAACATGCAGTTTAGGTGAATTTGGTCACACAAAATCCTTAGTTCTTAGGTGTTAATGTGTGCAATAAATTCATGCAATGAGCTGGCGTCTCATCCAGGGTGTACCTCGCCTTTTACCTGTAGCTAGCTAGGATAGACTCCAGCAGACCTGCAAGGCAGATTAAATTATCTCGTCTATAAGAAAATGAATGGATGGATGGATTTTACATATTTTTTATTAATTTCAATAGAATTTTCTTTTAATATCTTCCAAAACCTCATTTTGGTAATTAGAATTTCACAACTCATACAAAAGCGGCAATATTTGGAGAAAGGCTGTAGGGCAAATTGAAGTCTAAATCATTAGATATCAATGGATGCAAAAACATATCATTAGAAGTCATTATATAACATTAGATTATCATTCAGTCACATGAGCTCCAGGCATGCTGCTACGTGGGCAGATGGTTGGTCGTGTTGGAGCACTGCTGGATCATCAGCACAGACAGCCGGCTGGACGATGAGGAGAAACACGCCAAGAATGTCAGAGGATGGCACGGCAGAGGATCCAGATTGAGGCGAAGCAGCCAAGGAGTAGAGCTGGAAGCTGCATTCCTGACAGGAAGGAGTGTTTGAAGATAAGAGGAAGGGAGGGAAGTTGGTGAAGACTCCCAGGAAAAATGGAATTGAAGGGCAGAGAGATTGGAAGAGGAAGACGAAATGTTAGTGAGGGAGAAGAGGGAGAAAGGTGGAATCTAAGTAGAGGAGGAAGGAGGAACATGCGTGCAGTGTCGTTCAGATGGACATCACCAAGGGAACACAAGCACCTCACTCAGTTTGACCACCCATTATAAAAAATTTGGGTTGTTCACAACCTGTCTGATCTAATTGACAATCAACATGCTTCAGGCAGCAGTTGCTGTATGTGGGTGACCTGCAGCAGTGTGGGCCATGAGACAGCTACCTTCGCTGTCATGGGAGGTTGGTGCTCAACCTTCTGGTGGCAACTGCCCATATGGAACCACGTGTGCAATTCACCAGAGATGAGCACTGGAGGTTCGATAGTGCTGGGATTGGTATCAACAATCATTCAAGTCCATCCAAACCTCACACTTTCCCATGAACCAACCAGCCAGTCACAAAGGCCTTTCCAGGTTCTTCCTGGAAAGGAGAGGAATGAAGGTTAGCCGCAGTCAGACAGAATACATGTGTGTGAATGAGAGGAACCCAAGTGGAAGAGTGAGGTTACAGGGAGAAGAGATCAAGAAGGTGGAGGATTTGAAGTACTTAGGGTCAACAGTCCAGAGCAATGGAGAGTGTGGAAAAGAGGTGAAGAAGCGTGTCCAGGCAGGATGGAATGGGTGGAGAAAAGTGTCAGGTGTGATGTGTGATAGAAGAGTTTCAGCTAAAATGAAAGGAAAGGTGTACAAAACTGTGGTGAGACCAGCGATGTTGTTTGGTCTAGAGACAGTGTCACTGAGGAAAAGACAGGAGACAGAGCTGGAGGTAGCAGAGATGAAGATGCTGAGGTTCTCTCTGGGAGTGACCAGGAAGGATAGGATCAGGAATGAGTACATCAGAGGGACAGCACATGTTAGAGGTTTTGGAGATAAAGTCAGAGAGGCCAGACTGAGATGGTTTGGACATGTCCAGAGGAGAGATAGTGAATATATTGGTAGAAGGATGCTGAGTTTTGAACTGCCAGGCAGGAGGCCTCGAGGAAGAGGAGGTTTATGGATGTAGTGAAAGAGGACATGAAGGTAGTTGGTGTGAGAGAAGAGGATGCAGAAGACAGGGTTAGATGGAGACAACTGATTCACTGTGGTGACCCCTGAAGGGAAAAGCCGAAAGGAGAAGACATTTATGAATGTTAGCTTTGAGCAGCTTGGCACTGGGCCATTTCGCTTTGTGTAAGTCCATGATCTGTAGGTTTGGAATGCCATTGGGCTTGATGTTCAATTCCTCAACAGTGAATTCACTAGTAAGTCCTGCTGGCCTCTATGGGATTGCCTCCACCAGGGCGTCTGGAACTTTTTAAAAAAGCTGGATCATGGTCCGAACCTGCTTAGAAATGAGGTTCAATTCTGGACCTGGAGAGCAAAACTCAAGGTAGCCTGAAGGCCGGTAGAGCAAATGGCAGTGGATGACGTCCTCTCTAGTACTACAACATCTCCGTTATCTCTGGAGAGCATTCTACAGCTGCACTTGTTCTCAACTGTGAGCCATTTATCATGCAAAGCACTCCTCTGATGCCTTTGGCTCATGGTAACATTGTGATGCACTTTATTTCACAGACTGATGATAAGGGGCGAGGGATAGAGGTGCAGACAGGAAGGAGGAGGCGAGTAGTGCCGTCTCTGACTTCCTACAGCTTTTTAAGCTCTCAAGGAGAACAACGATTTGTTCTCCTGATTCTGTTGCAACTCACAGACACCAAGGACAGCCCCCCCACCCACCCTCACTCGATACACACAGATACACCATCAGTGTGAGTGTGTGTGTGTATAACAAATACAAATGTCCATTGTGAAGATGCAGATGTTATGGATGAGATGTTACTAATGTTGGCCTGAATAGAGATTTTTGGCTGTTACTGCAGTTAAGGTGTGGATTACACATAATAATAATAATAATAATAATAATAATAATAATAATAATAATAATAATAATAGCAATAATAATAATAATAGCAATAATAATAATAATAACAACAACAACAACAATAATAATAATAATAACAATAATAATAATAAAAATAATGGGTGGATAGATGGATGGATGGATAGATGGATGGATGGGTGGATGGATAATAATAATTTTCACAACACCTGAAAGTACTGAAAAGGTACAGGAAACAAAAGGGAAACCACATTAAAAGAGAATCAGGACCAAAATGACTTTCGGAGCAGTAGCTAATGTAAAATGATAATAATCATGATGTTTTAGTATGAATGCAGTGACATGACACTCATGGTACGCGAAGCACACGTCTTCCATTTGACCATCAATTAAAACCCCATTCAGGGTTCATGGGTGTCACAGGAAATAGAATATTACACAAGCTTTGCACTCGACTCTGAATCAATGACCCAGGCGTTCCTCATCAATCTAAAAATTCGGTTAGTACAAAGAATAATAACCGTAACTTAACAGCATGGGTGCAGTTACATGAGCAGCTGCAGCCAATCCCAGCTGCCTTTGGGCTGGGGGCGGGGTTCACTACACAAAGACAAACAACCAATCACACACACCGTCATGCCTTCGAGCTCTAGTCTCTTGTCATCAGTTACATTTTGAATTTTTCCTTTTTATCGTTTAGTTTCCTATAGGGTTTTTTTTTTTTTTTTCCCAAGATGCTCAGCGGGTTCACCTTCAATATGTCACGTATTTGGTGGTGGGGATGCAAAAACTCCACATGGGAATGTCCTCAGGTGGGTTCGAACCCAAGACCTTCTTGCTATGAGGCGACAGCACCCCCCACTGCACTGATTATTATTGTCGATGAAATGAAGGATAAAATGTGGAGGTTTGCTGAGAGTATTTGTAGAATGTGAGTTGTCTAATGGGAAACTTGTGACTTGAATTTGGAAATTTTTGATTAAGTTTGTAGCCTAAAGGGGGGAAATCCATCCTCCTGTCAAACACTATTTAAATTAAAACCTTTTGGTTTTTAATTTCTTCCACTTCCTTCTTTCCTCCATCTCTCCATTGTCTAATTCACCCCTCCATCCAGCGCTGTCTGGGTATTTTAATGTTGTAAATGGGACTAATGCTGGATCCTTTATGCCCCCCAGGAGGGTGTCAATTCTTAATGCCCCCCACCATACACTGCTTCAGTGCTTTCTCCCAGGGAATGCCACCGGCATGAGGTGAGAAATCTTTGTACTGTACAGCACCTTTGGGCAACACACACACACACACACACACACACACACACACACACACACACACACACACACACACACACACACACACACACACACACACACACACACACACACACACAAATACCATGTGACATGCTGGTGCTTTGTTTGTATTGTGAACATTTTCTACCTTTCAGAGCAGATTAAGACAGGAGTTCCAGCCTTGGGCGTTTCACACCAGCATCAAATAAACGTTTTGAACCTGCTTTCATGAAACCACGTGTACAAGACTAATGAGTGAAAAACTGCTGTATTCTATGTGAGAATATATACCTTGAGGAGAAAATTCAGCATTTATGTGGCAATGAGTGACGACGTGACAGAATAGACTGCTTCCTGCAGTACTGATCAATCGATTAGGGTTGAGCTGGGTACTCATTTCAGACGAGTATCTGGTACAGATAAATCATTTTTTGATGAATACGATCATCATATGAGTAAAACTCGTCAAAACTCGTGCTGAAGGAAAACCCTCATAACCAGCAGTCCCCAACCTTTTTTGCGCCACGGACCGGTTTCATCTAAGACAATATTCCGGACGTCCGGTCTACTCCAGTTTGGTTTTGTTTACGGTCACTGCAGAAAATCCCACTTCACAGAGACAGGAGGTTGGAAATGGAAGCAGGGTTTAAGATTCCTTTTGGGCGATCTCAGGATAATCTGCCTCGAGTTTAATCCAGAACTCTGGCGCAGTTGTGGGCGCTTAATTTAGGGGTAACGGCTGGTAACTTGTCACGTGACCGATACCTGTCAAGTGGGACAGACGCAGGCATTCGTCTGTGCGTCTTTCCCCACGGATGTCACTTTTCAAAATAAAACACCTTTAAACTGGTAATCAATAATAACAAATAACCAACAAGTTGTAACCCGGTACCTAATATCCCGCGACCAGGTACCGGGTTACAACTTGTTGGTTGGGGACCGCTGACATAGACGGATGTAACAGAGAAAAAAAATAGTTCTCTTACTTTTGTGATCAAAAACATTGATTTTAATCTCAATTTTGAGGCTGTTCTGTAAATAGTTTTAAAATAAACAATAAATATAGAGTTGGAGGGTAAATCCTCCTGGGCTCAGGTTTCCCATTGAGAGCATGTCCGTGTGTCAGATACTGCAGAAACGCTGCTCTAGCCAACCAGAAGTCTGAATAAAAATGTCCATAATGATAGGACAAGGCCCAATCTTACACACACACACACACACACACACACACACACACACACACACACACACACACACACACACACACACACACACACACACACACACAGACACACACACACACCCTGTCGAGCACCAGCAGAGCGCTGACCATTACCATGGAAGTAGAAAGAATGAGGACAGAATCAGAATCAAAGAGCTACTGCAGTATTTTTAGGCGGCTAAATATAACAGGAAACCTCTGTGAAAAGTTGAATCTATTTAAATATCTGGGCTCCAAATGAACCACAGATTTTTTTTTTTTTGTTGGGGGTCAATGCCTTCTCTTGCCCCCCTGTCCCTTTAAAGACAATGACCTGAGCAGCAGGACAGTTTGGCCGGAGATGAGACGGCGGTTATTTCCAGCTCCCTCCTCCTTTAATTGTCTGCGTGTTTCAGGAGACCGAAATCAGCAGACTGGATGCCAGGGTGCCGTGCTGATAAAGCAAGAAGGGGATGCTGTGCACTTTACCCCCGGGGGCAGTGTGGGGGAGGCTTGACCAGGGGGGATCAGGGTTCTAAGCCAGGCGGTTACACTCGGGTGGATAACACGTCTTTAATGCCCCACTGGCGCCCCGACCGGCTGGCAGGACGCCCAGCGACGCTCAGCTGGCCGGGCGGCTGGATGTCCTGGATGACTGTTTTCAGACGGGCAAGGGTGACAGGGACAGACAGACAGACAGACAGACAGACAGACAGACAGACAGACAGACTACAGCTGAAAGATGCATCCAGATTTGAATTCTTCCCACATTTATGTAAATTTACAGTAAATTCTTGGCAGCATCTTCACCAGCAAACACAGTGGTACCTCTACTGACCAATGTCTCTACTGACCAACGTCTCTACTGACCAATGTCTCTACTGACCAATGTCTCTACTGACCAATGTCTCTACTCACCAATGTCTCTACTGACCAATGTCTCTACTGACCAATGTCTCTACTCACAAATGTCTCTACTGACCAATGTCTCTACTGACCAATGTCTCTACTGACCAATGTCTCTACTCACCAATGTCTCTACTGACCAATGTCTCTACTGACCAATGTCTCTACTGACCAACGTCTCTACTGACCAATGTCTCTACTGACCAATGTCTTTACTAACCAACGTCTCTACTGACCAATGTCTCTACTGACCAATGTCTCTACTGACCAACGTCTCTACTGACCAATGTCTCTACTGACCAATGTCTCTACTGACGAAACGCCTCAACAGGAAATATTGCCTCTAGTTACGAAAGAAATTTCGACTTACGAAAGGTAAAAATACAGTTTGGGCTGATACTTGCAGCTCCAACAGGTTCCTGAACGCATCATTCTTATAGCTGCTCTGCCATTGGCTATTACCTAGCATCCTGGCATCCCATTGGCTAAGAGGGACCTCTGTGTGGAGCTAGATAGGTGTCTATGCAGCGTCCTCGTCATTCGGCCCTCGACCCTTGACGAGTTCTGATAGTTTAACGTAAATATATTAACTTTTAGAGTATTCACTATGGACCCCAAGAAAATGACGGAGAAAAGAGGAAAAGAAAAGACGAAGAAAAGAGTTTTTTTGTCCGTACAAACAAAGCAAGAGATGATAGAAAAGCATGAAAAAGGGATGCGTTTGGTTGATCTCTCCAAAGAATATGGCCGTAATGCATCTACAATCACCACGTTATTAAAACTAAAGGAAGTTTAAGGAGTTTAAGGCATGGCGTGGGTGGTTGGAGAAGTTCAGAAGGAGGACTGGAATTCACTCTGTTGTTCATGGTGAGGCAGGAGCGCATGAACCAAAGAGGGTAAAAAACAATGAGGACAGCAGTTAAAAGGTTAATGACCATCATTTTTATTCTTTACTCTATTCTTTGTTTTTTTACGTTATGCACAACTCTCATTTATTGTGTAATAATCTAACTGTAACATGTATTTGTTACATGTTTTGATGCATTTTTATGCTTTATAAAACATTTATGTCTGAATTTTGAGGAGCTTGGAACGGATTAGGGCATTTACATGGAAAACGCGTCTCTACTTACAAAATTTTCTATTTACGAAATTTCGTAAGTAGAGATACCACTGTAATGTTTTAGTGCGTTCTAAAATTACAGTTTATTACTGCATATAAAAGCACAGTTTGTAACTGTATTCTTGTTTACTGCGATGTTTCAATTACATTTCTATAAATAACATCGATAGAGCAAATTGCCATCATCACATGTTTCTTCCAGGTTGAATTATAGTTTACAGAAATATTCTGTAATAGATGAAGATTATTGTCCAGATTTCTCTGTGAATTGACAGCAAAGGTTTTCAGCGCAGATAGAGCTATAACATGAAACTAATATTACATACTGGGGCGGGGGGGACAGGAGATTCTGTGGAGGGTTAGACTATCCCTCTCCTGGCAGATGGCGAGCTAAATGTGCTCAGTCAGCCCTGAGCTGCAGTTTGGAATAATAAAACAGGAACAAAATTGGGGGAAAAATACAGATTTAAAGAGTTTTGAATGTATCAATTGACTCACATTAAGTGAAAATGGACCCAATATGGTTTACTGCAGGAATGTCAAACATCCCATCTCCTTTCCAGAGGGAACACAGTCTGAGTTCTTCATGGTCCAGCGCCCATCTCAATTAGTAGCGACCTGTTTCTGCAGGGACGTAAAGGTCAGCGCTGCGTCTGAGTTCTGGAAGCCGTCACGTCACATCGATGACAAAAAAGAGTTTCGTATGAAAGTAGGAAAATGGAATGCACAGAATACACAAAGCTGAGTCTGAATGACATCAGACAAAAACACCAACAGGTGCAAATGCAGCAGTAAAACACGACCGACGCCCAAAAGAGACAGACGTTGTGGTCGGAACGCTCTGATAACACGACGCGTTCAATGTTTGAACTCTTCAGAATTCAGGTATTAGAAGAATGGCAGCAGTGTTTTTACAAAACAAATATTACTGCACAAGATGTTTGAACATTCTAATGAAAAAAGATAAAATCAGGACGACATACGGAAACATTTACACTCCGTCCCCACATTTTTCATCTTGCAAGTCATCATAAAACAGAATAAAACTGTTTCTGTGAATCCTCAGTGGCAGATTAGACTCATGTAATCTGTGGGGATCCCACGTGTCAAACTCGAGGCACCGGGGGGCCAAATGTGGCCCGCCACATTAATTTATGTGGCCCACGACAGCATAAAAGGTCAAAGTGTTTAAAAGTAAATGGGTCAAACGTGTGCTTGCATCAGAAACTACATTTCCCACAATGCAGTAATTCAGCCCATTTTAACATTTTCAAAAACGTTTCTAACAAAGTTAACGTCCTAACTTGTGTTTTGATGTTATTTTTCTTTATTCTCTTGGATAGTTTGATCCTTGATTGATGGACTTCTGTGGGTTTAATAACCTGACAAATTACAAGAATTTATTTTATAATAGAGAAACAAGCAAACATAATTTCTCTGTGAAACTGTAATATTTGTAACTTGAATAAATAATAAATTCAGAGTTAATTAACATTAAGGAGTAGTTACATTTATTTAAGTTAAATTGAGTTACATTTATTTTACATTAAATTGAAATACATTGAGTTACATTTATTCGTCACATCTGGCCCTTTGATTATTTTGCTGAAAATGATTTTGATTTATTTGTTCTCATCACATTCTTCAACCTGATGAACCCAGAAAGCCAGAAGTTCTTCCTCTGTGGTCTAGATGGAAGTCTCTTCTATGTCCAGGTCCAATGGATCCTGAAGGTGCTGTGGGGTTCTGATCCGATCAGCGCTGGACTCCACTTCACCCAAAGTTATTTACTGAGCAGCGGAGCAGAAGGAAACTTTATTTAACACTGGTAGGATAAATACGCCAGTCCGGCTGGAGTGTTTATATTCGGAGGTTCTGAAGGAAATCAAGCTGTGTTTGGATTATCAGACATCGGGACTGCTGCAGGTCATTTCATAAATAAACAGCAGAAGTCTGGGGGTCTTAGATTCTGTTATATGTTTGGTTCAACATCATTTGAGTTGGTCTGGTCAAGCGTTTCCAATATATTATTGTAAACCCTAATCTGGAGTGTCTGCTTACAGGATGGAAACACGAGTGCTTGTGTCCTATTTGTGTTCTGGAGCTGCAGCCTCCAACTAAAACACGATGAGAGGTGTGAGAGGTATGCCCCCCCCCACCGGGTCACCTGACCCCCCATGCAGGGGATCCCTGTTTCCAAACCTCCAATTAAGCCAGAAGTTGGTGGTTATCTTAGTTTAACACGGATAAACATAGCAGAGATATATTTTTATGTGGATCATCTCCTCCAGCACGTTGAGAGCATTCCTTTGAAAAAAAATTTGATAGTTCTGAAAATAAATGGAATGTTTTGATATTCCCCTTAAAAAAGTAGAAGGTAGCAGTGATTCAAGCATAGATTTATAGAAATGTTAACGGAGTAAATGGATCTTTTTTTATTTATGATCAAATATTTTAACACACGCAGTGCTGCGGCTCACCAAACGAAAATGAAGATGATAATGGAGACTTTACACTCCAGATGAGACGCCAGCTCATAACGGGGCCACATGGAAGACAAGCAACCATTCACGCTCACTCACACCTGTGGAAATACCTTATTATTTACAATAAAAATTTTAATTTAATTAATTTACATTACATTAGTTTTAATTTCCTTTCGGGGATTATAACAGTGAATTAAATTAAATTGAAAAAATTAAATTAAATTAAATTAAATTAATTCCCTGATTTTAGCATATTTTTATGTCATAACAAACCCATTTATTTTCAAATACTTAGGGAAAACTTTGATTTTTCATCTTTTTAAAATTTTTTATATATTTTTTTTTCCACATGTAGCCATTTATAGAAATATGTTGTAAAAAGATATTCGCATTTATCTTTACATTCTAATTAAAATTGTTAGAATAGAAAAGAACCGTCTTGCTTTGAGGCAACAGTTTTACATTTTAGTTGTATTTAATAATACAGTATTATAATATTAAAGTAGAATAGAAGGTCCTTGGTTCCATTCTACCTGGGGGGCCTTCCTGTGCTGAGTTTTCATGTTCACCTCATGTCTGAAGGATGAGACGTAAAACACCTTCAACAAAGTTTAAGCAAGTCCAGTTTCTTTTTTCCCTCTTTTGCTTTTGATGGTTTTCCTCGACCTGGATGAGTGAGAACCTACACATTTGGCCCTGGGGCCAAATGTGGCCCGCGAGAGCATAGAAGGTCAGAGTATCTAAAAATAAATAGGTCAAAAGTGTGCTTTGAACAAAACTACATTTCCCACAATGCAGTAATTCAGCCCATTTCAACACTGACAAAACCATTTTGAACAAAGTTAATGTCCCAACGTGTGTTTTAATGTTATTTTTCTTTATTCATTGATAGTTTGATCCTTGATTGATGGAGTTCTGTGGGTTTAATAACCTGACAAATTAAAAGAATTTATTTTATAACAGAGAAAACAAGCAAACATATGTTTTCTATGTAACTGTAATGTTTGTAACTTGAATAAGTAATAAATTCAGTTATTTAATGTTAAGTAGTTACATTCATTTTACATTACACTAAGTTACATTTGGCTACATTTATTAGTTACATCTGGCCCTTTGAGGTCAGCCATGATGCTGATGTGGCCCTCGATGAGAATGAGTTTGACCCCCCCGCCTGACCTACACACACACACACACCTGTCAGAACGTCTGTATTGACCTGCAACTCCCTGACGATTCTACTGGTGGTGGGAGTGTAAACAGAAAAGAAGCATTGGAAGAATTTAGCTCTGGAAGGACGTCCCCGTGGACACCTCCCGGAATCATTCGGTCCAAAATTGCCTATTGCTATTGACACGGGCGACGTGTAGCCCGGGCCGACGGGCCCGTCGGCTGGTGGTGGAGGACAGCTGAGCAGTGGGAGAGGCCAGGCCCAGATGGCCGTCCTATACAGCTCAGGGATTCAATACTTCTCTTTTTCCCCTAACAGACCAGATGGAGACCATTACAGTAGCCTGAAAGACCTGAGAGAGGCAGAGAGACAGAGAGAGAGAGAGCTGGGGGCGGTGGTGGAGGGGGTGTCTCGCCTTTCCAAAATCTCTAATTACTACAATTGTTGAAATCTTTTCAGCATGCTTTTCTCCTGCTTTTTGGATACAAAAAGCTCCCTCTCAACATGCGCTGCAAGCCCTCCTGAGAATTCTTATAAGAGACCAGACTCACACTAGACAGAAAGACGGCGGGAGGGAAGAAAGAGCGACACAGAGAGGGGAAGGAAAAAGTGGAAAAAAGCACATTAAAGACATGCAAATCCAACTGTCTGGGGTGAGGAACATTAACCAGCGCTAGTAGGATAGCTGCCTCTATTTATAGCATTTGCATGTGTGTGGGAGCGAATGCATGAGTGTGTGTGCAGAGGTGTGTGATGACTTCCTTAAGCCCGGCTTTCATGTTTGCAGCGAGACAGTCTGGGCGTAGAGATATGTCTGCAGAAATATTCTGCCTAATTGAGACACTTCACAAATGAAGCTGTCAAGCCCGGCTTCAAACAGAATACACAACAGCAGTTGAAAGAGAATTTCTAGGACAGCAGGGTGGAGGAGACTCTTTCCTGCTTTTCTAAACAACTACAGCACATTAAATGATTACAGGTTGGCTTCGGGACAGTTACCCAAGAAAAAACTTCCTCAGAGTCCAGGGAAAACAGCAGCCAATCACTGACAAGTCAAGTGTATTAAACTGGGGGGAGGAGTGAATTTCACCATTTTTACCTGAGGTCAGACTGTAAAGGTGGTGGAAAGTGGTGTCTGGGCTGGTATAGGCTGTCCTGAAAGAGCAGCACTTGTCAAAGGCTGCTCATCTTAAAGACTATCCTTACAGACGACCTCTGGAAATTATGTTTAATCATTTGAAAATCACATTTAAGTCTCGAGAAAAGCACTTTATTCTTGGAGTATCATTGGTGATAAGTACCGATACATTTCATTTTTGGATATCAGTCGGTTTACAGACACTAATCAGCGGCAAAGGTTGAAGCACAGTCTCTACATTTAGCTGCTCCGCTGCTCTACGATGCTTTACTTGGTGACGTTATCAAAGTACGCTCAGCAGGTCTTCATAAATAACACATTGGAAATGTACAATATGTGTAGGATACAGTCATGGGACTGTTAAATCTGAATGTGCAGTTACTATGGTGACCGGGCTAAATGGTCCTGAGGGCCTGATTCCCGACAACCCTTGCAAAGCATTATGAGAAACACAGTAATCCGTCTTCTAGACCATAAAATGCACGTAGACTGGTTCGATAAAACCCCCTACCCCCCCAGCAGTGGAGTGAGACACAGGAGGAGCCAGAACATTGTCCTTAAGAAGTGTGACCCTCGATGGCTGGAACACACCTTCAGGTCTCCTTTATCAAAAAGGGTAGATGTGTGTCAACAAGGAAAGTCCAACATCATCTGGAGCCTAAAGGGCCTCAGGGGGAACCTGCCCCCTCCTCGGCCCCGTCCAGAGAGGAACTGTCTCATTGACGTCTGCCTCTGTGATGGACAAGTCCATCTTTGCTTCTTCCTAGCCTTCATGAGGGTACTGTGAATCTGACCCATCACCTGGGACCAATTTGCCTTGGGAGACCATAAAGGGGCAAATCACCAGCAGGATTGTACCAGTTTCTAGTCACACTACTGTTTTTTGTCAGCACCTGTGTCTTCTCTGATTATGGGCTGTCTGAGATTAAAGTCCACCATCATGAGAGACATGTGGGCAAACCTCTGGAAGTCAAACCAGAGGGTCTGTATGTCACTGTGTCCAATTTGGAGCTTAAGCATGAACGTGGTAAAAGTTCCAAAACTTTCAGAAGGAATGAAATGTGACGATGTCCAGTGCAATCATAGTTTTTATGAAAAAAAGCAAACAGCAATTGAAAGATGAACTCCTCACAGTGAAGAAAGATGTTACTGATAAAGAAATGAAAGATCTCACAACAAAAACTTCTAGGTGTTAACATAAAACACACAACATAACATACAAATGTCCTGTACAGGTAGTCCTCAACTTACAAACACAACTGGTTCCGAGTGCCTGTTCGTGAGCTGAATTGTTCATGTTGCTATTTATTAAATTTTAGTCTATTATCTTGATTTTAAGTCATTAAATGTCATTACTAGTCTAAATACAAAAGACTTACCAGAAACAAAAACATTACATAAAAACTACATATATTGAAATAAAATTCTGTAGTACCTTAATGTAACTTTAACATCTCTACCTCTGCTGAGTAAATTTTCTCCTGGGGGTGTAGACACTAAGCTCAGCTTTAATCCACTGAGGTGTTCCCCCACACTGACCTGAATGACGCGCTGATGTCACTTCCTGCTCATCAAAAGTCAGACATGCCCCTTTATATTTGATGACTGTTTAATTTCATTAAGTGTCTCAGTTAACTCCACCAATAGTTAACATCAACTAGCAAAACATTCAGAGTTCAGCGTTAGCGTCAGTTAACGCTTCCAGGCAGAAACCTGACCCGGCCAACATTGGTTCCTCCATCATTTAGTTCCTACTGGAGGACAACATTGGTTCCTACATCATTTAGTTCCTACTGGAGGACAACATTGGTTCCTACATCATTTAGTTCCTACTGGAGGACGATCCTGTCAATAATGAATAAATGTGAACTAACAGCAGGGGGTGACAGAGTTTTCTGACAGGTAAACTATCGTCTCCATTGCTGCTCTAACTTTCAAATTGAGCTGAATTGTCTTCAGTCTCCATGTTGAACATCTCCATGAACATAAATAAATTGTCGTTTTTTTTCCTGCTCAGAAGTTCACAGAGATGTGGAGAATTGGAAGGAGGAAACGCTGCCTTTCCTCGTGAAATCTGAATCTATGGGGTGTTAATGTTATGCAGCTCAGTGGTGATCATGACCGAAAGGGGAACTACAGTCATCGGACATAGTGGCACGTGGTTGTTCATATCTACTAATGTTTGTAAGTCAGATGTTCGTATCTTGAGGACTACCTGCATAAATACTTTAAATTGTGGATGAGCAGCCAAAGTCCTGCATTCACATTTTGACACGTCTTGGCCACCAGTTTCTTTTATCCAGTCATTTGCATCTCAAAAACGTTCCTGGGTTGCTGTCCACTGTTCAGGAGGACAGTCTCTCTCTCACAGTGAAGCTCAGTGCCATGCTGTTGTTCACTGGTTGCAGGATGGAGGGTTCCTCCAGCATCAACACTGTCCCGCAGGAATTTTTGCTGGGAATGCTTCGAAATATTTCAACGGGCGTTTATCTCCTAACGTCATGACGACATCTATTTATGGAGCTCTGCATGTAAAATGCAGGTGAAGCAAAGATGATAGCGCGTACCGTGGTGCACGGCTGTGTGAAAGTGGATCAGTAAAACAATATGTGCGCTCTGAAACTTTCACCATGAACTCTAATACTTCAGTGTTTGTCAGTGCAGCCTTTGTTTGGACAAGAAGAGCCCAGCCCAGAGAACAGCAGGCTACTGTGGGCCGCTGCAGAGAGCAATACCGGCGGCAACGGATAGCATATGGTACTGGGAACTGGATACAACACAAACAAACAGGACAGGGGCTGGGTCGCAGTCGATGGGATTACGTGTGTGTGTGTGTGTGTGTGTGTGTGTGAGTGTGCGTGTCTGTGCGCTCGTTCTAGCAGAATGCTAGCATCATACAGTATATCTACTGATAGCTGGTAGATCACAGCTGTTAATTCTTTTGATAATACTTTTTTAAATGATGTTACTCCTGCATTTCTTCTAAATCTCTTCAAGTTCTAAGACTGTAGACAATTAAATCTACAAATTATAATTTGTAACATGAGTTATTGATCTATTTTCCCTCCCTGTCGTTCATTCAGAGACTCCGCCTCTCTGCTCTTTCAAGAGCCAATAATGTTTGAAACTTGTTGCCAGGTAACTTCATTAACGCTGGGATGATTCCTTGGGTGCTTTCTTTTTTTTTTTAAACCGTTACTGCATCAAATTCAGATTAAAAGAATAAATTTCTCCATTTTGACCGACAATTTTTTTCTATTAATATTAAATGTTAGCTAAGGGGTTATTATTTTTGTAATCATTGGCTTTTCATCATCATAATAATAATAATGATAAATATATAATATTTATATTTATATAATAATATTATTATAATTACTATATTATAATTCTAATTATTATATTACTTTAGAATTGATATTAATATTATTAATACTAATGATAATAGTAATAATAATAATAACAATAATAAATTATATTTTATATAATATATTATTATAATATTATTATTATTATTATTATTATTATTATTATTATTATTATTATTATTATTATTATTATTATATTATTATTATTATAATTGTTATATTACTTTTGTATTGATGTTAATATTAACATTATTAATACTAATGATAATAGTAATAACAATAATAATAATAATAATAATAATAATAATAGTAATAATAATAATAGTAATAATAATAATCTTAGTTTTCCTACTGGGATCATAATAAGTATATGAAATTTAAAAAAAGAAAAAATAATAAAGTGAAATCAAAAACCAAACATAAACAAATATGAACCCGGAGAGAACCCCACAGACATCAGGAGAACATACAAAAATCAAATTCGTAATTCATTCAAGGCCTGTCTTTATTGTCAAAATGTCTGAACGTTTATCCTGTTATTGGATGTTTCTGATTGATAATCATCCCTGAATGAGTTTATCAAACACATGAGAACCAAATTCCTTCTGATGCATCTGCAACAAATATATACTTTTCATTATTCCTTTGAGAAAAAAAATATTTTGCATGGATGTGGATCTATTTGTGGTCCAGATTTTATAATAGCCGCACGAGAATCTTCCCAACGCAAACTGGAATGGAATTAAAAATGTTGCTGTCGTGACAACGCCGCTGTAGCTGTTTAAATGAGCTGACAGGAGAAGGATTAGCATTGCTGCAGTGGATCATAGCCAGAAGAGAGAAAGGCGAGTGGGGTCTGACAAAAAGCAGGAGGCATAAAGTCAGCCCGGCCCGGGGCCAGAGCTGCTCTCCTCGGAGACGCAAACATACAACCCAAACTCAGGTCTCCTCTGATACCCAACGAGCACGGAGACACGCATGTGGGCAGCGCACATGGGCATACATAAAAATATAAGCAGCGTACGATGTTTGTTGTGAGACTTAAAGCCATGGGCCTGTTGGAGAGATGAAGTCTTTGTTCTATTACTGCAACACACGCATGCAGCACACACACACACACACACACACACACATGCATACACACACACACACACACACACACACACACACACACACCACAGGACTGCTCCATGCATAGCAGCACAGACGTGCTGCAGGTTCAGGATCTGACTAACATCTGAATGCTGCATCCATCTCCTGTCTGTGTCGTCTCACTGGAGTACAGCTACACGCTACATGATCTAGTGTTTCAGTGCATGTGTGTGTGTGTGTGTGTGTGTGTGTGTGTGTGTGTGTGTGTGTGTGTGCGTGTGTCAGATCACTTTACAGCAGCTTCTGTGAGGAGCTGGAGTTGAACCGTAAAGGAGGGATGTTGTTTTTTCATCAGCGAGCTCCACCCTGCTGCACCTGCTGCTGCTTTACATCACACACACACACACACACACACACACACACACACACACACACACACACACACACACACACACGTGCAGTTTATCCAAATGGAAACACACAATCTTTTTGTCGCTTTCAAACTTGTTACAGATGATTCCGTCTGTCAGGACATGGGATGGATCAGGGTTTGTGCTCCAGTGTGAACGTAAAGGCTGTCACATCACATGACGGAGCCAACAGCTCTATTCTTATAATTAGAAATAACAATTACAACCTATTGCATCATTTAATTAACAACAATGTCTACAATGGAACCGGCTGTGAAGTTAAACTTCTGTCTTATTACGACGAACCCCTCCCCCCGATAATGTTTTTAACACGGCAACCATCACATGACTGAGCTGACCTTCAAACCTCAGGTCAGAAACACCTGGTAGCAGCTCTCAGGGCAAGTTGGTTCATTTTAAGGGAATCTCCAGGAGGACTGAAGTCATTCTGTGATGAAACGTATTCAGGTGAGTAAGACTTCATCTCCTGTGAAGGTCAGACTAACCCTGATGAAGAGCAGCTCCTACTCTTCATCCAAAAGTCTTTCTGAATCCTCTCCACAGTTTAACATGAGGAGAACCACATCTACAAATGGGACCGTTCTGGATTGGTAGGTGGTTAGACTCTGGATCCACCAGTGGGCGTTGATTCTGGATCAATATGTGGGCAAATTCTATATTTGCATGAAGGCAGATTATGGATTTGTAGGCAGATTATGGATTTATAGGCAGATTATGGATTTATAGGTGGGCAAAATCTGGATTTACAAAGGGCAAATTCTGGATCTGTAG
Organism: Antennarius maculatus; assembly: GCA_013358685.1. NCBI lineage: Eukaryota > Metazoa > Chordata > Actinopteri > Lophiiformes > Antennariidae > Antennarius > Antennarius maculatus. Next base: position 2,419,533 of record CM023613.1, on the reverse strand, counting down.
GTGGATAGATTCTAGATTTACAGGTGCATAAATTCTAGAACTATATGTGGGCAAATTCTGGACCTACTGGCCAGGTGATGTCAAAAAGACGACGGTAACTCGTACCGGAATCTGTGTGGTGAATGATAAGCGGAACGAAATAAGTTTTTCGCTTCACAACAGGAAGTCCCAAAATAAGAGCGTCACAGGATCGTACTTTACGCTTTCTTTCTCGTGTTTGCTTGATATGTTTCATTAGTTTACAATTTGATATATACAGTAAATGACATCATGAAATAACCTTTAGTACGCGGATACAGCGTACCATGAGGTCTACTCGCTGTCGGATCCTGTGGATAAACCAGAACCCGGTTGATACATGGTCTGATTTACGAAGAGGCAGAAGAAGATGGATGCAGCCGATCACAGCAGCAGTGCCCAAGTAGAATAAAACACCTGTGGAACTCTTTCCGGAAAACCAAGAAGAACTCAGATGACAAGTTTGTCGGGGGTGGGACATGTGATCCTTTCTCAGGATTTGGTCTGGATGCTTAGAGACTGTCGTTACATGTGGGGGGACTTCAGAGCCCGTTTAGAGGAGCCTCTATTCACTTCCAACGCAGCAGATGAAGCTGTGATGTAGATCATGAAGGAGTTGTGTGGACCTGGTTTGAGATACAATCTGAAGCATTAATTGCTGAGATATTCATCCACCATGTTCACAGGTTCAAGACCTCAGAACCTCTAGATGAAAAATGAACACTATCATCCACATCCTGCACTTTTCTTCCTCTACAGCAGGGGTGTCCAAACTACGGCCCACAGGCCAACTTTAATTTTTAATTTACCAGCAGCAAATCATAGAATATTAGGGAATGAGAAATGTGCACTTGACCGATTTGCAATTCTTAGTTTAACCTCTAGTGGAGCGAATCATGTTCCCTGTGTCCAGACACACAGTTGTGCAGAGAATAGGCGGTTTCTTTCCTTAACACAACGGTTGTGCTTTTGACATTTACTGGAGTGTAAGTGACATAGACAGAGCACAGACGCCACACAACTGTTCATTTTTGTGCAGGGAGTTGTTGAAAACCTTTTCATTATGGAGGAGCTGCTTGATCTCAACGGGTGAACAGCAACAGGTAAAGACAAAAAAAAAGTTTGCCTTTTTAAAATATAACTAATGTTATACTTTTGCACCTTGTCTAAAGTCAGGGATGCTTTTCCAGAGGCCAGAGTTTCCTCTAAAAAGGGGAAATACAGGAACGTGTCTGTGATGACGTCTCCTATGGCAGAATTCAGTCAGCACTATCAAGACGTCTCTTGTCTTTGAGACGGAGATCCAGCTGTTCTCGACTCCCTTCCTTGTGATGTAAAAAAAAGTGGAAGAGAGGATGCAATTAGCACTTATCGAAATGCAGTGTGATGATTCTCTGATGGTGTAACATCAGCTTCTCTCCTTACCCGACTTCTACCAAGAGCTTCGAAAAGGACAAGATTCCTCAGGTGCGACGCAGGAAAAAAAGAAGGACAAGTCTGTTTGGTTGAACAAACATATGTGAGCAAACATTTCTTCTGTTAAATGTGAAAAAAAAACAAAAAACAACCCGATTGAGATCAGAAATGATTGACGGCCATCCTTCACATCTCAACCAACAAACTGTCTCTGCTCCCACTGTAACGCTGTACCCATTATATGTGAGTCTGACAAGTCCAAATACTTTCATCAAAGTGGATTTCCTAACAAATGTTAGTCATGTTAATGTTAAGAACAGCTTAGTAATTCCAATAACTCATTTCCATGACTTAAACAAACAAACATTTCCTTTTCCACTCAACCGGTCAAGGCGGATGACCGCCCTCCAAAGTACCGTTATATTCCCTCCTTATGCAGGGCAGTGACAGGGGAACTCCTTCCTGTCTGAGAGCCAATCAGAGGCGGCTATTTCAAGAATGTGCTGTTCACCCTTCCGCGGTGCACTGGCGTCTGCACTGGAGTTTCCCCTGCCTCACGCCCTCAGCTGACATAGGCTCCAGCACCCCGCCACCCGCCACAGCGGATGATGTGATCGACGATGAATGAATGAACGAATGAATGAATGAATGAATGTTCACTCTTTGTGCAACAAAGTCATTGAAAATCCATTATTGGGAAGTTGTGACATAGACTGTTTTCTTTTCGTAGACTGCAAGATACTGCCGACAGGTGGGGAACAAGCATGCAAGACAGGAAATCCAAAGGCCTGGAAATCCCGCCCCCCTTTTCAGCAACTACAGCACATCTGGACTGGAAACTCAATCTGACCTATCTGCCACTCTCTTTTTCTATCTCTCTCGTTTCCTTGCCCTGTCTCTATCCTCTCCCACCCATCCGGTCAAGATGGATGACCGCCCTCCAGACTCTGGGTCCTGCCCGGAGTTTCTCCCTCAATAAGGGAGTTTATCCCCGCCACCATGTCTTATGCTTGCTCTGGAGGGTTTTGTTGGGTTTCTCTGTCTGTTAAAGTGCTTCAGAATGTCTGAGGATGTGATTAAGCGCTGTATAAGTAAAGGTTGATTGATTGATTGATTTTATTTAAGACTATAGAGGTATAATTGACCTGTAATTGACTCATTTTGTTGCTTGTTAACTTGAGTAGTGGCCCAGCCTTTCATATGTATATGATCAGTGGAAAATGTTTGAGTGTGAGCTGAGAGTGGGAGGTGTCATCTCACCTCCCAAGCACTGCCGAGGCGCCCTTGAGCAAGGTGCAGTCCCCCTTAACAAGTTGTTCATTTGGGGCGCGTCATGTAGCAGCTGCCCACCACTCTACCTCCTATTGCGTGCTTACAGGCCTGTACGCACAGATATATATGCATGTTTTTGATGAAACTAGAGTATGCTCTTAACTTCCCTTTGGGCATCACTATAGGATACATACAGACTGCTTTAGTGCCTTTTAACTGATCACTGATCAGATCGTCTCTTTCCAGCAGGACTCTCCTATAAAACAGGAGATAGAAGCGGGAAGCTGCAGGAGAACACAACCCATCGATTCATAAAAGACAGTGATGAAGACAACATGACCAACGTCATTAGCTGATGATCAAGCCCTGGTGGATTATGGGAATGACTGAACATGAAACTGATCTGTGTGACGCATTAACGGCAGCGAGGCAGAACCAGCAGCTCAGAATCTTCCTCCACAGCTCTGCATGAAAACTTTGCCTCACGTTATTAGATTTTACTCGCTCGTTTTTCATCTTGACAGCTTCATTAAAGCACCGTGAAAAAAGCTCAAAACGTGTGTGTGTGTGTGTGTGTGTGTGTGTGTGTGTGTGTGTTTAGTTGCAGGCTCCTTTCCCTGACTCTGTTCATCTCTGACACTACTTAAAAATAAAAAAAAACCTGTTTCTTCCTTCCCTTTAGTTCCTCCCTCCCAGCTGTTGTCCATGTCTTCTCCATCATCTATCTCACCGTGCTTCATTACCCTTCACTCATCTCATAATTTTTTCTACATCCCTCCTCTTCCCTTACCCTCCATATTATCACCGTTTCCTCTACACCCACCTAATGAGACTTTGCCTTTGTCTTTTTCCACTAGAAAAAAAAAAAGCACCTGTTTGATGGTTGCCTGTTTGTTTCTAGTCTCTCCAAACCTTTCTTTGCTCTGTCATTGGCTGGTTGGAGTATCTACTCCCCTGTTATTGGCTGGCTCCAGCAGGTGAGGAATAGTTGTGACACTTAATCAATGCCCTGCAGTGCGGGGGGGGACATGTGCCAGACAAACAGCAGCAGCCGACAGCACTGGCAGCTCTCCATGAAGCTGCACAAGAGGATGGCGTGACCTTCAGAAACACGCTAACACACAAACATTCACGCACACGCAAACAAGCCCCTGAGATTTTTCATTGCAAATCATGATCTTTTCAAAAATTTCCACAGGACATGCTCAGAATTAGTCTGCAGAAATGCAGCGTCTCACAGTGGGGGGGGTGGGGGTATTTTTTAAATAAATACCCACGAAACTTTATTCTAGATAAACTTTATTTATTTATTATTTATTAATTAATTAATTATTATTATTA